>JBBMJY010000003.1:17450492-17510492 GCA_037833715.1 Toxotes lorentzi
GTGTGTGTGTGTGTGTGTGTGTGTGTGTGTGTGTGTGTGTGTGTGTGTGTGTGCGTGCGTGCGTGCGTGTGCGTGTGCGTGTGCGTGCATGGACTGTCAGCAGCAGTGTACAATAGTATGCTTTAGATTGCTTTAGTGTGTCCGCCACTTCCCATTAGCTGGATCTATGAACCTAATGTGGTGACACACAGTCAAACACACTCACCAACACACACACTCACACACAACTCAGACACTTTTTCACTTTATGCTTGCTCTGCCATTCTGTCTTTCTCTCGCTTTCCCTCTCCCATATGTGCACATGCCCGCTCACACCAGCGCATTGGACTCGACTACAATTTAATTTGCTCTGGAAGAGATGGGATAGAGCATCAAATTATACCTAACGAGGAAAATCAATCACCTAGGGTGCAGATAAGCCGAAAGCTAGTCAACTCTGATTGATTCAGGCACAGCAGCCGCCAGGGTGGAATTTGACAGATAACTACAAGTCAAGTGGATAGAGAAAAAGGTGGAGAGTAAAGAGAGACAGGCATAGGGAGAGGAGAGGAGAGAAGAGGAGAGGAGAACAGCAAAAAGGAGGAATTCTAGGCAAACATTGTGAATAGAAAGTAGTTTGCAATGGAGCAAAACTGGAAGTCTGAATAATTGGTGGAGCAGGACAAAACAGAGAAGAGCAGACGGGAAAGAAAGAAAGAAAGAAAGCAGGAGCGGTAGAAGGAGTATTTAGGAGTAGGCGTATCGAAGGATGGTGTGTTGCAATGGTGAGGCAGAGAGGGGTGTACTGCGAGCGTGGCGCTGCACGCAGATGTGGTGACGACCCAGACACCTGTGATAAGAGGTCCCTCTGTAGGTTAGCACCCAACATTTTGCTGCCACTGGTAACAGCATTCGGGCTGGAAAGGTACACAACCGCTTAACATTCGAGCGTCTCCAGCTAGGATTGTTCACCACAAATGAGGGAACAACTGTGATAATTCTGAGATTGTCTTAAACAGATTCACCAGAGACGCTGCTTTAGAAAGCCATCCTTCAGAACCAGTCCATTAGTAACCACAGTTCACTGCTAATTCATCTTCATATAACAAAACAGAATGCATCAGAGAGAGGTCCCAGCCCCAGTCACTGTGACACTGCAGCCATAGTGCCATATCTATGCCCATTCCAAAGAGTAAAATCTATAGAACATTATTTTTGTCTTGCAGTTTTGTATTGCTGTTTTGATCCTTTAAACCTGCATGTCAGTGCCGATACACACACTCTATCACACTCGGCTACACCTGTGCTGTAATCTCACTTTTTCCAAGAGTGAAGGATTATAGGCAGACGTTTCATTTCTTAGACTATGACACAAGTGGTAGTTACCTCTCTCTTCCTGTCTGCTGCTGCTGTGATATCCTCTTCTGCTCGGCTAGCATCTTTAAAACTTTTGCTGCTGGAACTTGTCACTAAACTTTGTGGCAGTCGGATCTGACAGGGTGCTTTTATTGGGGGCTTCTGAAGGCAGAAGCAAATGGACGGGCAATTACGTTTATGGGCAGTTTGAGGTGACATCCCTGCATATTGGATGGTCTTTTAAATAGGAGTCATCAGCCACAATGGTTCTCCCAGAGATGAAAACAAAAACAAGGGGGCTATTTCAACCGCCAGCATAATGCCAATCGACCACCCCACCCATCTTCCTCTGTCTGCCGCAATGGCTACATGATTGGCCGCCTTGCATCTTTATATATGAAGACAGGAAGGGATCTTGGGCCGTTTTCTCGGCTCAAGACAGCCCTAGGCTTTTCAGAACTGTGATGTCATTCTGACCCAGACTTGATTTATATTTACCCATGGTGCCTTTACATTCAGGGTTTTACAGTATCTGAGAAAGACAGGTAAAAGCACGATGAGGTTTGCAGGTGCTCTTTTTGTTCCGAATTTTATATAACCAATAATTAAACAATAGTAACCTCACCACAAACCCACCCAGTAATAAAGCACATGTATTTCTCAGACAGACTCCATGCTCATATAATCTAACATTGTCTTGGCATCATATACTGTTGAAAGCTAGAGACCAAACCCAGACATGTGTATCTGTGTTGAAGTAGATAGTCATGGTTGTCATCAGGGATCACATCAGCTCCACTTCTCCTCCCATAAAACACTCACTATAATGATTAAAGCACATGGTTTCAACCTTCTATGCTGGCTGGGTAATCATCCCAGTCGGACATACTGTATACAGCTCTCTGAGCAGAGCTTGGGGATTTACTCCATGTTGCACTCAAATGGCAATTTACATAACGTTAAAGTGCAGTATATGGTTTATGTGGTGGAGATAGGGAACAATTCAGATGAGGAGGTGAGACGAACATGTGGCTATAATTAGATTCTTATGTCTGTTTTGCAGTCTAACCTTGTCATATCCATTTCACCACATATTTTGATAGTTTTGCATACTGGCTCATCTCTTCTCCCTTTTCCTGCAAAGCAAGAAAAGCTCTCCAGGTCAAATGTGTAGTGGAGCCTGAAACAGTTTTCTCTTCGAGGTTTAGCATCCCCACAGCCATCAATAGCATTTCACCAGCAAATTATTACGCACAACAACAGGAATAGGGGCTTTATAATCGTTTCTGTGCGCTAAAAAAACATTCATGATGTACCAAACCTGTGATCAGCTGATCTTATGGTATGCATGTGTGCATAGCACTGAGAATGTTTTAGTGTCACTTTGTAATCAGCTCTGACCTCTGACACAAAGATCTGAAATCGCAGACAGCTGTGAAAAGAGAAAAAGAGCATAGTACAGATAATGTGGCTGTATAGAAAGATAATGGATGATGAAAAGTCTTGCAAAAAGATGCAGAGATAGAAGTGAATCATCTTGCTCACCACTGATAAGAGTGAATGGAACTGGCTTTGACGAATCAGGATGGAGAACATTTACTATCATCTGCATTATGCTAAAAAAAAAAAAAAAACATAAGAAAGACATGTATATACTGTTCTTGAAAATCCACTTAGTCACTCAGGTATTCACCTGGTACAGCTATCTTGCCGGCTTGCATCACAAAAGCAGTACCACAAACGACAAGAACTCATTTGAATGCCAAGATTGCTAATATTATTAAATCATCAATAGGCTGACAGAAGTAGAACACACAGTGAATATATCTCACTCTAAAACGTCTCTGAAGGCTCTCGATTGCTTGTGAAATTTGTGGTTGTTGTTCTGCTGTCTCCACTGTTGCCGCCAAAGTAAATATTTTTGGGTATGCCAAATGCTTCAAAAAAAAAAAAAAAAAAATATATATATATATATATATGAATGTTTTGGTACCAGTCAGCAGTTTGGTGAGGTGTTGGCTCTGCCTTTCAGTATATTTTTACAGTCTTTTTACCTCAGCTATGAATTGTGAGTTCTGTCTAATAATTAATCATAAAAATTCCATGCATATACTTTAGTATGGGTTTTATCATATACATTCGTCACTGGTAGTTTAGACAGAGTATATATCACTGTCTGGCCTCTCAGCAGCCCCTTCTTTCTCTCTTCTATATTTGCCTCTCTCTTATCCTTCCTGTGGCAGGGGGTGAACAGCATGTTCCAGGTGTCTCTGACAGGAAACAACTCGGAGTACTTCACCATCTCCCCCACAGCGGTGCAGGGGCGTGCTGACATCAGGATGAGGGTGGCCATGCCACTGGACTACGAGCAGATTCGCAGCTACAGCTTCTCTGTGAGTTTTAAACTTATTACTGGCGTTCCTACAGAGTACATCAAAACATTTACATGAGAGTGAACGCTGGGATGGACTCGAGTCTCTGTGACTCTGAAAAGAATCATATGGTATGAGAGAATAACAGCAGCATGATCTCTTCACTGAACAAGTAATCAAAGCATATAGAGGGTTCAGGAGGAGGGATTCAATAGCCAGCATCCCCTCTACAACCCACACCTTTCTAGCTATTATTTATAAAGACGTAGGGTGCTTTCATAGGAGCTCAACTTCTGAATATATTTTCAGTCATTGTAAATGTCCAACAGATCAATTTTATAAAGAGATACAAAGTGGAACTGAGTCGTTGGAGACAAAGTAGCTACGTTGTCCTCTCTATGAGACTGCCCTTGAATGAACTGTGGACCTAGCCTGATTTCTAAGCAACTAGACTGAATGTAGCTTCATTATGTTTCTTGCAGCCTGTTTTTATTTGTTTGGACACAAGGCTCAGTCAGACCGGGGCTATATCACTTTCTCAGCACTGCAGACTTGTTTGTACAGTGAAATTGGTATTTTGTCACTTCAATTTACTCCTGAGTCGTTTACAGAACCAGAGGGTGCCCTGCTTAGGGTATAATCCAAGATCTGTAAATCTTTGACAAGTCAGTTCTTTATGACAGAAACTTGTTTGGCACAATAGCAAATTATGATTATAATTTTTATGATGCCAGCTAAGAATGTGAAATACTTTATATAAATAAACCAATGTTAAAGACATGTTTCCTCCTCTCAGTCCACAGTTAAATCTTATGTGTATAATATACCGCTTGTTTCTCCTCAGCTCTATGCCAATGAGTCCATGTCCGACCACGTGGGGTTTGCCCGTGTCTTTATTGAGCTAATTAATGAGAATGATAACCGGCCCATCTTCAGCAGACCACTGTACAACATCAGCCTTCCTGAAAACACACCCCCTGGTACCTCACTGTTACGCATCCTGGTGAGTATCTGAAGAAAACCCCGGTACAGTGTTTACACAGCAGGTAATGTGTTAAATTACTCACAGAGTGGTTTCTTGCGATTTATTCCTGAAGAGAAATTTAACTGGAATCCAAAGAGATTACAATAAAACCTGACTGGCACTAGTAAATTTTATGGGGCTTGCTTTATTGGGAATGAAATCTTGGTGTGTTTGTTTGCCCCATGTGACCCAGTGCTCTCTTGAGACTTTACCATATGAGTTGTGATTTATGGCGGCTCAGCCTAGGCTGCCTCAGACAAAAGCCCAAATAAACTCACAAGAAAAACTCAATCACCTACTGTAGTGGGTCACTGTTAGGTAACACTGAGATCTTGTGTATTAATGATACTGAACTACCATGTTGGCAACTCGATCTTAAAGCCTGTTTCGACATAATTATGCAAATTTGCTGAAAAGCAGAATTAAATATTTACTACCAACATATCAGTCTAAAAATTTCTTACCTTTCCTACTGCTCTGTTAGCCTATGTTTAGTTACTCTTTGTTGAAGTGTCCTTGAGGTCACTCCACCTCACCTTCTCAGAGTCCTGCCACTCAGCAGCACTCACCCTCTGTCGTCGTCCTGACCAGCAGTCACTGTTTTAACCAGATCGGAAAAAATCTCCAACCGTTTCCCTGTAACTCTGAATTATTATTCATTACCAGCCATTCCTGTGACAGAACGCCCACAATCCACTAGATACAAGTGCAAAAAAGCACAGTGTGAAAATCAATAGTGTTTATAGACTGGGTGCTCATGAAATGGAGATTGCAGAGCAGTCTAATACCCGATAAGTCTGGCTGATGTTGGCCTCGTGCTGGAGCGTGTGGCCCGCCGTGGAATCCTGATTGCTGGCTGTAGAGAGTGAATGGGCTGTAAATAGAATGAGATGTGACGGCTCTCAGCGAGGACTGCACTGGCATGGATGGCAGCACTCGTATATTATGCACTGTTAGATGAGGGTTTTGATATTCTGACCTGCTCTCTCTCACACACACACATACACACACACACACACACACACACACACACACACATCCACTGAGAGACCACTGGAGACAAAATACACATACAGATTAAACAGATGTTTCCCACACTCCTCTAGCTTGGCTCTGGCACTGAGAAATGGAAATGCACACGCACACACACACACACAGAGTAGACAACGATGTCCCTGAACTCACAAAAGGTCAACACTTGGCTACAACCAGACAAAGTCATTGGTCAATGTAGGCTTTCCTCCATTTGTTGTCCCACAAGATTACCATTTACTGTGTATGTGTGGTTGATGTGTGTGTGTGTTCAGTAATGTGTTTGCACAAACTTGTTTACCTGTGTGGGTCTGTCATAATTTAGTTCATTAGTAATTTAGAAAGTAAGTTACAACGTTTGTAATCCAGTGACAATATCTGAGACTGTTTATTTATATGCTGCAGTCTGATCAAACAAGCAACGGCCATTTCACTCGTGTTTGCGTGAATAATGAGCAATTTATTTTGGAATAGGTACTGCATCGGTTCATTATTTAAAACAAGTGAGAAAGTCTGCATTGAAGCACAGAAAAAAGTCAAATCCATCGGACTGCTGGCTCTCTGCTTCAAATTGTTCAGGCTGAATTGGGAGTGGATGTGCAGGCAGGATAAAGGGGATGATGTCTCTCTTGTAAATGTACAGTAATAAGTCATATTTCTTCACATGAATCACCTGTTCTGGTGATATGTTTCTTATACTGTAAGTGTGGAGTGCATAAATATATAACTAGCCTTTATTATGTTCAGCGAGCTACAACACTTTTCAGCCTACTTCTGTCTGCACCAGGTAAAATCATAACTTAACCTGTCCGTCGTCTCACTGTTAAGGACAAACTGTGGCTTGAAAACTGCAGAAAAGCATATTGAGCTGAAGTGCTAATTGAGACAAAATTAATTCACTAGACGCTTAACAACTGATTCTGTTATGAGACTACTTACATTTCTACTTATTTCAAACTCATTTTATTCTGTACTTTATATTATAGCTCTCTGTACCTGTGCTTTTAAGTGTTTGATTTGCTCAAATGGCGAGGACCTTTTCATTTTCCTGATACTCTGTGTACCTGTCTCACTTTGTCTCTTCCAGCAGTTCAAACTGTCTGCTTGTCTAAGTGCTGTGAACCACTCAAGGCAGTACAATATAGCCAGATTGTTAGGCTGAGGCTGTTCTCTGTCAGATGGCTGTGAGGTGCAACAGATGGTGGTCAAATTATGTTTTAGTACCAAAAGGGAGGGCATCTCTTTCATTCTTAATATCTCAAGGTGGTCTGGCCAGCCCTCTTCAATATACAATAACACACACACACAGGTGAATTCATTAAAGAAATAGTGAGACTTTCAGGAAAATATACTTATTTGCTTTCTTGCCAAGAGTTGGATTGGAACAGTGGTTCTCAAATGGGGCGGGGGGGGGTGACCAGGGGAAAAGTATGGAGTGAAACTAAGTTTAATTAATATGATTTTTGTAGGGAAAACAAACAAGAGTTTGCTGATGCTATCATGCAGACTTCTGCTTCACTAAAGCTTGGATCCTTTTCTGTTAGCTGCTTCCCCTGTCATTGTTAATGATTTATGGGTGTGGGGGGTTTGGGGTTGGCTGGCTTTAAAAATTAATACTGCTGTTATCACTCTCATGTTTGTGTAGTAATAAAACTAGAGCTGAACAGCTCCGAAATACACCCACCTGCACCTCTAGAGCTCACAGTTATGACAAGATTCCAAGAAGGCACTGCCCCCAGACACGAAACAACTAAACCACAACTTCTGTTTTTTTCCCTCTTTGGCTTTGTGTTAATGAGAGAGCTTTAGAGCTGCTGCTGGAGTAGGAGGATTTCCATTTACCTCTGGACAGAGCCAAGCTAGCTGTTTCCCCCTGCTTCCAGTCATCATGCTAAGCTAAGCTAAGCTAATCGACGGCTGGCTCTTGCTTCATATCAATCGTGCAGAGTGGTATCAGTCTCCTCCTTTAGGTCTCAGAAAGATAGCAGTTAAATGCATGTCCCAAAATGTCAAACTGTTTAACACTTTAAATAGTGTTAAGTGTCACCTCTGTGTGATATAATATATAATAATATCCCTACAAAATGTTTTTTTCTTTATGATTTTTAAGTGTTTGGTCATTGGGATCCACTCTTGTTATTATGATGACAGTGATGAGACAGTATCATCATGGCAAGTAAGTCAGCCGTACTGAAAAGAGAGTTTTGCATACGGTCTTAGAAAATGGTCATTTTAGGGCACAATGGCATCAGTGTAAATGAGCAAATTACCCTTGTAAGGCAATGTGGACCTCATTGTTTATCACAGCAACAATAGCAGAGAGGATCATCAAATTAACTTTAATTGACAGATAATCGTTTCTCTCACGCTAAAGTAGCTGCTTTGGAGAGCACGGCACATTTCTGTTCCTAAGAATTTAAGTGTTTCTGCAGTTGTGCTGTACATTGATAATGTGGTGGAGGTGGTTTGTATGTAAAGAGGGTGGGGTCTGGGTGATGTTTATATAATGCTTTATACCTATGCTAATTGAAACATGCATGTTAGTTTTAAAAAGTGCCAAACAAGCAGCCTGATAATGCAATTGAAATGCTTTGTTTGGGTTAATATTCATAGCTCATCTGATCAGAGCTTATGTACAATGTTAGTCAATGCATTACTCAGTGCCCGCTTCTGCATCCCTGTGGACACTTATGCTTAACATATGAGTACACACACACACACACACACACACACAGAGGCAGTGGCTGTTTAATATTTATGGTCTGCAGCATTACTTATCATTATAAATATTTATTGTGATTTACTCTTTTGTCTGGGTCCTTTTCTCTCTAACTCTCTCTTTCTGTCTCCTCCTTACCCTGGAGACTTCCGACACCAGCAGCTGCTTGTATCAGTGGAATCACTGATTTTCTCTCTGTAGGTTTCAGAAAATTTGCCTTCTTTCATTTCTTATTTATTGTATGCCCCCTCGGTTATTGTTGTTTTTCCCCTTTCTCTGTTTTACCATTAGATTGCTAATGGTTTTCAGGTGTTGCTTTGATTCACTCGGTTTCTGCTTGGATTACATTTTCTCTAGCTCTACCTTAGAGGATATGTATGTTGAGAACGCTTGCAGGTCTAATATGCATATAGAAGCTCAGTTTATCTGCACCTTCCTTTTTTTCTTATAGTTGATCTTACTCCTGTTAAATATAGATTCAACATTGATTTTGGGTGAGGGTCTCTGTCTTCTACCAGTGCCATGCTGAGTATTTTATGGGCTCTGCGCAGATGCTGTATGTTTGAGGGCTAAGGCACAATGATAAATGCTTCTAGCAGAAGGTTATAAATTACAGAGTGGAGGACGTCTCGCCAACGCCACTGTTTAGACAGGCCTTTATGGGGTAATAGTCACAACAGTAATTATAATTCATTATTGTAATTAAAGGGTGAGGCCCAGCTCTTTCCTGCTAGTGGTAGCTCACACAGAATCGCTGCTAATAATGGGGCGCTTATCATGGGTGTTCTGACATTGCGAGACGGGATGTGAGTGGTTGTGCAGGGCAGAGGACGAACAGGCAGGAGCTGAGACAAGTGAAAAGTCTGAACTTTAGCAGGGTTTGTTCACTATCAGCTCTCCAGAGACATGTGATCCGACCTTCTGGGTTATTTATTTATCATCTGCTAATCCATATATCAATTTTATTCAGAAGATACTGATTTTTTTTTTAAAAAAGTTAAAATATGTTGCAATCACAGATAAAACTACGTCCGCAACTACTGATTGTTTTCCCCATTGATCAATAATTGATGAATCTTTTGTCTGTAAGATGTCTGAATGGTGAAAAATGTTCATTACTATTTCCTAAAGCCCAAGGTGAGATCATCATAACTGAGAAATTAGAACCAAGCAATGTTCACTGTGTGTGACTGCGTCAGCCCTGCTCCCTTAACACATAACTGTAGATGCCATAAACTATCCATACGTGCTTGCTTTGTCCTTCCCCTTGTACTCAGTGTGTCTCCGTATTGTACTCTTTACTCTTTATCATTTTCTACATCCTCCCTGTGCTTGTGCTAATCTCGTTTCTTCATCACTGAGGACAGAGGCAGAGAGAAAGAGAAAAAGAGAGGGGGAGGACCAAGGCCTGTCGGCAAAGTGAAGCTGCCAGCCAGAGAGCTCAGCATTAAGCCTTTTCACTGGCATTTCAAACTACCTCCAGCTTATGCCCACAATACAGTCCTCTCTCCTTTTCTCTCTCCTCCCCTTTCTTCATATTCCAGAGGTAACAGCTGTTTTTAAGTGTTTCACATGTGGCTGGAATAATTATACAGAGGCAGTGCGTGCACGCAAACGACAGAATTTATCTCGCAAGCTGTCACAGTGTGCTGCAAAGACATCCACTCCATTTTATTGAACTCTTCTTTTACAAAAGCATACATTGTTAAAAAGTGTTTAAGTTGTTTCTCTCTCTCTCTCGGCCTCTCTGTTATCTGGGTGGTCAGGAGATAATCGAGACAGGCTGTTCAATCCTGTCGGCGGGCAGCATTGGCTGTGAGCACCCCCACCTGCTCGTTAATGGTTTAGAGAAATAAAGTGGTCGTAAACGTACATTCGCCATCGCCATTACGCTAAAGTGTCCGCAGTAAAAACACACACAGCTCCCATCAACCCCCGCAGGTGCTCTAGGTCACAGCTGGAGGACTGGCGAGAGATGCGGTTGGTCCTCGTTTGATCCAAGTAGGTGAGGGATTCTGTATCTTTTTCTCTGCTGAGTTTTTGCGTCATTTCACACAGCTTTAGCTGTACGAGCATGTGTCCGATATAAAAATGAAGGAGCGGGAGTGTTGAGTGAGAAGCTGATCAGGATATGTGATCATCAATTGGACACATCTCGGAGTAGCCCCAACATGGTGCCATGAGTTTCTGTTCTTTTTCCAGGCTGCTGCTCCGCTCTGAGTTTTGCTCTGCTTTATTGATCAGAGATACAAACAGGCTGTGCACAGTCCCATGGCAATTTGTGTGCATAGAAACAGAGGCCGAGACAGTCCAACACCATAAAAAAAGATAAAAGCTAGTTAAATTCATGCTTTCAGTCTTACCTTTAGTTGTATTGTGACCGCACATATAAGATATTTCACTTCTCCACCAAACACATTTTGATGCTATTTTTTAAAACCGAATGCTTGATCATTTAAATCGCTTGGCTTATGGAAGCCCCACTGGAAAATCCACAGTCCTCATTCAGTGTAAAATACATTCAAACATAGGGATAGTGTTAGGAAGGACTCTCTGGCCAGTATAGAGACAAGGAACAATTATATTGACCACTAACTGTATTAATGTATATACCATCAGTATTGTTCCAAGACAGACTTGAAACAACATGAACATTTACTTAAATCTACAACAAAGCTCTTTTCATTACATTTTTTTTCCTGATGATCATCAATCAGACATTATTTGAAGAAAATTATTTACTCGAGTGCTGTAAACTGTGATTCGCGGTCTGTTAGGACCGGTCTGTATGTCCGTCTCACCCTGAATTTGCATTTGACACCCACGGTGCCTTTGAGTGATGGAGCCACTAACTTCCATACTGCTGATCCAAAGGCACTTCATTTTGCTGAGATGATTGCTTAAGTATGAAAATGCATACAGCATGTAATGTGTCATATGACCAACATTCTGCTTGGTGCGTCTCACACACACGTGAAGTACAACATGTGAAGTCTTAACACGAACGAGTGCCTAAATATAACTGTTCTCTGTATCTCACTTGTATAGCATCTTGTTACGGACACAGAAATTGTGAGAAAGTGAAGCACAGAGCTTTTAAAAGAGCACACATGAGTGGAGCTAACCAGAGCTGAGGAGCCAGAGATGAAGGTAACCTGACAACCGTGTCTTCATCATTGTCTCCCCCACAATGATTGTCAGGAACCGGACATCTTCACTCTGGTGGTGTGCGTGTGTGTGTGTGCCTGTGTGGGTGTATGTTTGTTATTCTTTGTGGTTGTGTTTAGGTGTGAAACACTGAGACACAGGAGGTTGTCTGTGTTTGGACTAGGGGTCATCTCTATTTTGACAGCAGGCTTTGACAGCCAGTAATTGGTTTCCTTTTCCATGCCTCTCAAAGCTCCTGCAGAAAAAGCAATTTTAGGAGCCAATCAATTCAAATTCCAGCTCACTCAAGATAGAAAAGCCTGTGCAGCTTTAACCTCCCTCGCTGTCCATGAGATAACTGGGCTGATAATCTGCTCCTCTACCCTCTCCAACCCAACCCAACCCTACACACACACACACACACACACACACTACCCCTGTCTTTCTGTCGCCCATGAGAGGAAGCTCTCATTTCCGCTTTCTCTTGAAAGCAATTGAGTGTGATAATAGGAGTTTATACTGTAAGCAGTTTGGGTGCATATTTACCTCAAGAGTGAGCCTGGAAACACTGTGTGTCTCTGTCCATGGGTACACCTTTCACGTGCACACAAACATATGCACCCACGTACACACTACACTTAGCACCCAGAAACACTCAGTACATGCATCCAGTCATCACACACATTCCGTTACACTTGCATTAACAGGCATGCAGACACACAAATGAGTGCACCGGTACACAGGTACACCCACATCCATACCACACACACACAAACAGAGATGTGTTTGCCTGCCGGCTTCTCCTCTCTGATGGGAAGAAACACATCATTTAACCAAACTGGTCAACTGAGAACTAATTTCTCTTTTGTAGTTACTGCCTGAGGTCCCTAGGGTTTGCAGAGTTTATATTGGCAATCAGCAGCACACTGACTCTTTGTGCAGAAACTCCTTAACTACTTAGTTTGGATTTTGATCAGAACACTAACTCTGATACCTCCGTGCTCTGCTGTTTAGCACAGGGGAGATTTTCACCACTGCATTCTTAGACCAGTATTTATCTACAGCACATAGAGAACAGGTCATCAGCCAAAAGGGTTTTGTGCAGTCTTGGTCAGCAGGAAGCATTTACAGCAGTGTGAATCCTCCATGATTCCTCTGGTTGTTGTAGCTCCTTTCAGTCATTTTATACGCTCCTTAAAAAGTGCTGTTTTATGAATCCATTAGCATTGCTTATTTGGCATGAAAGCTATTAATCCCTGAATCATGTGGTGAATCATTGCTGTACTTTAAATACTTGTTGTAATTGTCAGTGAGGTTATTAGGCACATTAGTTAGGCACATTGCCCTGCTTTATTTCCATGTCATTTCTTTCTTCATTAAATCATATACACACACACTCTCTGTTCAGCCCACCTCACTAACTTTCCTATCACCTCCAACTCCCCAACCAAAAGAAGTTTAAGCTACCATGGCAGCGTGGGGCAAATGTACAATACCCTGGTGTCAGGGATCTGGCCCCATGGTGTTAAGTTACAGCAAATCCCCGACCAATCTCTGCCATCCATCTGCTGTGGGCCTTCTGTGTCTAAAGTTAAAAGTCTTTGGTAAGCAGTTGGCAAAGTGATTGGGCCATACTGTCATGATGATTGTTTGGTGGGAGAAAGGGAGCGGGTCGTTGAATGATGGAGGGGGGGGAGAAAAGATGGCTATCGTCTTTCTCTCTGTATTTCTCTCTGTCTCTCTCTCTCTCTCTCCCCATCTCTCTGTCGTCGTGGGGAGAGGGGCTTGGCCATAGAAGCAGAGGCAGTATGAGCTCCCAGGCTGAGCCTGGCTCCTGTCACTGCCTCGATAGCTGTCACACTAACACCCCCACCGCTATCATTGGAGCACTTATGGGGCTGTCACTCACCTGGGAGAGAGGGAGCAAAGGAGGGAGGGAGGCGTCAAGGGGGAAGAGTGTGCCAGGGAAGATATGTAGAGGAGAGTGGAGACAGTGGAAACAGTGGAGACGGAGGCGGAGCTCGGGATGCAGAGAGGGAAGTCGGGTGAAGACAGAAGGAAAGAGAGAAAGATAAAGGAGGAAGACGAGAAAAAGGAAGAGGGAGGGATGGGTTGGAATGCAGAAAGAGAGGGGAAGAAGCAGTTGGGTGGCATGAAATGACGAGGTCATGAAGATAGAACGGCTGAAAACTCAAAGGTTAATATAAGAACCTGACTGGAGTCCCAAACACCTCACAAGTATTTAGCGTCCCGCTCCCTGCTCAGTGAGCAAGATGTGCTTCGGTGCACTTGACAACAAAGAGAGGGCCATTTGGACATTAAAACGAAACATTGATTCACCATCCAGGACGATGTGGTGGAAGCTCTCTGTGAAATTATAGGCTTGAGCTATTTTTAGAAAGGGGGGAAAAACACATTGATAGCTGCAGCCGTTGTTCCATCTGTGAGAGGCATCATGGATGAGCGCTAACACACACACACTCATCAATGCGTTCAATTTAGAAGGTAAACACATACATCCACATTTACAGCAGAAAAAAGAGAAGTTCAGCAGTCACTCTCACACACATTTTAAAATGCATAAGTCACAGCCACATTCAAAAACACATGGGCCCTACATGCACACACAGGCCCACATAATAAGGTCGGTATCAGGGCATCAGTGAATCACAGTGACCAGCATTGTGGTTGACAGAGCAGGCTGCAGACACGTTCAAGTTTGGCCCTTCAACTGACTGCAGAGCCACTGAAGTGAAACTCTATTACAACAGCCTCTCCAGCCGCGATCCATCAGCGCTGACACAACACCCTGTGTGCACGCGCTGGCGCGTGTGTGCACATGCGCACGCATGTGTTTACAAAGACAGATTGTGTTAATGTGGCGTTTCATAAAGCACAAGATTCCTGAAAGTGTTGTTCTCTATGTGGCATTTCTCTGACACCCCTTTTATCTGCAAAACATATGACAGCAGTTGTTGCTGCGTTTAAGGCAGCGGTGGGTCATGTGGGTGAGGAAAGTGTATCCGTTCTCCCATCAGATTTAAGTCAGTCAACACTTATGGAAAGTGAAGCGTGGCTTGCATGTTTTATCATAAGTCATACCGTCAGAGACAGCTGTTGGAGTGAGAAATTCAAGAAACTGAACAAAACCCGGTCATGGCAGATTATTTCATGCAGCTATTTAGGTGCATCATGTCAGTAAATACGGGGTTGTTAACTTCAGACAGGTATGCACACATACACAAAGGCACAAATATATATTATAACAATTACTTAAATATGAAATGGAAAGAAACATCTCTTACTCTGCTGTAATTAACATGTCATGGTCAGGAATTTCTGGTTGGCACAAAATCACAGTTTAATTTCATTGATTTTGAGTCACAGAACTTGGTTTCTGGCACATTGTGCCTGTGGTATCTAACAGAGAAGCATGAGCTTCTCTCCCTTCAGTTTTCACAGCAGCATTTGAAAAAAGCAACAACACATAATCACACACTTAACAGGACAACAACTTGATTAAGAATGTAGAATCCCCCCCCACCAACCCCCCCCCCTCCCCACATGAAAGTGCATATGCAAATTTAATCGGACAGGAGCATTGAAAATTTAACAGGTGAAACAAAACCAAAAGCAGATGATAAAGAAAACACAAAATCAGGAAGAAAAGCAGAACTGGTGTACAACAGAAGCTGCATGCACAGGAAGTGAACATGATTTTGAAAGTAAAATTTTTTTCTCTCTCTTCTGTTCAGGCTACCGACGGAGATGCAGGCACGTTTGGGATTGTGCGTTACTACTTTAGTGATGACCCAGACCAGTAAGATAGATACAGTAACACACATACTCATACACACTCAAACAGTCCACACAAACATCCACAACCACATAAATGTTTCATTAATCAGGCCACATGTGAACGATTGTACTCCACTGTTTGTGAGATACAACTGAGCTACAACGATACCTGGCACTTCTCTTCACTTCTGCTCTCTTCAGGCCACAAATATACAGGATCACATACAAAGGAAAACACACATTCACATAATCAGTTCACTCATTATCTTCAGTGTCAGAAGAGCACAATTAGTGTTGCATTGCTATAACAGTTTTTTTTTGTTTTTTTTTTTTTTTTTAATTTTCAGTTAACCAGAGTGACAAAACTCTGAGCAGCCGTCACGTGATGCATTGTAATGTTCCTTTTATTAAGCTTCTAAGAAACCATTAACTATTCAGTATATCTCATTACCAGACAAAGGAAGTACCAAAACCGCTACAGGAGAACAAATACAGATTAGTGAACACCTCCCAACTACACACACACATTTTTTATCTGATGTGTGTTCATGTTTTTCTAGTAAACACTAAACTTGAATATGTTGTTATAATGTATGATCATACTAACTTAAGTTTATTATTATATATATTATACTTTAAGATGTTGTTATAATAATCCTCCTCAAACTTTTGGACTTTCACCTGCCTATAATTTCACGTTTTTTTTTTTTTTGTTTTTTTTTACCAGGTTTTCACTGGACGATGAGACAGGCTGGGTCATTCTGCGGGCCAGTCTGGACTATGAGTTGATGCGGCGTTTCACGCTGACTGTGCTGGCAAGGGACGGTGGCGGGGAGGAGACAACAGGGAGGATCCGTGTGAATGTGTTGGATGTCAACGACAATGCACCGCTCTTCCAGAAGGAGGCATATTCGGGCTCGCTGAGAGAGAACGAACAGGCTGTCCAACCGGTGGCACGAGTCAGGGTGAGACATGAAAAAAAAATAGTTATAAATTATTGATTTAAGATAAAACTATTCCTGTAATACTTCACTTCTGCATTACAGTATGTTCACGTACTGTTCATTCACATTAAAACTGCACCTGCAGCAGAGGATCTCGTCCTCACACAAACTCCACCAGTCATCAGACTCACAAGCCTTTAGTTGTGCTGCCCTCCTCCTCTTTCTTCCTTGTTTCCTCTGTTTTACTATAATCACACAGCTATGTGTTTGTGTGCACTGTATCCAAGAAGAACAGGTCGCTCTGGTGTGTTGGCCATCAGTCACTGCCACACAAAAGGCAGAGGTACACTGGCACAATGGTAACTAATGGCTCAGCGTTTCCTTTGATTGCGCCCTGGAGAGAAAGACCATTACGTCCCTTGTGGCTGCGGGTACAGCGGTGGCTTACCCTGCCCCAGTGCACTGCTGTGGCTTGCGTTTACGTTGTGGGAGTTGAGCTGATGACTGGGCTCAACGCTTGGCTCACTGTGTTTGATTAGTCTGAGCTAACCTTAAACGCCGCTGATATTAATACGCTGCCCGAGAGGAGCGGGGAAGCCAGTCGCACAATTCTGTGTGTCAGCGATATGCCCTGGAACCCTCTGTACACACACACACACACACACACACACACACACACACACACACACACACACACACACACACACACCGCTCCGGGAAAACAGGCAGAGGAGGAGGAAAGAGGAAAAAGACCAAAATAGAAAGAAGCAGAAGATGTGTTGAGAGACAAAGCAAAGAGAGGCTTTTCAGCTGTTTGCTTCTCTCTTTTTCCCAAACAATGCCTGGGAGGTTTGTGCCTCCTACTACAGTGCTTATGCTTTCTAACAGCTAAACCTTTTTTGATATTCTCTACACTTCTTATTCCTTTACTTCCTTTGCCACTCATCTATTAGATTTACTGCCCCCGACTCCTCTTACCTTTGAGTGGTAAATGACGGTCTAATTTGAAGCTGTTTGTTGAAATGTGATATAAGAAGAAGACAGTCTGGAAAAAGAAAAAAACACGGCTTACTAGATTGTGGGGGAAGAAAGGAATTGCTGACTCAACATTTTGGCATTAAATCAAAGAGTAGACATATGCATGTTATAGAGAGATACAAGTGAGTGTTTTTGACAACCTGTCCAGCCTCTAATGATGCCACTGAGGCCCAGTAGACTCTCCTCACAGCCGGAGGACTTGTGTTTAAGTTCCTGCCAACTGGAGAATAATGAGGGGGTGTCATCATTGTTGTTGATGTTGTTGTGGATTAGCCCTGCAAAGTATGGTTTCATCTGTCCTCTGCCTGCTTGGCTTGTCTTGGCTCGGTTGGTGTTCATCCAGTATTGACGCCTGCGTCACTAATAGCCAGAATCGGCTTTAATCTGTCCAATAATATGCCATCACGAACTGACAGCTTCCTGGCTGCACACATGCACAGACACACACGCACCTGTGCAGTGGAAACATACACATATAAATATTAGCGCTGTCTACTGCAGCATCTGTCCTGTCACCCTGTCTGTTTTCTTGTCTCACTCACTCAAAACTTCCTCTCTCTGTGGACTTTTGACTGTCACTGAAGCATATGTTAAAGGCACTCCCATCCTCCTCTCTCCCACCCTCTGTCGGGCCACCCATAGGCTACAGATGAGGATTCTCCTCCCAACAACTTGCTGACATACACCATCATTTCAGCCTCAGCCTTCCCTGATTTCTTCAGCATTGTCATGGTGGAGGGCTATGCAGGTACGCTCATCGTTAGGAGCACGAAGTCACAAACTTTGATACAGTTGAGCATACCACATCCCGTATGGACAGAGATGTTGTGGATGTTTAGACAAGCTAAACTCACATTTTAAGTTGTACATTAGTTTCTAGACCTGTTCACGCTTGTAACATTTTCACTTGTTTGCTGTTTGACCCACAACTTTGCCGTGACATTTGTGACAAGATCACAAACAAAGACACATAGAGCACAAAACTCCACCTTTCTCCATCTGTCTCCTTCCCTCATTGCACCAGTGATCAGTGTGACCAGACCTCTGGACTATGAGCAGGTTCCCAAAGGGATGATCTACTTGACAGTAATGGCCAAAGATGGGGGAAACCCAGCCCTCAACAGCACCGTCCCTGTCACAGTGGAGGTGATTGTAAGTACAACCCTGCACATTCACATGCTCACACACACACACACTAGTACTTTTATGAATGATATAAACTAAACAGAGTGCAAATATTAAATAGATCAAACTTTTGTCGGGACCTTGAACGCACCTATGTCTGTTTTTCATGGACACCTCTGCGACACACTCCACCAATCTTTGGACAAATATGAACATCATTCATATTCAGGCTGTAAGAGAACATTTTCTACAAGCTGGTGCTGTGTAAGTTGGAAACGCCTCCAGGCTGTGGTCAAAGGTGCAGCCCACCTTAATAACAATGCACACACACTGTTCTCATTAAAAATGACAACATCTGATGTGCTAGGTGGAAGGTTTAAAAATGCATTAAAATGCCTCATGCACAGTTTGAAAACAGAACCCAGGAATGTTTATAACATCTGATAGATGAAAAGATGTATGAAATGATGTCCCTACTGCCACGTCTTGCCACATACATCGATTTCTGCAGAATAACTGTTCAGGAGTCTTGCTTTAACTGTAAAAGTGATGACGTTCACATTGATTGCACAGAAACAGGAGGAGGACATGTTTTCCCTGTGAGGGAAACCACTGCAGTGGTGTCCTTGCTTATATTGTTATAAATCCACTGGCAGATGTTGTTTGATGTTTAATGTCACTGACATGCAGGGTTGGATAAATGATCTCAGAATCACAAACTGTTTCAGAGTCAGTCCAGTGTGACTCCATTTCTTACACAGAGGTCGCTGAGGTCAGGACAGTCTGACCAAATCCCAAAGCCGGCAGAGCATATGTCCATTTTTCATTTTTTATCATTATACAACATGTTCAGCCCATGGGGTGATCTTTTAGCATTACAGACACATGCACAGCCGTGCTTTTCTACATGCACCGCCTGTTATGTTCTTTTTTCTACATACTGTTATTTGCATGTCAGTGGTCATGCAAATAATTGTATTCACTGTATTCAAGATTTCATCCCAAAAAGTCACTAGATGAACTTTCCTCAAGGCATTTAAGAAAGTGCATGTGGTTTATGAACACATGCAGGCTTTAATGAAACACATGCACTGAAATAGGAATTAATGTGAATTCATCTTTAATCAATAGAATGTAAATAACAAGCATAACAATTGATAAGCAACCAGCAGAGTGGTAATTAATACAGTACAGGATGCAGATTGATCCCTTATACTCACCTCCAGCTTGGTGTCTAATGGAGGCTTCTTCATGTACACTGGTATATGTTGCAGCTTTCTGTCGTCCATCTATTTTGTATCTAGATCTATTGTCAATACTGTAATTAAAGCTACCAAATTTGTATACACTTCAGTGAGTCTTCCTAATTATGTGAGAGTGTTTTTGTTTTTTAGTTCCAGAAAGGTTTTTAAATTTGTTTATTGTTATTTTCCTCTTAGCTGAAAAGCTTTCTTATTCACTCTTTTTTTTTTTTTTTTTTTCATAACTTCAAGCTGGGATGTTTTTTCAGAAACTATTTAATGACCCTCTCGGTGCTGCAGCAGACACACCCTGTGACAAAGTCCTTACAGTCTCCCCACGTTCAAAGGCACGGTCTCCAAACTTTTACAGGAATCTTTCCATTCAAGTTCCCCTCAGATGTGACTCTGAAAAAATTGGGGGCCTGAGACTTGGCAGAGGAACTCATGAAGCTGTTACATCATGTGTACTGAATAAAGACTAAGCTGTCTTTTATTTATCTGAATGTTGATCCAGTGTGTGGCATGTGTCAGCCAGCTCATGGCGGATTGTTTCACATGTCTTCGACTTCACTTACATATTGGGTTTCAGTATTTCCTCACTGTCTGAATTCTTATGACTACCTTTTGATCCATGTCTGGCTGCAGCTTTGTTTGCATTTTTATCACAGGCTGTGCAGCTATCTGAGCTTCCAGTTTGGTTGCTTTTGTCAGTCTTATCTCTAAATGTCTTATTTTAAGGCAGCGGAAAAAGTCACAGCCGTCTACACACACACACACACACGCCGAGTGGTTCAGAGATGGTTTAATATATTAAGAAGATACTCTGCACAAGGTTCTGGGTCCTAATTATACAAGATATTGCTGCTGGTTGTGTTGCATGTTTCCCTGCAACCTGATTGCTTTAAATTTAGCTTTCTCTTTTCTTACTTACATAGTGCTTTTCCATATTTGTGTCCAAATTATCATTTGATCCAAAATATGATGTCCTACAATACTACAATAGTATGCTGTTATCTGTCTTATACCTATCACTAGTAGAAATAACAATGTTGAACTGAAACTACAGTGTTTCAGTGCACTTGCAAACCCTGTCACTCTTATTGAGGGATCTGATTTTAAGACATTAGAAGAAGTCTGGCCCTCACACGCTCACAGTAAGTCAGAAATTATTTACTTTAAATACTATAGAAAAGAAATACCATTATCCTGACTAGGATATGGGGTTTGTCTCTATTGCATTGCTTCGAGAAGGTCCTGATTGAATATATCTGAAGTAATGTAAGTGTGATGTACCGACAATAGTCTAACAGACTGTCAGGTGTTACCTTTGTTGCTTTGTTTTTCTGTTAACTTTTAAATAGTAAACATGAATGTTGATCTTTGCTAAGATACTATAGATACAGCAGTAAAAGTATAATGAGGAACCAGAACTCGTAAACAGTGTCTCTACTGGCTCTTAAGCTCATTTCCCCTGACAGACATCCATTATACATGTAACTTTTTAGTCATAAAAGAAGAAATGATAGATTAGAATAGATGAATCCGGCTGGAATATTCTTTGATAGGCAGGGACAGTAATCATATCTATACACATCCTACATGAGGGAGAAACACTGTGTAAAACAAAGAAGAGATCTATGCTGGAATGCAAAAACCACAAGAGATGTGTGCAATTCTGTATTCCCTCTGTCTCTGCATCTTTCTCTCTCTCTGTCCTCCACAGTGTCGTGACTTACACCACAGGGGTTTATCAGTGGCTGGCAGCATCACACACACACACAATGCTTTGCACCAGTGTAACACAGAGCCCAGATAGATAATGGTGCCAGTGACTGTTTAAGTGTTAACATTTCTCAGTAGCTCACACTGTGGGGAGCCTCTCTGCGAATAGCCACACAACTGGATGTGTTGGTGTGAAATAGAGTCTAATTCAATGAGTGGGAGGTTGTGAGAAATATAAATGCTCTGGAGAAGTCTGCGTGACAGCGGATGCTGTTCCATGATGTAGTCATTCATTCCTGTCAAAGTACAGGTCTTGATCACCCTTTGTGTGAGGGTAATTCCATTAATAATAAAGTTGGGATTGATTTCCTCGCCTGTCATTGCAAATGTACTTAGCTTTTGCATCATTCCTGTAGTCTACAGTAGTTTATAGTTAGTTCAGCTAATTGCATTTACTTGACGTATCAGGTATAAAATTATACCTGACGAGGGGACAGAAACAGAAGCCAGCACAACTAAAATCTGTTGTTCAGTCAAGTGACTAGCTCTCGTCTAAGAGATACTACTACCACTGTTACACTATTTAAAACATTTTGCGCTGCTCAGTGTCTTAATTCCCACATATGATCATTTCAGTGTTAATGTGTGATGACAGCTTCAAACCCTTTTTAGTTCTGTTTTTAAGCACAGTTTGCATCTTGGCATTGTTTAGCTCAATGATTTGAGCTGTTTCTGATGCTTATACCTCCTCCAGGATGAAAACGACAACCCACCAGAGTTCAGCAAGCCGTCCTACATCGTCAAAATCCCAGAGAACATTATTGCTGGTGAGTCATTTTATACATTTGGGGTTACAGTTTAGTTGCTAGAATGCATTTTCTGCTCTGCACAACCAACACAGCACTTAAACACTCCAATCAGCTCAAACACCGTGTGTAGCACATACAGTCTCTTCTTAGTTGAATTGCTTCACTATTAGCATATTCAACAAATAGTTCTGCTTTCCTGGGGGTATATTTTTTATTTATTTATTTATTTGGTGCTTCCTCTGGCCTCTACTGTCTTATTTGTTGTGATTTTGCATAATGTTTTTAAAAGCTCTGTCAGAATGCAGGATGTTGACTATTCAAGGCAAATTCACTGGCTGCTATATTCATTCTCATGCATGCATTCAGAAGACTCTTTTATCCCAGACAATAGATTAGTTTCCAGTCGCTAGAGGGAAATGAGATATTTGACCGCCCCTTTCTCTCTCTGAGCTTCAGCAGACAGGCGCTGGGCACTTTTTGTGTCTGGGACCCGATCTGAAGCACACTGCTGAGCGGCTCAGGTCGGCCCTGAGGTTTAGAAGATGATGGCTAAAGTGCTTGGCCGAGCTTGACTGAGCTGGGGGCCTAAGGCTTGGGCTTGCCCCCTGCCTGCATGGGTATTGATCAGGCCTGCGCCAAGTATGGGCTGTGCCAAACAAGCTGATAATCCACTAATCCATAAACCCACTCACTGCCATGCCATCAGTGGAGCTGTGGATGGGGGCGGTGAAGAAATTAGCTCTGTGAATGCCATTTCAGTCTGTCTCTGCAGCTTGTCTCTCTCTTTCCTCTTTAATAGACTTCACATATTTTCCCCACGACTCCGTCTCTCAGTTCATTTTTTTTCCTTCTGTCTCTCACACTGTGAGTTGTACCTTTCTTTCTCTTACTCCTTTCATCCATCTCTCTCTCTCTCTCTCTCTCTCTTTTCCACAGGGGCAACTGTGCTGCTTGTGAATGCCACTGATTTGGACGCCTCCCGGGAGTTTGGCCAGGCCTCACTCATCTACTCCCTGGAGGGCTCCTCTCAGTTTCGTCTCAACTCGCGCTCAGGTGTGTGTGTGTGTGTGTGTGTGTGCGCGCGCACGTGCATGCATGTATGTATGTGCAAGTCTGTGTCATTTCTGAGAGTATTCTTGTAATTGAGACTTTTTCCATTTCAAAGTTGAATTGAAATGAATTGAATATTTGAGAATTTTGCTTAGTTTGTATTTTGCTTGAAAATGACTTTTAAGCATTTCTGTTTATGTAGATCTGTGTCTGAAATACCTTTCTCTGTTTTCCTGTTTCAGCTCTTTGCTTTTATGCTCATTATGGCTGCGTTTTGCTTATATTGTCATCCCTACCTCTCAGTCTGGGGACTGGGCTTTTTGTTAATCTGAGTTCATTCATTCTGTCCTTTAACTCAGTACATCCTGACATGAGAAGCTGCTTTTTAATGACATCTGCCCGTCCCTCGAGTACCCTGGTCGGTGCATTTTTTTTATTATTATTTTTTTTAACTATATTTTTGATGTGATTCCATGTGTGTTTCAGGGGAGATCACCACCACAGCCCTGCTGGACCGTGAACTGAAGTCAGAGTACATCCTGATAGTCAGAGCTGTAGATGGAGGGGTGGGTCCACAGCAGAAGACTGGCATTGCCACGGTAACAGCTTTCATCTGATCCTAACTTCAGCTCACAGAATTCCTCAATGTTTAATCTGAGATTTTGGTTATAATTATATTTTGTTATATGTATATCTTGAACTTTTGACTTTTGGACTTGCAAAACCATGATGGTCTTTTAAATAACTGACATCATAAATAGGTCAGTTCCCATTTACCTTCATTTCCCTCACCTCCACTTTCTTTAGGTGAACATTACCATCCTGGACATCAATGACAACGCCCCTGTGTGGAGGGACGAGCCGTACAACGCCAACGTAGTGGAGATGAGCCCAATAAACACTGATGTTATCTCTGTGAGTGCACCTAGCCCTACATTGTTAACTCTACCTGGTTGATTAGCCACCAGTTAATTAAAAGTTCACGTGGATAACACAAATGAACGTACTGGAATAATAATTCTAGCAATCGAGTATGATGAGTGGTGTTTGGAGCATTAGGAATCAGCTTATTGAAATGTTGGCCTGAGAACGCAAGTGGAGTTTTTTCTGTTTTAACTGACTGATTTTAGTCTGTGATTTAATTTGATTACTCTGTCTTTGCAAACTTGAATGAGGCGAAAGGTGTGGGTTTTAATGAAAATGCTTGGTTTCAGAGCAGAGTGAATAAAGAGTCAGGATAATCTTCATTGGAAGATATTTAAGGACGTACTGTACATGAAAACAGAACTCGTTGAAGGGGGTATCTCCATGCATACTTCTCCTCTATTGATGGACAAATAGCCATCACTGTGTGTGTAATCACAAAGTAAACATTCCAATATCACCACAACTCTCTCACTGTCCTGCTGGTGTCTTTGAATGTGTTATTGTTAATTAAGTCCTGGTTGTCCATTAATTAAAGAGGCGTCAGTGAGCGTAATTAAGGGAGTCCGATTGCTAATTAAAATGTAGCCTGCAGTCATATACATAGCTGATTATTCAGCTGCTAGCCAGAGAAGGAGCAGGAGAGTGAAATGGAGAAATGTTGAGGGAAAGGAAATGACAAAAAGTGTTGCCCTGCTAAGACGTGGCTACATTTTCCATCATCGTGTCCGGTGATGTGATGCATACTGTATGCAGCTCTCTGCGGACAGACAGTGGACAGACACTGTTGCCCCTCTGACCATTTTTCAATAAATCGGACCACCCAGGCTTACAGTCATGTAATTGGCCCCAACGTAGCCCTGGCCCAGCCAGTGTTTCCATGGTGACAAGAGGCCACCTGCTGAGTCCTCCTGGAGTTGTCCAGCAAGCCGATGAATATGGTAGCTGTGCCCAGTGCAAGGATCAGCCCACTCAAATCTCAGAGCACCCCACAATCACTACTGCAGCCTTATCCATTCAGCACCTATACACATACACACACACACACACACACACACACACACACACAGTGAGCCTCCTCTAATATCTCATTTCAAAACAATATTCTCTTTTCTGCCAGTCTGCAGGCAGTCCAGAGCTATAGTTCAGTAGACTAGGCTAATATATTTTCTCACCGTCTTTTAATGTGCTCTGCTCAGAATTGATTAGTTCAACAGGCCCCGTCCAGACACTTCCCCACATCTTATATCACCTACCTTTGTCTTTGCAGTTGCTAATCAATGGGCCTCTGAGATGCCTGCCTACCATGTCCCCTTAATAATTAAATACCTGGAAAACCTTTGTTCCTCTAATGACCAATCAGCCAGTTTCCAGCGTTTTTAGTCAGCGCACTGAATAATTGATCAGCTCTTTAAAAATCAGCCAGTGTTTTAGTCGGGCTCCCGGCTTCACGCATTCATCACCCATCGCCACTTTGTGTCAGAAAAGAGACGTTACCATTTTTCTTTTCCCTGACTGATGTGTCAGAGCAGTTGGTAATGGCTGCATGTGTGAAGATGCTCTGCGGGTCAGGTGGGCTTGTGCTTATAATCATTACCGTTATTATTACAATTACTGTTATTCTCTTTCCTTACCTTATTCATTTCCACATCCTTCCCAACCTTTCCTTTTCCTGTCTCTCCCCTGTCCAGGTGTTGGCAGTGGACCCTGACAATTGGGAAAATGGGACAGTGGTGTACAGAATCAGTCCAGAAAACCCCTTCTACACCATCAACAGCAGCACAGGGAAGATTCGCACCAGTGGGGTAACCCTGGACAGGGAAAGCTCCAACCCCAGGGATGCAGTACTGATGAGAACCATCATCATCTCAGCAGTCGACCGTGAGTAGTGTGTATGTATGTGGTGAGAAGTCCATGTCAGTTTACATTTCTGGTTGCCTTTCACTGCTTAAATTTGTCTTAGTCATGAAACAAACAAAATGTAAGCAAGCTCAAATTGCATTATATCATTTTCAGTAGAAGGCTTTCACTTCTGAGTGATTAGCCTCTTTCTCCAAGTCTCATTCCTCAAGCTTTATGTTCACCATGAAACTTTTTTACTATGGCTAATAAACTCCTCTCACCATGAGATGTGGACTGTCTGTTTGTTTGTCTTTATATGTCCCTTTAACGCCCTCTGTAGGTGGTACGCCTCCACTACATGCAACAGCAAGCGCCACAGTATTTGTCAACCTGCTGGATCTCAATGACAATGACCCAACCTTCCTCAACCTGCCCTTTGTGGCAGAAGTGCCAGAGGGGCTACCCATTGGATCCTCAGTTTTTAGGGTAAACATTAGATCATATTCACATATGCTGGCAACACTTATAGCACGGTACAGGCCCCGCAGCTGTTATTTGTTACCAAACCTTCCAGTGAGATTGTATAATGACTAAATATTTAGCGATGAAAATGAACAGTAATCAACAGTAAGACTTGATGTAGTCATTCAGCTGCATGAATTATTTTATAATATATTTTTCACCAAGCAGTTTTAGAGAAACACTGGCCATGAATCATTTTCTGATGTGATACTTCTCCTTTAGGTCCAGGTGGAGGACCCAGATGAGGATAAAAATGGTTTGATTACAATGGCGCTACAGATGGGCATGCCTCGCCTCGACTTCTACCTGAACACCACCACTGGTGTTCTCATCTCCACAGCAGTCCTGGATCATGAGCAGATTGGACAGTACCATTTGAGGATCATAGCCTACGATGCAGGAAGGTTCCCTCGCACGTCCACTTCAACCCTCACCGTCACAAGTGAGTCTGTGGCTGATGATGATGAGGAACTGGGTTTGAGTTCCCTTTGCTCTCTCTGAAATTGTCCTACATATGAAACTGCCATGCCACAGTATGATCCGATTCTGAGTGATGTAAGGGGTTACTGGAGTATGTCTGACGGTAACCACTGACTTCTCAGGATTCTGCTGAGGGGGACAACACCACCTGCTGGTGGGAAATTAAAAATCCTAAAAGCACCAAATGGTTTGACTGCTGAAAACAAAATAAAAAGGAATGGAAAAACTGATGAAGGTTTTCTGGCATTTCTCAAATGGATCAGATGAGTCAGAAGCATCAAAATATTTTGATCGACTTCGTAGGAATCTGTTTCACATCTCCTAACGTCACAGGGAAGTCAGAGGTTAGCCACAGAACAGCACAGACAGAGGAGGTTCAGCACAAGCATCAGAAAGACAGATGTTTTACTAGACTTCGAATCCTCTAATTTGATATTAGTCTTTCTTATCACTGCACCACCCTGCTGCCTTATTTGTCCTCATGTACATCTATTTGTGTGTCCTCATGTCTCTCTGTCTGTGTGTTTGTGTGCGTGCGTCAGTTCTGGATGTAAATGATGAGACGCCCACCTTCAACCCTCGCGTGTACAATGTTTCCCTGAAGGAGAGTGTCCCTAGAGACCACATTGTAACGCGCCTCAGCTGCTCTGACAACGACGCTGGCCTCAACGCCGAGCTTAGCTACTTCATCACAGGTCAGAGGTCACAATGGGAGGTGTTTTGTGTGCTTGTGGGACACAGTGTTGTATGGTTATGGGGACTGTGTGCACATTCAGTACCTTTGTCCATCCATCCATCTGTGTGTGAATTTTCCTCTTACATGCATGTTTCTTTTAGTATTCTACCTGTACTGTATGTATGTGAATGTTACTAATATGCTGTAAATTCATTTAGAAATATGTTTGTGTTTTGTATTTTTAGGTGGTAATCAGGATGGTAAATTCAGCGTGGGCTTCAGAGACGGAGTTGTTCGGACAGTGGTTGGCCTGGATAGGGAGACCCAGGCAGCATACACTCTGGTCGTAGAAGCTATAGGTGTGTCATGAATTTAGATCATTTTATAATGAAAGAAAACCTTTATCATCTTTTATCATCCTCATTTTTACACAGCCTTTGTTTGTATGTGTTATAATAGAGCTTGTTTTCTTACTTGTTTTGTTTGTCAACATCAAAGCTTCTCCTTTCCACTCGTGTATGACAGTGATGAAAAAAAAAAGTGATGCCTGCACATCTGCAGTGATTTCAGACTATTGCTCAAGTGCCTTTGTTCCTGTTTAAACAGAAAGAACAAAAACTGAGGTTTTCCTGTTTTGGAAACCAGTGAGTTAGGGTGGCTTATCTGCTAAAGAGAGCAGAGATACAAGAAAGGGGAGAAGAGGCAGAGATAATGTAAAACTGTACAAGAGAACAGAATCACACATATTGTCCTAATTCACAAGTAGCTGAAAATGTAGTTTTGATGAGCCAATAATGTTCCAGTCTGGCTTCTTTACAACAAGCTATTGTTGGTGTCTGTTCTATTCTGGGAAGATTAATGGATTGTTTGATGTAACATATAAATACAGAACCAGTTTCATTTTTATTTTAAGTGTTGTAGTGCTATACTTAAGATTTTTTTTTTTTTTACTTTTTTATCTCTGGCTTTAGCCTGTGGTAAAGCCATGAAATGAAAGCCATGTGTGTATCAGTTTTCCTGGCTTCAAACTTTATAATTGGCAATAACCTGAATGATGGCAACAGATGTGTTTGCGAACGTTTCTGCACATAGATAACGGCCCGGCCGGCAGCCGGAGGACAGGCACGGCCACTGTATTTGTCGAGGTGCAGGATGTTAACGACAACAGACCTATCTTCCTCCAAAACAGCTATGAGACCAGCATACTGGAGAACGTACCCCAGGGAACCAGCATCCTTCAGGTAGAAGACACACACAGTGCTGCACTTTCACCAGTTGAACTTAAAAGTCACTTTATTTCTTAACGTAACAATTACAAAACACAATCTGTTACAGTGGTCACTTTTTGGCTCAGGTTGCATTTGTCTTGTCAGTATTAATAACACATCGTGTTTTGAGACCTGTGTAAAATCACACTGTACAATATTCCACAATGTTTGTCTTAATTCACATGAAATACCAGATGGATGGGGTTTACAGCATCAGAACAATTAGCAGTGTGAGATAGAGGAACAATGCTTGTCCCTAGACTTTGAATGTGATGGATGAATATTAAAAACTATGTCCGAAAATATAATCAAATCAGGCCAGATTTAATCCAGGGCTGTGTGAGATTTGTTGATGAACCAAACCCTTACTGCAAGAACTGTAATCGAATAGAGTATTGATTATAGGATTAAGTCATATTTACCTTCAGTGAATATCAAGCAAAACTGTGGTGAAACAGACCATCTGTGCCCAGCAATGTTACCTGCTACTGTACTGTAGGTGAAATGGTCAGTTACAAAAAAATGTTTAAACCTGCTAGACTGGCTTTTCATTGCCTATTTTTTAAGCACTTATTTTGTAGCAAACCTCATCCACCTAGCATTCAAAGTATGTTAAAACAAATGCTAAGAATTTTTTTTTTCATATACTGTCTCTTCACCCACACCTGGTGTTAGTGATGTTCGCAGCACCAACCATAAAATATACAGTGGATCACATTTTTGGGAGCAGTCAGTCAACCTCTCAGCTTGTCAGATTTCAGTGACGTAGTCAAATAGACATGGCATAGTGAGGTGGGGCTCCCCGCTGGCTTCTGACTGTGGCGTCTGTGTGGCTGGGTTAGACTGGGACCCATGTGTGTTCTCACGCTCGTGTGGTCTGCGATGCGGCGGTCGTCTGAAGGACAGGTTGTATGAGCGCCGATACGAGCCCAGTCTCTTCCACACCTTGAGCTGGGGCTCACTGGACCGGCTGCGTCCACGGGTCAAGCTCTCCCCTGGGCCACAGCTCGTCTCAGAGTCCCCACCCTGTTCAGAGGGCCGGCACACTGCCAGGAAGGCTGCTAACCCTGCCAGCAGCAGCGATAAGCCCAGCACCACCATGATGGTGAATTCTGGGTCATGGATGTCTGAAGAATAGGATGGAGGCTGTGGGATGGTGGGGGTGATGGTGGTGGTGGTTGTCAGGCTGGACAGAGTGATGTTTTCTGTAATGGAGTTGAAAGTGAAGTTGGAGCCTGGCTGAGTGGTGTTCATGTTGTCTTGGCCCTGGATGGAGAAAACAACATTAGATTGGAAGTCTCTGTCAGGATGCTTAAGTAAATGTGGCTATGTATGAGAGTGTGTGTGTGTGTGTGGTCAGCCTCTATCAAAGTGCCACAGCAGCTCTCTTGGTGTGCCATGTTTTGCCTCACTAGCCAAGCCTAACCAAGCTGAGTAGGTTTATTTGGTTGCTTATTTTCACTTTATTGAGATCACACACTCAAGGGCTTACAGTACATGCACAGGTACATGCACAAGTGTGCACAGAAACGCCTGCATGCACATGCAGATGTGGTGAGTGTTTGGCATTTGCGGCAATTATGTAGCTATTAAATCTAGGACTACAAAACAGTCAATGCTTGACAGGCTTTCTTCAATGTAAAACAAATTGGGTTTATTAAAATGCCCCTTGTAAAATGCAAGGCACCCACCTCTCCTACCCCGGTCTCCAATTATCTCCCCCCCCCCCTCATTTTGTGTGCCCCCATCTTCAGCATAGTAGCATTTGTAAATGTCATTGTCCCTAATTCAGCAGAGACAAAGCATGGCTTATCGGTTTAAGGGAAACACAGTGGGACGTGAAATTATTTTTAAGACCAAATGCCAGGAAAGCTGTGAAAAGGCCAGTGGAGCAGGATGGCTCGTTAGAGAGTCAGTTCATTAGTCAGCGCCTCCAAGCACATACGCTGCACGCACACATACACACCCACTCCGCTATTCAAACACAAACTTTCTTGCTCACCCACACATACTGTGGGCTGTACTGCACATATTGGTGATTAGGCACGCTGCTCTTAAGCTTGGCAGCTTAGCTGTAAGGTACTCTCCCTCTCTATCACCCCACATTGTTGCCTCCAAATCTGATTGCTCAGCTAGTTTTGAAACAATGAACTCATTTCTTAACTTCTTTACAAGCGCTTTGTCTAACCTATTCATATTTGTAAAGTCTGAGCAATTGTGCGCTTGCAAGTTCTGCGGTAATTGCTTCGTAGCACACTAGCAAATGCTTATTAGATATTTTTGCCTTTCGTTGCCTCATGATTGGTCTCTGACTTATGGTATGTTTCACATATATTATCTATATCGTGGAAGGAAAGAAAACAAGTTGGGAACACAGTAACAGTTGATAGATGTCAGATGTGCACCCTCTTTTCACTTCACCAAGCGAAATGCCTCAACACACTCCTTTAGACAATGTGCAGTTACTCAAGCACATGTCAAGCAGCTCACGTCGAAATGTGGATTTTAGGAGCTTTATTACAGAATGAGACTTCACAGCAGACATAAAACACACATTGTAGGAGACATTCATGAGATGGTTAGCAAGCTTATAACCTTAAGATTTGAACAAATTTAATTGTGTTTACTTTTAAAACACTAAGCAATTACATTTTTTTCTTCTTATTGAACCTTTCGTAATTTGGAAGTAACCCTTCAAAAGTATATACTTACACCCACACTTTAGAGACTCTTTAAAACAGCACCTTGTTTAGTCCCAGTAACTGAGGTCAGATCTGTTTCTTGGCTCCACACACTTGTTTTCCCCCCCTTAAACTGCTGCTTTCCCAGAGACAGAGGGGAAAATGCTGGGGAGGAAGATGGGAACAGGGAGGAAAAGGGGGTAAAAATGTGGGTAACAGCATCAGGGTTGAAATATCTCACTCATTGTTTTAATCCCAGGGAGCCAAATACAATAGTGTGTTTTCTGAGCCATGCAGGCTTAGTGAATAATCTCTCAGTGCTTACACTCCCTATGCTTATACTTGCAACATCTGGCTCTGCAATGTAGCCTTACACTTTATACACCCCCTTTTATGGCCTAAGTGGTGCAGTCCACTGTGTAATACCCTATTCATCACTCACCAATCTGAACCCCCAGCCTCTTTTTTTTCTCCCGTCTCCCCCTCCCCTCTCCTCCTCTTTCTCCTCTCCACATCTCTTTATAAAGCTAATGAGACTGAAGTTGGGCCCCTCTTCACAGAGGGAGCGAGAGAGAGAGCGAAGGGGGACTCGCACGGTTTGAGAGAGACCGTGAGAGCGCGTTTGTGTGTACCTGAGTGCACGTACGTGTGCTTAAGTGTTTCTTGTGTCTGTCTCTGTATGCAATTGAAAATGCACTTTGTAGGCACCTCCGCAGGTTTTGACAGATCCACAGGGTGTGACATGAAGTCAGCCTCATCCAGTGCCAGCAGCTCTGTCCTTCTCTGGATTCAGAAGTCAGTCTTATGACATGGCCCATTCACCAGCATCCCAGCATGCTCCACTATTTATTTGTGTACGCTGTGGAGCCGTGCTGTCTGTGCCGGGGTTGGGTTTTTGGCTGCTTCTGACTATTTCCCTGCAAAAGAGCGAGGGAATTTCTCACTGCCAAGCCACGATGGGGTTGTTGTGGCAACAAGACACTGGGCACCAGTGGGTGTGTACTAAATGAGGAAGTACCCTGATTTGTCCGTCTGTTTATAGAAACCACCAAATTAATAAAGATTTGTAAAAAATGTACTGTCCATCATGTAACTGCATAGGATAAACACAGTTGCGAGGCAAACACAGAACATCCAACTGCACAACAGACTCACTGGTAACCAAACACAAGAATGCAAAGGATGTTAAGACAAATGCTAAAAAAAAAATCTGCTAAAAATTCTTTTTATGTATTGTCTGTCTTGTAATGGTAAAGAGAGATTAATGGCTTCTTGGTTTCCCTGTGTGTAGGCGGATGGTTTGCGTTTACATACCATTGTGGATCTGGTTGTGTTTGGTGTCCCTGTGAAGTTATTTTATCTAAATGTGGAGTTTCTCCGTGTGTGTGTGTGTGTGTATGTGTGTCTACACAGGTTCAAGCTACAGACGCAGACCAGGGGGAGAACGGGCAAGTTCTGTACAGGATCCTCACTGGTACGGGCCTCTGTTCTTTGGCCTTGGCCTTTGCACACGGTGTCCTTGCTCACGAACAAATGCAGTGAAAGAACAGGTTCTGAAGACGCACTATACTGAATCATTACATTTATTTATTGGTAACGTTGTTGATCTAGTCGCCCAGAATGTTTCCATGGTTTTAGTGATTCAAGCTTTTGCGGCAGTTCTGCTGATGCGTAGGTATGATCATTCCTCTTGTCTCCAACACAGTTTCTCTTGTATAGAAGCAGTCAGTGTGCAAAAGTCAGATCTTGCCGCAGTGAAAATGCCAGTAACAGGTTCTTTAAACAAGTTAATTTGCATTCAGAGCAACTGAAATTATCTCACCCAACTGGCAGACGCCTCCAGTGATATTAACTAAACCAAGAGATTAGATTAAGTGTTGAGTGTGCATTTTTCATAGAAGTCACTGTAACTGTCTCACTTGTGTGTCTGTGTGTGTGTGTGTGTGTGTGTGTGTGTGTGTGTGTGTGTGTGTGTGTGTGTGTGTGTGTGTGTGTGTGTGTCTCTGCTGTTGTCTGTGGATGCATGAATGCAGGGAACAGCAACAATCTGTTCAGCATAGACAGACAGACCGGGCTGGTGACAAGAGGCCTCAGGGCTCTGGACCGAGAAACCAGCAGCTCCCATGTGTTGGAGGTGGAGGCCTACAACAGTGATGAGGGCAGCATGAGGAGCTCTGTGAGGGTGAGGAAAAGGAGGGCAGCTGGAGAGGATGGACATGATAAGAGGAGACGATATAATGTGCAAGATGTTTTTTCACACCTTATGTTGATATAGTTTGTCTTTTTCATTATAGATCCCATGATAATAAAATAAAAAATCAAAGTGGCAGCCTTTTACTGCCGACTTCTCATGACATATTCAGTCTAGAAATGCGGATCCAGCCCCTTCAGTGGGATTCAGATTTGGACCACGTTTACGTCTGTGGTCTGATTTCTGGATGAGTTGATAAAAAAAAAAAAAAAAGTCCTTTCCCAAAGACTCTGTTCCTCAAAGATGATATGTACAGTTGATGTACAGCTACAAATATCTTCCCCTGCAGGTGATCATATATGTGAATGATGCCAACGATGAGGTGCCAGTGTTTACCCAGCAACAGTACAACCGCCTGGGCCTCAGGGAGACAGCTGGCATTGGCACCTCTGTGATTGTGGTGCGCGCCACAGACCCTGACACTGGTGAGTCCAGTCTCTGATCAATCAAAACATAAGAGCAGAGGGAGTCGAGTTTGATAGTTAGTTCTTGTTGTCAACTCTTCAGTTTCCCCTCAGTTTTATCTTCATACCATAATCAGAGAGAGACATCTAGTTAATAGTGGTTGTAAATATCTCACTTCTGCTCTGCTGGCACGAGCCGGTTGTTTGCAGGTCACCATCATAAACACTAGTGGGTGCCGCTGTAAAGGGAGGTATTATAGCTGTTAACCAGACTTTTCTTCTTCTCTTGGTTCATCACTTCCACACAAAAACAAGTCATGTTCATTGTAGTTTACATCTCTAACTTCTGCTCCACTGTTCAAACTTCCTCTTTTCACTTCCCGTGGTGCAAAGCGTTTCGTAGACACCTTATGATGCATCTAATTTCGTGACATACATTTTCCAAAGCATGAGAACTGGCTAGAAACTGAAATAAACACAGAGCAGCCAACAGCACAGTATCGACAACAGTGTTATTTAAACACAGAATCAAGGAAGCTGTTTGCATGCTGTAACTATAGTTTCAGTGTAAAAAGGTTACAAGGTTAGTGAGTTACTTACTATTCTTACTACTCTTGCTGTTTTAGGCTCTCATAATAGTTGAAAACCACACGTTTTAAAGTTTTTCATTGTAAGCAATTCCCTGCCAACCACCCCCTTTCATCCTGTTCAGGTGATGGTGGAGCTGTCGCTTACGCCCTTGTGTCCGGCTCAGATCGCAAGTTTGAGGTGGACGTAAGCACCGGTCTGGTAACCACTGTGGACTACCTGGACTACGAGACCAAGACCACGTATCTAATGAACGTGTCAGCCACTGACCAGGCTCCACCTTTCCACCGAGGTTACTGCACCGTCTATGTCACGCTACTCAATGAGCTGGATGAGGCCGTGGCCTTCTTCTCCGCCGGTTATGAGGCTTCGCTACGTGAGAACATCGCCACAGGGACAGAGGTGGTCCAGGTGCAGGCTCAGTCGGCCGACAATTTGAACCAGCTGACTTACCGCTTCGACCCTGATACGTCGCCTGCAGCTCTGGCCCTCTTCAAGATAGACAGCGTCACGGTGAGTGAGGAAGCAGTAGAGGAAAGGTCACTGAGGATTTGAACGCAGAAACGTACATGACTACACCTATCTTCTGTCAGATATGTTTCATCCATTAACCGCAGTGTGATTCAGTAATACCTCCTCTTCTGTCATTAAAGCTGGCGCTCTTGTTGCTGCACGACTGTAAGACTGATCAAAGAGCTTGTTTGCTTTGAAGTCATTTGATTCCTCTGATAGATGAGAAATGGGGATTTTTTTTTTTTTGATTTCTATGATACTTGATAGTCTCTCTCTGTCTCCCTTTCTGTCACACTGAGAAGATTTCGGTCTGGTATGGAATCTTTATGGAGGTAGAGATATATGCTGATGTGTTTCATGTTTCAGGGCCGTATCACAGTGACAGGCCTGCTGGACAGAGAGAAGGGGGATATGTACACCTTGACTGTAGTAGCTGATGATGGAGGACCTAAAAAGGACTCCACTGTGGTATGTGGCTTCATTGGGATTTTTTTTATTTAAGCTCTACCTACCCCTCTCTTCATGTGCAATTTTGAATGCATTACAGCATATGTTGTATCTGTTCTGTTATAGAAAACTTAATGGCATTCCTCTTTTATTCATTGCATCTCTCACTGGGACTGCAGAAGGTAAGACTTTATGTTCTTTTTATGGGGCTCAGAATATAAAGTACAGCATGAAATGTGTTCATCTGCAGTGTGTGAAGTGATTTTTAGATTTTGTTACCTCGGTTTCTTTAATCTCTAAAGGTAAGTATCATTTCAGTGATCTGTGGTAGAGCCTACATGTGATCTTACCTCTCACTAGGTTTCAATCACCATTCTGGATGAGAATGACAACAGTCCAGAGTTTGACATCACGTCTGATACGTCAGTGGACATCCCAGAAAACACACCCATGGGGAAAAAAGTGGCAGTAGTGCTCGGACGGGACAAAGACGCCAGATTGAATGGACTGGTGAGGACAAAGAAAACGATTGGAAAACAAGCGGACTCCCTCAAACCTTTAACTAAAACTTTAAAGACTTTAAAGTTTTAGACTAAATTGCTACAGCTACACAAGGAAACCAACACACTTTACTGTTTGCTTATTTGACAGCAACCCTTCCAAAATCATTTTATGGCTCAAAAAAATATTCCACATTTCAGGTGTTGTCTGTAACATATGGTGAAGCAAAGTTAGCAGCCATCTGAACAGCGAATATGACATCTGCAAATTCTGGTTCACATTTTGGTCTCTGAGTATTGTGTTAACTTCAGCACTTTACAGCCCAGTAAGTCAAATGACGCTTGCTTCAGTTTCACAACAGCTGATTTTGACATATATTAGTGGTCCACTTAAATTGCCAGCATTGCATTTTTCTCCTCTATTTTTTTTTCTTTTTTCTTTTTTTTTAATCTTTTAGTTTGTACACTTTGCTTGTGGTATTTTTCACCCTCCACCAGCCCACCCCCTTCCATTTGCTCTTGGTTCTGATGCTCCATGGAGGTCTTACCTGTGCGCCCCATTGATTCTTTAGCAAAAGAGCTAAAGCTAAAGTTTCTGACTGAACCTAAGCCGGTGTTGTAAGGTGATATCTTCATTCTGTCAGTCTTTCTCTCCCCCTTTCTCTTTGTCTCTCTCTGACTCATTACTCTCTCAGGTCAATTTCACTTTGGTGGCAGGCAACATGGAGGATGTGTTCAAGATCAAGACAGTGAACCACACCTATGGGGAGGTTTATGTCAATGCTCCTCTGGACAGAGAGTCAGTAGATCGCTACCTACTGAAGGTCAGGCAGTAATCAACACAACACAACACAGTAATCAAAACAATGACGTCTTTCACCACATATCTATGCTGCTAGGTTTTCCACACGTACAACCACAGCCCTGATTCAATTTCTAACCTCAGCACACAAATAAACTGATTGCGTGCGACAGACTTTTACACCATGGTCAAGTCAGTATCATGTACTGTGTGAACATTTTTTAGCATGTAAACTTACATGATCATATGAAAATATTACTCATTTCAGTCTTTTTTCATAAAGGGAAACTCACTGTATCTTCATCTACCTCCCAACACAAGAAGATGCACAGAAGTAGCACTACTAAATTTATTTTTAACCAAGCACCAAGAATACACCTACATACACTTGATCTTACTTTGTCCCTTTTGTGATTTGAATGCCATGTGTCTACATACCTGGCCAGACCTACATACGAATATGCACCAGCGCATGTGTGTGTTGTTACAGGTGCGTGCCAGCGACAATGGCTCACCTCCCAGACACACAGACCACTCCCTCACCATTAACATCCTGGACGTCAATGACAATGCACCTGTTATTGAAAGCCAGAGGGGCTACAATGTCAGCATAAGTGAGGTAGGGACGCACATCACATCACATTTTAGAGCATTTTATCCAGGTGTCAGTGGAATTTGCTTGTTCCTGTAATTTTGTATATATTTAGTTCTTGAGCTGAAGCAGAAAAACGTCATAAACACAGGTGCAAGTGGGGATTGTCAATTTGGACAGTAATACTTAACTTTTGGGTTTGTGTTTGTTCTCCTGTAGGCAATCGTTAATTGGGCTTCTTTTTTTATGTGAAATGCAGAATGTTGGAGGAGGTACGTCAGTCCTCCGTGTGATGGCTACTGACAGAGACATCGGTCCCAACGCCATGCTGTTTTACTACATAACTGCCGGAAACCAGGACCTGACCTTCCGCATGGACCGTGTGACCGGAGAGATGGTGACACGACCGGCTCCTCCTGACCGAGAGCGCCAACAAGAGTACAGACTGACCGTAACTGTGGAAGATGACGGGACGCCACCTTTGTCGGTAAGATGGGAGGTACTGCAGTGGCAATAAGCAGTACGCTCCAAAATGTATCTCAACATTTCTGATAAACAGAGGAAAAATATCCATTCAGCATGTTTTTTCTTAGTCTAGTCTAGTATTAAATTCTACGAACTTTTCTTCACGGCAGAACTTCATATGAAGATGGAAAATAATTTTAAACATCCTTCTTTGTGAAATGCTGTATAATGCAGCAACCTTTACGAAATGTTGTAATCTCCACAAAAACGCAGAAATAATCTAATCGCATCTGGTCATGGTGACTTGAACTTAGCGAAGGGGTCGTGTGGAGGATGCAGCATCAGTTCTTACACAGAGCCCCCTTCTGGTCAGTCACTGTACTACAAACAGTCAAACCTGAACGATATGATCACTCTGAGGATTCTGGTCCTCTGTTTACTGTCACTTTATCTACCTGCTTTCAGCCAGGGGACAGAATATATCAGATATGAGACATAGACCGGCATGCTTCAGACAGGGTATTTGATCTTCTGTACAACCTGATCATCTGTGAAGGCACAGGAAACACCTCAGTTTGTAAACAGGAAAACCACAAGTTATAGTTCCAAAAGAGGAAGATGTATGTTCTTGCTTTCCCTGGTTCGAAATGTCTGCAACATTTAAAAGCTCTTTTAAATGTATTTATGTGCACAGACAGAAAGATGAAGTACATTATGTGTGCATGCATTGTCATGTGACAGTCAGCTGTTGTACTGAACGTGGCCTGTATTGTTCATTTTTAACGTTGCATGTCTTGGACACAGTAAGACATGGGTGACTTATAATAAAGTATCTCTTCCTAATACGAGATATAAATAACGAATGTAAGACTGCAGAAAAAGCACTGGAGAGAGGACATGGCCAGCACTAAGCATCCCCTCCTCCCATCTAGCCCTCTGTCTCTTCTCATAAAACAAGATACTAAGATTGGTTTATCATTTTCTCTCCTCAGTGCCAGTCTCTCTCTGGTGTGCACCATCTTAAAGGCACACAAGTGGAACAACCTTGTTCCATCTGTAATGGCTCCCTAGGCAGCAAGTGCAGCACATCCTTGTACAGTGATAGTTTTGGAGACCAGCCAGTTGAAAGGAACAATAATTTTAAAGACTAGACACAAGGTTTTAAGATTTAAGAGCTCGACTTTATTATACAAACTACAATCAGGACAATTTAAATGCAATATACTGAGCAAACATGTTTTCACAGAATTGTTTTGTTATTTATTTATGTAAATACAATACTAATACAAGCTTTTACAGTATGAAACGCATAAACAGAAACTGCAGGGCTGCATGCAGGTATGCAAACATACACACACACACACACACACACATACATTTAAACTAGACCACAAAGTTATTTTTGCAATTGTAACCACAGATTTGACAGCGCGTCCACATAAACACACACACACACATAAATAGGCACATGGGCACATCTAAAAACACACACATTATTTAGTTATTCACATTGACTACTCATTAATGAATTAAAATCCTCAAAAAGTAAAAAATAAACACATACACATAATACCCTGTCCTATACACCTGCTTGCACATCAATAGGAAATGATTTCCGTGTAGGCACCTGCTGTGCACATTTTACCTCGATATGAAAAAACCACCAGTGGTTTCACTCTCTCAATCAGTCACAAAGAGATATCAACATTGCAATCATTTGCAATCACTTCTCATCCTCTTTTAATTTCCCTTGATATAATTCATCTTTGCTTATAATTTTAAAGCCACTCCTTCTCGCTAAACAGTATTTAGTATTAACAATCATATATATAAAAAAAATAGGAATGAAGCTTAATATACACATCCGAGTAACAAATTTGAAAAATAATTACAAAATGATTCACAAAAAAGCTCTTGTGACGGCAGTGATGGCATAAAAATCCACAAGGCTACATTCAAGAAAAAAATCAATTTACATTTTATTCTTAATTATCAAACTGTACACAAGCATGAATATGCCAATTGTCCACTATTATCAAAAGGAACCAGCAGTTCTCTCCTAAATACTGTACTTATTGAAATTTCCAGTACTTATAACTTATTTAATATTATATATATATATATATATTATTAAGGCCACTGTGAAATGCTGTGAGAGCAACAGAGCTGACAGCAACTGAGGTAGCAAAGAGAGAAGAAAAAAGAAGCCAAGGCCTGGTGGAAATGATACAGTGGAACAGTGTAATGCCATAAAACCATAAATTACTGTCAACATGTACAAGAATATTGGGACTTCTCTGACGAATGAGCCTCCTTTGGTAAGATGCTATTAGAACATTTATTACAGTAGCACAGATGAGAGAAAGCCTTTGGTTGCTTTGAAACTTGTACATTGTTGTCTTACAGTTCCAGTCTGGTTTGTGTTCCCAACATAATGGGGGGGGGGGGCATGTTTGAACTTACATGTGAAAGTAACTTTACAGTCCACAGAAACTGTTTCACTCTTAAAACGCCAAACCTGCACACCACAGGACCCCCACCCTTAGCACCCTGGGTTTGTATCAAGCAGCAGGCCCCACCAGACTGAGGCGCCTGTTGGTCCACGAGCTGTTGTCAGCATTTAGATGGAATGTCACACACAAACCCAGCCCCCGCCACAACACAAGTGCTCAGAAGCAAAAGTTCGCTTTTGCCCTCCAGCTGTTGTTGCAGGTGGAAACAGTCCATTCCCTCCTGCCGTCCAGACAATGTACAGATGACAATCCCGGCAGAAATTATTGTGAGACAGTTCATAACGACAACATCGCTCTGAAGGCAGAGAGAAGAGGAAGAGAGTTGCAGGGCTGCTTCCAGGTCAGCAGTTAGAGCAATGAATGAGGCTTCACCCTTTTTAAATTTGCAGGAAGTCTGGAGACTCAGGGATGGTGTCTGGACCAGAGAAAAGTGCAGGTCATTAAGAGCACAGAAACGATAACAGGTAACCCACATGTATCAGCCTACACTAATGCTCATTTACTGTCTTGTGCTGACGTGGTAAAGAAGAAGATAAGTGGGAGTAAAAATTTCACTTCCTGCCCAAAATGCAGATTGATGTCGGAAGACACACGACAGCATTTCTTTTACCAAACCTCCTACTCGAGTACAAGAGCGCACAAAAACGAATCAGTGTAGCAGAATGAAGCATGTTTAGCTGGAAACCCATTGAAAAGCGGAAGAGGGAAATCTTACGTCTGAGTTGCAACATGTTGAAGATAAGAGGGAACTGCTGCTAGTTAAATTCCGCTCAGCTTAAGGTCAATAGACAAAAAAAGATGAAGAAAAAAGCTGAAGTGTGGCTTTTATCCCCTTAACATGAAGCCTTAGATAAAGGTTCAACACCAGGGTTATATATTCTGCATAACATTTCTTGGCTAGTGAAGAAAATGAGCTTTGGCAGGGAAAAATCCACCATCCAGTGTAGAAACATAGCTCTAATCTGAGATGCCATCAAGCAGCAGAAGTTCCTATCTGTCACTTACTGTAAGCAGAGGTTTTCCTACTACACACATTACCAGAAATCTATACGTGTACAAACAAAACTTTAGCATCTAAATTAGGGCTCAGTTATTGGCTGTGGCCCAGTTTTGCCTCATGTTTATCTGTATGTCAGTTCTCACATACAGTATATATATATATATATATATATATATATATATATATATATATACTGCTACTGCTATATATACAAGTTTCATTAGGTGTTTCTGAGATTTGTCCATGCTTGTACACTAAAGAGTTCAAGGTCACAGAAATAACATATGTGATGGTTTAGGGTGAGTTTTCAGCGAGTCTGGTTATGTCCCTCCTGAGTGTGTCCATCCAGAAAACGGGGCAGTCCACCTCAGTATGCCTGGAATGTCTGCACAGGTGCCCCGGGAATCAGTAGAAAAACACGCAGGATTGAACCTCTTCACCGTAACTAATGTTTCAATATTATTTCAAGTTGAGTCTGAGAGAATGGCTGAAGGGGCCATTAGTGTTAAATGGGTGTGCTGACGGGTGGAGAATGACTTGCGAGGGAGGCAGAGGTATTCAGCAAATGACAGCAAAAAGAGGTGGCTTCAGTTGTGTGGGAGAGAAAAATTATACTCCCAACGCAGAGTGTTTTTTCTTAGTCACATCAACTCAGCCCAGCTGTTTTGAGTGTGAGCGTGCAATCATGCACAAGAATGTGAGCATCCTTCCTCTGACGATGCAGGAGAAGCACACAAAGCCACGGTTGCTCTTCGTTTGCATCAGTCTTTTATAAAACCGACTGCACATTTCAAAATAGGTATTTCCACAACTATGTCCTTGAGTAATACAGTTACATGCCTCTACGTAAGTACTTTTATACGTATGAGTACCAAACGTTATTGTGAAGAGAGTCAGGTGTACACCTTCAGAATGTAGTTAATAGGGCATGACCTGCCAATGGACGTAATCCACGCTCATTCCTACACTGAAAGACACCCACTTAGAAGTGTAAATCATGTCCCCTGAGAGTGAGACAACTCATACTACGCTTTCAGTGTGATAGTGCTGGTCAGAGGGAGGTATGAAAGAGGCTAGGGGACAGAAGCTGAACAAAACAGAGAATAAGATAGAAAACTGTCCCAGAATGTGCTGAGTGATTTATTGCTTTTCATCAGTAGGTGGCTATTGAGTCCCACCCATCCGTACGTCCCCTTGTATCAGTTTCTCTGCCTTGACCTGAATATTGTGTTCCCTGTACTATTAGCAGCTGTTGTGTTGTAATGATGTATAGTTTTATGGGTGTGTCCTACCTTCTATTGGGAAGAATACGTCCCCATGTGCAGGAGGAGAAAGAGGGGTTCCTGGCTCAGACAACAGGTGGCGTCCTGTCTCAGAGGACTGTCTGGTCATGATCTGAGAAACGGTACGGGTCTTAATCTGTGGTGATCCCCCAAGAAACACTGGGTTCTCATGGCCGTGGGCCTCACTGAACACACACACACGTACACGCAGGAAAAGGGAAGCATACAGATAAGTAAGAAATTGCCAAAATGACCCAATAAATTATTGCAACACTCAACAACATTTGTTGCTTAAGGCATTTAGAAGCTTTAGGTCTGTTGCTTTTGTATCTAGCAGTAACTGGGACTTCAATACTTGATATTTGTTGCTCCGTAATGAGCATTAACTACTGTACTAAAATGGTTTGAGTTTATATAATGGTTTATAATATATATGTGGACTCGCCGGCAATATTGTTTTTAGTAGCCTGTATGCATGCACCCAAATTAATGACAGTAGTCTTCCTCTTATGAAGCATAAAATAATTCAATAGACAAAATACACCCCACTGACACACAATATAACATACTGTATAAAGGCCAGAAATTCCTGCCAATGTTCTGGGTCAAAGTCCTTTTTATTCCACACTAATTTTAAATGAAGTCTCTAAATGAATGTGGTGATGATTTATTGTATTGTCGTATTGTAGTTTTAAAGCTGTATGTAGATTTTTATCAAACAAATGTTCATAGGATATTATTTGATTATAGTGCAATCAAGTTGTTTGGCAGAAACTACCTATTGTGTGAGAAACGCTGTGGCCACTACATACAGTAGCAGAATATCCGTGTAAACAGTTATATTTTTTCTAAAGAGCAGCTGTGAAGCTGGTCTATGAGATCAAATGCCTGACAGACTGTGGGAAAACTTACCTGTCCATCCTCACCAGCTCTTGTGCACCTGGGAGAGAGGAAACAGGAAATGGGCTATTGAATGAATTGAAACAGAGCGGAACACTACAGGCACAGGGTGAATGCACTTCCTACTGTGTGAAATGCAGTTATTCCGGCACACTGACAGGAAATGTGAGCCAGACAAAACACTGTGGGGTACCAAGTGTGAGACATTTATATCTGACCCATAATGTGGACACAGAATTGAATGTGTGTGTGTCTGTGTGCATATCAGTAATACGTACGTCTGCTCGACTGGGTGTTCTCCCTCTGTTTGTACACAAGCACCAGAACAAGAGGCAGAGAGAGCAGAGCCAAGATGCAGGCTGCTATGGCCAAACCCACTGGCACAGTGGCTGGGGAAGCAACAGAGAGACTGCGAGTTAAATAAACGGAATAACTGTCCAGTCATCATTGGCTATAGAGCCTTGAATAAGGTAATATACCTCCAGATGGTGTGGAATCCCAGACTGTGCAATCTTGAGATCCATTTTTCCCTGGAAGGAAAGAACACATACATTGTTTCTCACATATAGAATATCACAGTATAGCATTGGTTTGGGTTTTGCTTCTTAAATGCAAAATAATCTATTCACCGTAGCATTTAGGAGTGAAGCTGTAGACCACAATGAGTAATCCTAGACCACATCACATAGACTAAGGGAAACTAACATTATGATCTTATCCTGCTTAGCGGCTTGCAAAAGACACTGCTTCTTCCCCGGCTAGTTTACCTTATACTAGCTTACTTCACATTCACATTAATACATTTAGTGTCCTTACGTGGTGTAACATGGAGAATAACATGGCTGTGGGGCTTCTGCACCAGGGTGCCATGTTTATTTGCCACCTGGATTTCGAGGACCAAACAGCAGTAGCGACCCTGGTCAGCGTGGGTTACGTTCTGCAGAACCATCCAGAAATTCTGCTCTGAAGCTCCATATTGCAAGCCTGGTGGCAAGGTGTGGTTGCCATGGGAATGAGCACCAACGGTAGTATGGCGTGGGCCCAGTCTTCCCGAACAGTGCTGATCACTATGGGGTGTGAAAAGCCAATTGCGCCTCAAGAAATCAGTGGGGTGTAAGGCAGCGCCTCTCTGGGCACACACCAGTTTGACAGTTGCACCCTCAGGACAGGTGTAGTACATGTGGGGGGCAGAAACGCTCATTGTGGGGTGGGCATGGGACGTCTCACCTTTGGCTAGAGAGAGAAGACAGAAAGAATGTAGTAAACACATACGCAGTTTATAGCAGCTTTTGTTTCCTGAGTTTTGAGACAGTAAATCCTTCCTGGCTACATAGCGCCGCAAACAAGCTCTACCAATCTCTATCCTAAAGGCTTTAGGTTAGAGATTATGGCTGTGTTTAGGTGGGATTTGTATGCAGTGAAAATTAAGAATTAATGGAAGTGCCTGTGAAGCTCGGATAGATATAGATATATATAGATACAGATGTCAGAGATGACAAAGAAAAACCAGAGGAAAGAAGGTAATATATTTAGTAAACAAAATATCATTGTCACATGTTTGGTAAGTTAATTTTGGGGCCAGTGACCCTCTGTCACTGGCATCCAGAAAATTAATATTCAGAAAGCGCACGAAACATGAGCAGAGTTAACAGAGTGAAACATAAAATCCAACATCAACATTTTATATATTCAGATTCAGATTCAAATTATTTGGTAGCTAAAATTGAATAGGATGAACTCCCTGCCTGGTACCACCAGTCATAGCGCAAATAACTAAAGCTCATTATAGCAACTACCAATGAATTTAAAGCCACAGTCCAACAATTGTTCAAGTCCTATTTCTGCACACTACATGCTCTCTGGTTTGTGTTCACTTTGGATCAGTGCAGTTTCTTTTCTGTTCTGTATGGTCATTCATAAATAAACAGACTAACCTCCTGTGGGAGTGAAATTACCTGGTGAGAAACACTAGACAGTACATACAGCATCTCTCACGTGGCATCTCACTTGCCACCAAACAAGGTAGTGTAAGCAATCTGACTGATGTTCTGTTTGATCATCTTCTGCAACACCGCTGTTGCTCTGTGGTGTCATTACTGAGGTGAAATAGCCCTTTTTTTCTGTTCACCGACACCAATCCTCTACATAGGGTTCATGTACATCCTGGAAACCAAAAAGACAGCTGTGAGACATTTCTCTACATGTTGCATAAACCACTTTTGCGTACTGCCTTCAACCACATCCTGTTCCAGTATTTAGTGCAGCAGTGGAATGCATGAAACTCTTTAATGTGTGCTCTGAATGATTATTTCATTGCAGTGACACAACAATGCACACATATCCTCAAACCTTTAACCCTTATCTAGCTAATCTTTTAAAAAAAAAAAAAAAAGCAGACAACATAATGTACAAAATGCCTGTGTGTGTGCATGTGATTTAAAAGTATGCGTGGGGGTGAACTGCAGCGAAAGAGAAGTGAAGAAAAATGTGCGTGCAACAGTGCACTGATGCACTCAGTGATTATGATCGTGGATCAGGCCATTTTACTGTAGCTGTGTGTGTGTTTGGGGGGGTCATCTGGTCAGTGCTAGGTTTTAAGGAGTGGACTTCCTTCCTAACTTGTCCCAGCACGCGAACACGACTCGCACTCCCACTCCCCTCCTGTTTGGCTCCTTACTACTCAAAAACGTTGAAGGGCTACAGCTGCTGCTGCTGCTGCTGAACAGCTCTTTATGACCTGAAAATTTCAAGCAGGTTTTAACCCCTCCAACCTCCCAATCAGTGATAATGTCACTGGAGGTGTTTTCCATCTGCTGTTAAAGAGCCTTTTGGGACAGCTGGAACATAAAGGAGGAGCCACACAAATTGTTTTAGTCTAAATATCAGTATCAGCTTTAAGTGACTGGTTTACACCCTGCTGGAGAGGAAATACAGTAGCTGACCAGCCAGCAACCTTTATTTTTTGATTAGCTGTGCATGTTTGTACATGCAGTATGTGTGCATCCTGTGTATGTGTCAGGCAGTGTGTGTGCAGCTGAACTCTGCACTGGCCATTGTGTGTTAGGAAAAAGCAATAGGAAGACCAGGGAGGGTGATTAAAGTGAGACTGTTGCCCCTGTGGCTGTTCCTGCCTGCGTGGTGGGACAATAGGAGGGGAAGCCCTTCTCCTCTCCTCTTTCACACCCACCCTGCCCTTCTCTTTGACAACTCTAACAGTTTCGCTAGTCCTACTTACTTACTCTACTAGAGATTTCTTCTAGTTTTAATGTACATTTAAATCTAACTTTTTTCCTTAAAGTGTTGATATTAAAGAGCCAAAGCTAGATTATCTGCTAGGCTGCCAGATGGGAAATACTATTATACATCATCATCATACATCAAATGTATATCAGATAGTTTACTGACATGACCAGACCTTTCTAAAGGAGCATTTGGAGACAATGAGTATCCGTTGTTTTAGCTTTCGTCTTACTTGCCAAGTGAGTGGTGTTACCACAGTGTCAGCACTATCTGAGCTTGATGTGGTTGCAATCAGGCAAAAACACACAGCAAGCTTTGCTCTGTCTCTCGTACAGACAGGATTTCTTTCACCTGTATACACCAGACATCTGTGTTTTTGGCTCTATTATAGTTCTCCTCCTCTGATCTCTGTTCTCAGGATCCTGATAGCCCCTGAGGGCCCAGAAACAGGCCCTCCTTTGTTCTAAGCCTGAACGCCACCTGTTTAGGACATGTTGCTTATGACAGCTTTCTTTCTGACATTCAGACATGCAGCAAAATGCTTTTGCGTGTTAATTACACGTCTTTGGTTTGACTACTGAGACTGTCCTTCTGCAGAGTACACAGTATTTTTTATTCCTCTTCTGTATTTAAGAGATGCTAATAGAATACAGGTTACTGAACATACCTTACTGGTAAATCTGGTAACCATTCACTTGCACAAAGTCTCTGCCTGTGTTTGTACAAGTGCTGCCCCCCACCCCCTCAACCAAAACCCACACACACCTCACCCCCATCCTTTTTCACACCTACTGTAATGGTAATGATTAACCTATTAACCCGAAAGGGTGTTAATGAAACCAGCAGGAGGATCCCAGATTAGCCTCTCCACATGCGCACACAGACACACGCACACACACACACACAATGTGACAGCAGTTTCAGTTGAAGCTTCTAGCATAACAAACTGGTGCATTAGACATCTTTTCATCAATAGGAAGTGTTAAACTGTGGCACGTCACTTAAGTCACGAAAGGAAGTGTTTAAGGGTCAGTGATTCAGGTCGTTGTTAGGAGGGATCCTTGGCGTCTTAATATAACAATCTGCTGTATCTTTTGTTACTTTCTAAGCTTTGAACAAACATATTTGCACGAGTACTATTTAACAAACGTGCACACGAGTCATTTTGATACTCAACCTTCCTCTTTTTCACCGTATAAATTTATTTCGTGAATTTAGCTGTGTGACTAAGAGTTAGTGTAATCTCAGCTTTGTAAGCATATTTACAACATAAGAAAAGCATAGTTTCTTCATATGACTGTCATTGTGAAAGTGTAAATGGGTCTTTTTGTAGTTATGAAACAGTACAATGATGACTTAATCATCAACTAGCTTTCTTGTTTCCCCTCTCTTTTGGGTCCTTCCTGTTTTGCACTCGAAAATCTTTTTTCATATTGCAGTTTCATTGTTATACTGTCTCTGTCATAGTTGAATGTTTAAGAAATTTACTAACCAAAGCATATTAGGTTGCTTGTTTTTTTTACTGCAGTGTCTAGAAGCAGAGTCAAGGCTCTGTAAGTGGTGGTCAATGCTGTATCCTTGGGCTGTTAAGAGACTCCCCAGTGTGGGAGTCACATCTTTACTGTGAGAATGAAAGCCATTGGGGACATTTTACTTATCATTTTCGCTGCATTTTAAACATCACACACGAAACTGTCAGTAACAGAAATCGCTGAACAAGGAGGGAGCTTCCCCTCCTCCAGTGTCTTCTTATTTCTCATACACTAGCATTATGAGCCCACACAGCTGCTGCACGTCAACACACTCACTGACCGTGCCTCCCCGGTCAGGTCTGTTCTCGTCAATGAGACTGACCCAGGAAGCCATCTTTAATCGCTGTACCCTGATAATGATTTATTAATTTAGGACGGGGGATCAGTGCACGACTCCAGCTCTGTCACAACAAGAGAAGAAAGAAGTCGAGACAGAGACAGAGCTTTCACATCCTGTGGAGTTCATTGACAATTCTCGACTGTGTCTTTGTCCTTCATTGTGAGCTAAATGCTTATCTACACTGAGAGGAAAAGGAGCGCTGATTATTGCTCTTTTTATCTCAAGTCATGTTTTGTGGAGGGGTAACCCCCTATTAACTGCTGTTTTCATCATAGGCTGAAAGGAAGGAAACTACCAAACAAAGAAGACATAACTTAAGTCTTCAGCCTTTTAGGGCTTTTATTGGAGCTTTGGAGTTTTATGTGTCTGCATAAATAATTTAAATAAAGACTGAAAAACCAAACTGCAACCTTTTTTATGTAGTTTTTTCATAGATCTCTTATCTATTTGAAATATCATCCGTTTCTGAGTAATATATTCAGATTGTGTTTTCGTCTAGGATGAGTCAGCCTGAAAGTTTAGTAGACACCACCAGTTTGCTTTTGACGCACTTTAAAAGTGTGAGCTTATCTAAACAGACCAAACCCTAAAGCCGAAAACTGATAACCTCTGCAAGGTTTCTGCGCTCCGGAGGCAACAGCTGCTTCTCCTCTCTGCTCCAGTGTCAGTTTCCAAAACTCTCAAAAGTCCTTGGAAAAAACCCTGCGTTTTGTCAAAGCCCCAAATGAAACCACGAGAAAACGGTGAGGCAATAAGTTACTCGAATTACGGCTGTCCAACCAAACTCGCCATGCACAGGAAGTCTTTCTCTACCTCCGTTTATATTAAATACTGGGTTTTCCCAAGTTGTGTGCAATTTTGGCCATTTTCAGGCGTGCCTATATAAAAACACGGAGGACCACTCTTAAGGTGGATTTACACTTCACTTTATCCACAGGGAGGAGCTTTAAATAAATGCTTCGCACCAGATGTTCCGTCTCAACACAACAGCAGCAAAAAAAATGTGCTCACTCCAGTAGCTTTTCCAGATTGCATGTCAATATAAAGACGAGTAAAATAACGTTTGTGAGAAGTATGATATAATATATAAATATATATACACAAGAAAAAGAATGAAAACTGGTTAAAATCGCGGAATACCGAAGATATGCTACAGGTCTGTATAAGCAGATATTACAGAAATATAAAACACGGTTAATGTCAGGTTCAAAGTCCACCTCGTACAGTAATATTATGCCTGTCATCTCAACTTCACAGCGGTCCTCAGTGTGTAACACATCAAGTTCCTGAACAGACCCCACCTCATCCATCACAGCTATGCATATTTTCGAGGCTTTTATTTAGGCTTTTATGCATCCTAACTTTCAGCATCACCTTACCTCACCTCTCAGGATCACCTTACATAAAGAAAAGCAAAAGAGAAATGACTCTTTTCCCATCAGCGCAAAGAATAACTTCTCTTTTAGTTTTCTGTCAACAAGTTGACACACGCCTGATCAGTCCGTGCGACACTTAACTCTGAGGAGGATGAGTGTCAGTGGTTATCCGTACTTACCGTCAGCTAAGGAGAGCAGCACAAAGCATAGCCAAAACATGCACTTCTTTCTCCACACCGATGTCCAATAGGGTAACCCCCCTTCCATAGCGGAGCTGATGTTGAGCAGAGAAAATAATAATAATAATAATATTAATAATAATAAAGTAGCAGAACTGTGTCTGGCTCGGGTTTTGATCGACAGACTCCACACGGAGCCCTTCACTCTCAGACTGGGCAAATACTCTGAACTTTAAACCTACACAGAGAGCTGTTTGACAGCCTCTTGTCACTCCAGCTTGATTTGATCCTTCTGAACTTTGCAGCGCAGAACTAACAGGAAACACGGGGTCAGAAAAAAAACAGACTCCTCCCCTGCTGTCAGAGACCCAGACTTTCCTCTGCCTCCACCTCAAGTGTGTGGCAGAGGTGAGCACCAAAATATATAAATACATATTTAGTACACACAAGGAAAAAAAAAAGTCCTCCCCTCACTTTTAGTACCTTAGTGCATATAATCTGTCTGGACTTTTTAAAACAATTGTTAAAACTGAATAATTATTTCAGAGCTAGAAATATCCTGCCTTTTCTTCTTCTAATAGAGGAGACACTGAAAAGACTCTGGATCCTACGTTTACTGTTATGCAGCCTCATCTCTGTCTTTAATTCCTGTGGCTTATGCACATATCTAGCAAACACTGATGCCTCTTGTTCTGTCATTTTCTAGCATAAGCACACAAGGTCTTTTTTCAGACTTGAAAAACCTCATGCAGAGCCACAAACAGAGCAGCGGTTTATGAAAGTGGTTTGACATGCTCCCCGCTACTACTAAACTGTTGTGTGTGAAAAGTCACTGCACTCACAGTTTTGCCTTTGCAGGTATTGCCATTTAAAAATGGTTACAAGTTATGGACACAAAATTTTAAACGACAAAAATCATATTAGATAAAGCTGCTGTGACGTTTGGATAGTCATATGTGTGTTCTAGTCCTTCTTTAAGACACACACACCATCTGGAGCAGAATATTGTGAAATCCCAACGTCCTCTAACTGTGTGACTCTGTGGGCCGGATGTGAATGACATGTTGTCGGTAGAGTTTAATACAATAAGCCACAAATAGTGGACACAGCTGTAAAAGTTTTTCTGTCTCTTTGTTTCTCTTTCAGACCTCAACCACCATCTATGTCCGCATTGTGGATGAGAACGATAACGCCCCAGAGTTTCCTGAGGAGGAGTATGTCACAGTGCTGAGCGAGGGTCCAGACACAGTGGGTGCCACCATCGCCACGGTAACAGCCATCGACCCAGATGAGGGCCCAAATGGTACCTTGCGATATGCTATCGCTCATGGCAACCTGATCCAGACCTTTCACATCAACAGCATCACGGTGAGACATGGAAACTCTTACACTGTAGTGTTACAAACAACAACCAAAAACACAAAGTTAACCTTCTGTGTGTGTATTTAGGGGAGGATTACTGCTGTAAAGGAGCTGGACTTCGAGATCAGCAATGGACACTACACCCTGGTTGTCACAGCAACGGACCAGTGCCCGAATCCTGCTCTTCGCTTAACATCTAGCACAACAGTAATGATGCAAATAAGAGACGTTTTTAAAAATGCCCTCTTCCCTTCAGATACATGTGGACAGAAGTTATTACAGAAGCCCCACGCTCCTGGAAAATCCTTGAAAATTTAGCATTTGCAAAATGCAGTACAGTTTTTTTTAATAATAATACAACAGCACATATACTGTTCTGTGGATTTCTCTCCATCATAGGATTAACTTTAGAAAACACAGCAAAACATCAAAGTAAAAACAACCCTAAAAATCACCAAGAAGTGTGTGTGGAAACCCTGTTATTACCTTCATGTAATCACAAATGTATTTATCTTATGATGTAGTGGCACAGGCAGACATATATGTATATATGCTTGCCTGTCCTAGTCTGTCATGTCTCTCTTCGTGAATGTGTTTAAAACTCTGTCTTTGTCCCTTTTTTAGGTGCTCGTAAACGTCCTAGATGTGAATGATGTGACACCCACTTTCCCCAGAGCTTACGAAGGACCCTTCGAGGTTACTGAGGGCCAGCCAGGACCTCGGGTGTGGACACTGAGAGCCAGCGATGAAGACTCCGGGCTCAACGGCAAAGTGGAGTACAGCATCACCGGTGGAGATTACCAGAGTTAGTACTGGATTGGTTTTTCTGTGGGGATAGCGATGTATTGTTAAATCCTGTACCTCTGAGCCTCTTTCTCTGTCTCTCTGTCAGACGAGTTCATGGTTTCTCCAGTGGAGGGCGAGCTTCGGGTGAGGAAGGATGTAGAGCTGGACAGAGAGACCACGGCCTTCTACAACATCACCGTCACAGCACGAGACCTGGGCACCCCATCTCGCAACAGCTCGGTGGGCCTTTACTACACAAACACATCACATCACCAATTTCCTCTTGAACAATCAGGATCTTCCAAACTTCACTTCTGTGATTTGCGTGAAAAAAAAAACACACATTGAACACTTTCATTTTCATGAAATGACTAAACAGTCCCAGTCCCACAGTTTTATTTCTGACCTGACTTGTGTTTTCTTCAGGTGGTGGTGGGGGTCCTTGTCCTAGACATCAATGACAATGACCCAGTCCTCTTGAACTTGCCTTTCAACACCAGCGTGAGCGAGGGCGCTGCCATACACACCTCTGTGGCCAGAGTGCAAGCGCGTGATGCAGACAGCGGACGCAATGCACTGCTCACTTACAACATCACTGCTGGAAACCAGGATGGAGCCTTCTACATCAATGACACAGTAAGAGAAGTGGATGGTGTGTGTAAGCAGAAGCACAGGAAAACAACTCACTGATGCAGTAAAGGTGGAGCAGCTGGTGAAAAGGTAAAAGGAAAAGCGAGGCTTGTGACTGGCAGCTTCCAGATTTGATCACACATTAGGCTGTCAGTTTAACGTGGCTTGGGACAGGTGTTCCAGCTCCCTTTCATCTACAGTCAGCATTTAACGCTTGTGCACCGCTGCTACAGATAGATTTACTGATAAGCAAGTTTTGGCATTATACTCTTTTTTTGTGGATTTACAGCATTAATATATTACAGTGTATACAAATACTGCATGTCCTTTAGAGAATGGAAGATAGAAAGATATATACTGCAGTATTACAAGGTTGTGCACAGGAAATATGTGATAAAACATATTGAAAAGTCAAGAATGGATCTCTAAGCACACACACGACTTAGCTCTTCCTCTCCGTGTCTCTCAGACAGGTGTGGTGCAGGTGAACAGACCGCTTGACAGAGAGCGAGTGGCTGAGTACAGGCTTACCATCACTGTCAAAGACAACCCCGAGAACCCCCGCATCGCCCGAAGGGTAAAGCCACTCTCCCGTGCAAGAAGACTGCAAGTGTTCACACATGTCTTTATGTGAAACTGGAGAAGGAAATCACTGCAAGTCGGCTTTTGACTAACTCAGCAACAGAGAATCTTGAATTTTTAGGCTCAAAATGGATCCATTTTGTATTCAAAGACCTTTATTCACAAAAGTCTTTGATCATATTGTGAATGAGCTACACACAGCGTGTCATCGCGTTAAGTTGAGGGATACACAGTATACAGTATGTAGCCTTTTAGTCATTTAGTTTAATAACCTCTCTCGCCTTTTAGTACTCTTGTAGTTTTTGGCTAGGCTCTGTGTGTTCTGTATCCTACTAACAAATAAAGAGTAAAAATCTCACGCACACAAGAGAATGAGAACTGAACAACAACGCAGCTGCATGGTTTTTCAAGCTGTAATGTGTTGTGCTTTAAATGTTCTCTTAGGGCAAAAGGTGAGAAGCTGTTAACCACCAGCACTGTGAAAGCAGCCTGTAGTGGTGTACCCAGCACGACATCCGCAAAGCTTGTGTATTTTTACTTCTTCATAACACTAGAGTGCTTTTGTAACAGTTTGTCTTTGTCTGTTGTGAGCTGATTAACTTATTTTTCTTTCCTCCTCACTCTCATTGTCACCTTTATGCTACGCCTTATCCAACGCATAATCCTTTACTAATGTAATTGTTTCTTCATCCCCTCTCTTTCGCCCCACTACACCAGGATTCAGACCTCTTGGTGATAACTATTCTGGATGAGAATGACAACAGGCCTATATTCACCAGGACCAGCTACAGGGCAGAAATCACTGAGAACTCTGCAGCAGGTAGCATCCAAGCTGGTGTGTCTGTTGATCTCTTTTCACTTGAGTGCAGGCAATTTCTAGTTGCAGCACAGACACTGTGTTGAGTTGCTGTCTGCAGTACTGTCTACCCCACTTCCTGACTTTGTTTGCATACAGTTCAGAGGTGAGGTAACTTTAAATCCTTGTAATCGAGGAGCACTCATTTAGATTATTTGGAGTCATAGCCTCTGTGATTATCTGTTATCAGCCATGTGCCACTGTAGAATTTGCGCAGATTCAAGTCAGTGTTATTAATTGGTGGCAGGCACATCAATGGCTGGCAAGTGATGTAGTGTACAAAATGTATATATATAACCTGACTGTGATCATTTTACTTCTCCACCTGTCCCCCTCTTTATCGCTGAGCGTCCTTTAGGCAGCACAGTAACAGTGCTGAATGGGCCAGTTCTGGCTGAGGATAAAGACATTGGAGCCAATGCTGTGGTGAAGTACCGCCTGCTGGGACCAAGGATGGACCTCTTTACTGTGGATGCTGATACTGGTAACACTGTGGCTCCTCAGCAAGCAGACTCAGGGGAAAACTGCAGTGCAAATGTTAATGTCTCCGTATCTCCCTCCAGGTGTGATACTTGTGCGTCAGGGGGCGAAGTTGGACCGCGAGGCGTTTCAGGAGCCCCGGGTAGAGCTGTTTCTGGTTGGGGAGGATGTAGGCGGTTTGAACAGCAGCGTCCCTCTGACAGTTACCATCCTGGACCAGAATGACAACCCTCCTGTCTTCAGCCCATCCAGTTTCAGTGTTCGACTCCCTGAGAACAGCCCCACTGGTGCGTGGACTGGCTTGTGCCTAATGATCTCGTGTGTAGGAGTGTGCTGGGAGGAATATGACTTGCATATGATCCACAGTGTTCACCAGGTTTTAGTTGTCACTTACAGAAAAGTATATTGAATAAACAATTTAAAGTTCCTTCCTGTGTTTATCTACACTTATTTCATTGCATTGCCCTGTGTGTGGGTTAAGGGTTTACATATTATTACTCTTCCAGGTGTTGTGGTAACTCAGCTGTCAGCCACTGATGCTGACTCCGGCTCTAATGGCTGGCTGATGTATCGGCTGGAAAGCGGCGCTCAGGACCGCTTCGTGGTGGACCCGCTCTCCGGTGCCGTCTTGGTGGGCAATACCACCCTCGACAGAGAAGAGCGTGGCTCCTACCGCCTAGTCGTCGTGGCAACCGATCGTGGCACCCCCCCCATGTCGGGCACAGCCACCCTGACAGTCATCCTGGATGATGTAAATGACTCACGGCCCCGTTTTATAGAGCCCGTAACCATGATAAGCGTCAATGAGTCCACACCGCCTGGTGTGGTGGTGGCCACGCTGACCGCTGAAGACCCAGATCTGCATCCCCGGCTGGAGTATTACATCATCTCAGTGGAGGCAAAGGATGATGGGAACAAACCAGTAGATGGCCTGCAGGAGTCCTTTGGCATTGATTTACACACCGGTGAGACATTGATCTTATCCACATTTAATGTCCTGATCTAGAAAGCTTTACTTTGACTGATGGTGTTAGATACAATACACTGAGTAAACTGGGTCTTACTTTGGGGAAAATAATTAGATGTGTTTCTGTGAATTTTCAGGTGCAGTGTTTGTGCGCAACCCTCTAAACAGAGAGCTGGTAGCTACATTTGAGATCATTGTGTCTGTACATGACAATGCCAGTGATGTTATTGACAAGTCGGGGAGCGTTCCCAACGGTAAGTTCATTTTCTAACATGAAACTAATCTTCAGTTTCATACAGTCAAAAAGTTCCTCTCAATGTGACTCTCTCCTCAGCGAGACTAACCATCAACGTGCTGGATGTAAATGACAATGCGCCTCGTTTTCGGCCCTTTGGAGTGTCCAACTTCACAGAGAAGATTTTAGAAGGAGCTCAGCCAGGCACAACGCTGCTGTCAGTGTCAGCTGTTGATCCGGATAAAGGTCCTAACGGCCAGGTCATCTACCAGCTGCTACACTTGCCCCGAGGGGGGTACGTTAGACTAGAGGACCCTTCCATTGGTATGATCACCAGCACATCTCACCTCACCACACCTCAAGTTTCACAATTAATGTATGACTTATAATGTCATTCTTTGCTTGTTGGCTTGTACATTTAGAATATTAGTTTTGACCAGATCCAAACTGTAACTATCATTGTGTTAAAAAATTTTCCAGGTAAGATTGTAGCCAACCAGACGGTGGATTTTGAGCAGGTACAGTGGCTGAATTTCACGATTCGGGCGCAGGACCATGGCACTCCTCCCAGGATAGCTGAGCTGCCAGTTTATCTGCGCATTGTGGATGTCAATGACAACAACCCTGTCTTCCGTCAACCCTCATATCAGGTACCGAACAGGATGTTTAGAAACAAATAACAACCACTAAAGCATAAGTGTAGCATGCTCTTGATTAAGGGTCCATTAACGCAGGAACAGATATATTGAAAGGAGAATTTTGCCTGACCTTGGATATTCTGGTTTGCTTTTACAGGAAAAGCACAGGTGTCACTAATAACATTTATGATGGTCCTCGGAATGACACCATTATTAATATATTAACACCTGTTTGATAAGTCAAAATGAAAAGAACTGCCACCAAACATGTGGCTGAAAATGACAAGTCAGCCTAAGGACAAAGAGCACACCATAACAGGACATATATGTGCTATTTTATTTAATGAGAGAGGTCTTATTTTTAAACATTTATTATCAGAACACATAAGATTTTTTGTGTGGCCTCCACTTTCTGTTGCTAATTCATTTCTAGCTTAGTATTCCACCTCTCACATAGTTTTTTCTTGCAAAATATGGAGAATATTGCTGTCCAGATTAACTCATCTTGAATTCAGTAATGTAGTATATAAGAGTAAGTATAGTTAAGTCTAGTATAATAAGTAAATTCATATAATTTGGATTGTCAGCCCAGTTGCCACTTCTACTTCTACTAAACCAAAAAAAAAATAATCTAGTTCTTGCAGTGTCCCTGAGCCAAAGTGTGTGTTCATCTGTGTTTGAAGGAGCCTGTGTTTGAGAATGTGAACCTGGGCACCACCATAGTTCGTGTCAGTGCCACAGACGCAGATTCTGGCCTCTTTGCTGTCATTGAGTACAGCCTGGTAGACGGAGAGGGCAAGTTTGGCATCAGACCAACCACTGTAAGTTAACCCATACATCAGCACAACTAGTAACTACACAGCTCCTGTCTTTGTTTCTTTTACTTTTTCTAATGGCTGGAATCAAGCAGAATATTCAGTCTTCTAAATACCTGTGTTAGTTTTAGTGTAAATTTTGCCTCATTACTAATAAAAACAGAATCCATTACAATTTCACAAACAATTTATTCATGTCTTTGCTTTCAGGGTATTTATAGTAAGTTTACAATTCCTTTGCTTGAGGTTTTGAAAAAGCCAAAATAAAGAGGTTCTCAACCTGTTGCACCGCAGTTCATGTGAGCAAATTCCACCAAAAATGCTTCTTTTGATGAACAGAGGGCAAATTTGGGAATTTGACTGGTAAGGAACAGTGTCATTCAGGTGTCATTATGTGTTTTCTCTCCTGGCAGTGCTGGGTGTCAACACTTAAAGTCATCCTGCCTGGAAATGAAAGTTTAAACACAGTGTTTGAATGTAATCAGGACTATATAAATAGTTTACCTCCATGCTCCATTTCTGTCACACCCACACACTGAAATAAATGTCTCGATTCAACCACCACACCCAGTCAGTACTTGTACTTCCTCCCTAATTATCCTTTCTCCTCTGTGTCAGGGAGAAATCTACATCCTCTCTCCTCTGGACAGAGAGACAAAGGACCATTACACTCTCACTGCCGTCGCTCGGGATAACCCTGGCGGGAGCCCCAGTGACAGACGAGAGAACTCAGTCCAGGTAGAGATCACTGGCTGTAATGACACAAGGACCTTGTGTGAATGAGGACTTGAATATATATTTAACTAATCTACACTAGTAGAGTTGGTACATATTAACCCCAAATACCATCTCTAGTGGCCCCCACTGACTAAACCATGGAACCATGGACTAAACCCTTTTCTTTAATATAACCTTGTGTCAAGGATATTCAGTGCTTGAATTCATTCTTGTACGCCATCTGCCTGTCAATGCACATCAGGTCCTGGTGACAGTTCTCGATGTCAACGATTATCGGCCACGCTTTACAGACCGAGTGTTCAACACCAGCGTGTTTGAGAATGAGCCCAGTGGTACGTCTGTGATCACAGTGAAAGCTATTGACCTGGATGAAGGAGAGAATGGAGCGATCCTCTACAGCATGTTGGGACCCCATTCAGGTATGAATATGTCCATAAAAGCCTCAGACCAGTAACTTAAGTGGTTTTCCTGAACTAACTGGTCTTTGAGTGCCTCCTGTTTGCTTTAAATATCTTTTGTATGTGTCTAGAACCACCCACCTGTGGTGCAGTGGGCTCAATAATTGTGAAATGAAAGACGTTTGGAAGCACCAGGACTCTTCCTAGAGTTCAGTCAGGGACGTGACCAAAAACCCAGGAGCTTCATAAGTCCTCTGCAGAGATTGGAGAGCCTGCTGGAAGGACAACCATTTCAGCAGCACTCCATCTGTTAGGCCTTTATGGTGGAGTGGCTGGGCGCAAGCCACTCTGAGTAAAAGGCATATGCCAGCCCACTTGGAGTTTTCCAGATGGTGTTTAGAGGAGAGAGCATGAGGAGAAAGATCCTCCAGTCTGATGAGACAAACATTTTACCATTTGAACAGAACTCCAAACAGTGTCAGCTGTTTGACAAACACCAGGCACTGATCATCACCTGACTAACACCATCCCTACAGTGAAGCATGACAGGGGCAGTATCATGTTATGTGGACAGGGAAAGACCAGGACACAGGTAAACTAATGTCAGAACAGAATCCATACACCACTGAAGATGGCAGTTCACAGATGCTCCCCATCCAGTCTGAAGGAACTGGAGAGGATCTGTCAGGAAAAATGGTCTAAACTGCCCAAATCCAGATGTGCAAAGCTTGTAGAGACATACCCAAGAAGACTGGAGCTTCTAAAAAGTACTGAGTTATACTTCTGGATACTTCCTGTGGCCACTGTCTTTACTTAGTCCCTAAACTTCCTTTCTCCTT
>JBBMJY010000003.1:17511973-17524891 GCA_037833715.1 Toxotes lorentzi
TGTGTGTCTGTCTGTCTGTCTGTCTGTCTGTCTGTCTGTCTGTCTGTCTGTCTGTCTGTCTGTCTGTCTGTCTGTGTCTGTGTGTGCACCTCAGCGTGGCAGCTTGCCTTACCAGAAGCTGACAGTGCCTGAGCACTCCCCTCCAGGTACTGTGGTGGGGAACGTAACCAGAGCAGTGGACGCGGACGAGGGCTCCAATGCCATCGTCTACTACTTTATTGCGGGTGATGCAGTGATCTTCACACATAACCACATGTTGTATGATTTTGCTGTTCATAATGAAAATGTAATACAAAGCTTTTACCCATCAGTGAAATTAGTTATGTTAATGCAGCCAAAGTAAGATTCAAGAAGATTTAGAACACGTCCAAGCCATTTGTCTGGAAGCTCTTGTATCCATTGTTTGGTCAGATTAAAGTCCTCACACTTCAAAAGCTTAGGAATAATGAAAACATTTGCATAGATCCATGTGTGTTTCATCTCTGTTTAAAGCTGATTCCTTTAATGCTTCACATAACTGAACATAAATCCTTTCCATGTCTTCCTGCAGGGGAAAACAGCGATGGCAACTTTATCTTGAGTCTAGATGGAGAGCTGAAGTTGCATAAGGATCTGGACCGGGAGGAGATCCCAGTCTACTCCATCATCATCAAAGCTTCCAGCAACAGGAGCTGGACTCCTCCCAGGGGTCAAAGGGCAGCACGTGCCAAAGCCCTGGACCCTGCCCACGACCCCAGCCTGCTGGAGGTCCGCATCGAACTGGAAGACATCAATGACCAGAAACCACGCTTCACTAAGGCCGAGTACACTGCAGGTAATCTGTGTTCCTGCATGTGTTATACAGTATATGTAGACGCTGGTGTATGTCAAACCACCATAACCCTTCTTCTTTGCTTCACTGTTTCAGGAGTTGCAGCAAATGCCAAAGTGGGCTCAGAACTGATCAAGGTTTTGGCCATAGATAATGACATAGGCAACAACAGCGTGGTCCAGTACCATATAGTTACAATCCGCTACTTCCAGTCACAGAGCAATGGTAGTGAGGATGTTGGCAGCATCTTCACCATTGGTGAGCGTCCTAATGTACAGAATTCAGACTGTTTTGAAACAATGATATACAATTTAGAGTTTATTTGAACATACTGCCCATACAGTATCTACCTGTTACATGCCTTGTATGTAATGTTGGATAGATTTTTAATTTAAAGGTCTTAAAAGCAGCTTGCTAGTATTTTGTGAACATGAAATACACAAGTGGAAAAATCTAACTGTTTACATGGTAAAGTGAATCAGAACCACTGCACACCACTGTGGCCAGGAACGTAATGATGTGTATTTCATTACTGACATTATTTCACATCACACATTATTTAAATGTTAAAGCTGTTTGTTTTTGGACAACAGTGGTGGAGCTCTGTGGCAGTGAAGTAAGACGTATCGGCCAATTCATGTACAGGAAATATTTGGTAGTAGGATAAAGCAATTGTTGATTTTGTTTTTTCTTGAGATTTGTTGAAAAGAAAAATATAAAATACCACTGTTATTCTTTAATTTCATTTTTGAATCAGAATTTGATGCTTCCTTTAAAATACAAAACTGACATAGACATGTCCTTACTGCCTCCCTTTTTATATTAAGAGCTTGTCTTCCCAATGAGTCAAATTCATGTCCTGTGTTGAGACAATTCTCTGTCCCTTCATTTCCACAGGTTTAACAGATGGCATCATCAGAACCTACGACCTGTTCACAGCCTACAATCCAGGCTACTTTCAGCTGGAGATTTTGGCGTGTGATTTCGTCGGACACAGTACAACCACCAACGTGAATATCTATATCCTCCGGGATGACCAGAGGGTCAAGATAGTCTTCAATGAGATCCCTGATTTGGTCCGCGAAAACCAGGAAGACTTCATCAACTTGCTGTCCAACATCACTGGAGCCATTGTCAACTTAGATGACATACAGGTAAGGGTTTTCTACTGGGATGTTTTTTTGTGTATATTGTACAAACATCTGACATCTTTGTCTCCTTATCCTTTTATCCAGTTCCATGTGGACAAGAAGGGCAGGGTGAATTATGCACAGACTGACATGCTGATCCATGTTGTCAACAATCAGACCAACACCATCCTAGATGTTGAAAGGTATAGCTTCCTTAACTAAACAAATCCTTCAATTCAAACCTAGATAACTCATGTCATTCACATAGTATATGCATTGTAAGGCCTGTAGAAATCTCCCAGCTCCATGGTGCACGGGTTGTGCTCTGACATGAGTTTGCTTGTGTCCTGGTGTTTCATGTTTTGCAGGGTAATCCAGATGATTGATGAGAACAAGGAGCAGCTGAGAAACCTGTTCAGGAAATACAACGTCGTGGACGTTCAGCCCGCTGTCAGTGACAAACTGCCCGACGACATCTCCACGCTACAGGTCTGTGAGGCTGGGACCTCCAGAAAACCCACAGACTGCCGCAGATGTTTTTTTTGGTGTTTTTCAACTTTCTTTCTTTTTCTCCTTTACAGCTAGTCATCATTATTCTGGCTGTGCTGCTGTGCTTGGCAGGAATTTTGTTTGTCACAATGAACTGGCATTATCGTAGAGTGTAAGAATTATTCAGCATTCAACATTTTATAAAGGCACATTTGTATTGGCATAGATTTTTGTGTGTACTGAATCATCTGAAACCTGCTCAGTCATGGAGCATGTTTTTAGGCTCTCAGTCAGAGAGCAGCAGTATAAACATGTTTATTTTCTTGACTTGTGCCTTCTTGCTGTGCCGCAGACACCAGAGGAAGCTGAAAGCCATCGTTGCAGGATCAACGGGTGAGATGCAGCTTCATTGATGGGACGGCCCCGTCAGCTGTTATCAGGATGTTAGATTTTATCATCTGATAATGTAGAGGACAAAATGTCACTTAACCGCAGAAAGACTGTTTTACTTACTTAACTTAACTTAACTTATAATTATTTGTCCTCTACCATCCAGGGAACCAGGGTCTCATGGATATCCTGGACATGCCCAACACTAACAAATACTCTTTTGAGGGGTGAGATAATAGCTTTATTTTAATTACTTTTTTTAGTTACTTTGTACTCGTATTGTTCTGAAGATCAGGGATGATCTTTTCTGTGACTTCAAGAATAATGTAAAAAATGTTTAGTATTTAATATATGTTTAAAAAAATAGTTTCACATTTTGGAAAATGCACTTACTCGCTCACTTGCCCTCACCCTGAAGTTGCTAGGCAACCAGTGGAGACTCCAGGAAGTCACATTTCTGGGCCAGTAAATATTTACGGAATGTAGACTCCCCATGAAACCGCATCAGGTTGTTTTTACATTTCATTTCTTTATACAGACTAACCAAATGAAGTAGAATTAATTCCCTCTGTCTCCCAGTCTTTATGCTAAGCTAAGCTAACTGCCTGTTGGCTATATCTACATATTGAGCATACAGACATGAGAGTAGTGTCAGTCCCATTCAAGTCTCAGCAAGATAGAGAATAAGTGTGTTTGCCAAAGTGGCACACAAGTCCTTAAAGGAACCTAACATCCAAAAATTTCATTCAGCTTCTTCAAATAATGCTGGTGATCTACCATTTGAACTTTAACCCAAGCAGGCCAATGTCAAAAATCTAATTTGGGTTATTGCTGAAGCTCACAGTGCTTCTTTTTCCTTTTCCTCTGTGATGTGTATAACACTGTTTGCCTCTGCAGGGCTAATCCAGTGTGGCTGGACCCATTCTGTCGCAACCTGGAGCTGGCTGCCCAGGCTGACCACGAGGACGACCTGCCTGAGAACCTGAGTGAGATAACGGACCTGTGGAACAGCCCTGCACGCACTCACGTCAGTACTAACATTAATCTAAGTTCCTATATATCTCACAACAATATTCTGAGGATCTTAATAGTTTATATTTTGCATCAGGGAGAGTAAAGACATCATTGCTGTGCAATGCTCTGCATAGCTGTACCCCCGCAGTATTTTTAAGCAGGCATGTGGGTTTTGTCCTCACAGGGTACATTTGGTCGAGAGCCTCAAGCGAAGCCAGAGGATGATCGCTACCTGCGAGCAGCCATTCAGGAGTACGACAACATTGCTAAACTGGGCCAGATCATGAGGGAGGGGCCTATCAAGGTGAGACTCACACATATGAACACATCCAAACCCGATCTCTGAAGCCTTTCTTTTTTGTCATGTACTTAATTACTTCCCAAAACACATTGTGAGTCAGATGACTGGACCTAAGACTTCCCCCAGTCTTCCCTGAGAAGAAAGCAAAGAGAGAGACCACCAAGGACTGGAAGATGGGTTGTTGAAAACCAGGTGTTTAAATAGGGGGCTGGACATTCTTGCTGTGGATTCTCATTTATGACCACTGTGACGGTGAGGGTGTGTAAGGTGAGAGACTCTGTTTGACCCTAACTGCTGTCCTGTCAGGGTTCTCTGCTCAAGGTGGTCCTGGACGACTACCTGAGGCTGAAAAAGCTCTTTGCAGCCCGACTTGTCACCGTATCCACCAGCCAGGGAGATCACTCGTCAGTCACTGAGGTGGGCTTCGGAAAAAAATGGATTATATCTCTGCACCCGCTGCTCCTGTCTGACACCTCTGAAGAGTGATCTTGCATTCCCATGATTCCTTTGATTTCCCATTCTGACGTCCCGTCTGCTACTCTGGTGTGGCACCTTCTCACTGCTTCTTCTTCTTCCTCTGTTGCCTGGAACCAGACTTTGTGTCAAATAGAGTTTGAACTTGCTTTTCAGAGCTCAGCTGAGGATGGAGTTTACCACACAGAAATTCCCATAGTGTTTAGAGTCACTGGAAATTTAATTTTACGAGGGCAAGTTCTACACTCACCTGTTTTTCTGAATTGCTCTGATGTGGAAACCCGACCTGTGCAGTTCTCCCAAACAAGTTAATGCTAAGAGTCGTTTGCAACTCTTCAAACCAGGTCTGGTGATACATCTGTTGCTCTCTGCTGATCTGTTGTCTCACTACGTTCACAAGTCGTCGTCTTTTACTCCAAGTGATCTATTGATTTCTCTCCTGAAAGGTTTCCCTCTACTGGTTTAACTCTTTCCAGCCCTTCCTCACAAATCTGCTATATTTTTATCAATTATCACTGATGTATTATATAAATGCCATTAATCAACAGCTTCATTCATTCTCATCTTGTCAGTTCTTCTCCCCCTCTTCTCTCCTGTCCTCCTTCAACAGCTGATCCAGAGCGATCTGGACGATGACGATGATGAGCATCTGGGCGTGGGCGGAGGTCGTGGCACTCTGCGCTTCAAGCACAAGCTTCCCGTAGAGTTGAAGGGCCCCGAAGGTGTGCACGTGGTCCACGGCAGCACAGGTACCCTCCTGACCTCTGACCTCAACAGCCTGCCAGAGGATGACCAGAGGGCCCTGGCACGTTCTCTGGAGGCGCTGAACGCCGACGGGGGGCTTTACTGTGAGCGCAACGCCCGCACCGAATCGGCCAAGTCCACCCCAATGCACCGTCACAAGGACGGGGACACCCTGTCGGAGAGTCCCCTGGAGGTCACAGAGTTATGACTAGCCGAGGCCTCGCTGGTCTGAGCGCGACCGTGACTCGTGTGTGTCCTTGTGCCTCCACACCGCCACCCTGACGAGGTTAGGGAGGACTGGAGGAGGAGTGTGTGTAGTCTAGAGAACCTCATCAGCCAACCTCAGTCCATCTGTGAGACGGCCTGCAAGAGGATTTACTCTGGGTTGGTTTGAGTGGATCTTATGTTGAAGATGGTCCAATTTTTGGTGCTTCAAGAGAAGGTTTATTCAAATGACCTTTAGGAAATGGAAAATTATAAGCAGGGCACTGACCTTCAGCCAGACAAAATCAACTGGTGTCATCGACTTTCGTCCAAAAAGCTGAGTGTGAAAGAAAGATTAAGCCTCCCTGTGGGAGACGCGTGTTGAACAGTGACCTTAAAATCGTCAAATGGTGCCTCATTCTCACTGATCCTTCTGACGTCATACCTGGACTGCACACACTCATAACAAACACAAATGCACACACTCAAGAAAATGAAGCTACACACACTCAGACCAGCGGATGGCCATCAATGCGGCATTGAGATACTGACACGATTCCTAATCATGTTCTTGTATTTTTTTTTTCTTTTTGCAAATTGATGCAATCAGTGCTGAAGGAGTGAGAACATTGAGACTTCTCTCTTTCAGATGTCAGATCATTTGTGTTGCTGGGAAGTTACAGATGTACACTTAATACAGAGAAGAGCACTTCCCATGTTTTCCCCAGGGATGCTCATGGAGCAGAGTTTTCACCTGACACCAGGAGGAAGAAGGGCCCATGCAGTTGTTAAAGCACTGTAGTGGTTTGATGAAAGTTTTTTTTTTTTTGGATCAGTGGTGATGGTTAAAACCCTCCCAGTCAGCAGCAGGGGAGCAGTGAACATTCAGACCCTGGTCCTGCGCTTGATTTTTAGCATGGCCTGAATCAGTCATGTGGGGGGAGACTCCTCACTGATGATGAAGATGGATGAACGTCATCTCAGACTAGAGCCACAGGAAGAAAAAAAAAACTTTTAATCTTTTATGCATAATTTGATATTAAAGGCAGTCAAAGAAGACTATGGAAAGGACTTATAAATAGAATTTGAAAAAAATAAAATAATTACCAGTTTTTATATATATAAAGATGGCATTGTGCCCACAGACTTTACACTGCCACCTGAGGGAGTAAAAAGAGTCATGCTCAAAGTGAGCGATGTTTGCTTTATTTTTTTATTTTCTAGAAAATGTGATGGAATTAAAAGATATTTTTGAAGAAAAATGCTGGCTTACCAAAATAGGTAGGGAATCATTTTGGATGTTTGGAGTATGTGTATATTGTGCTATGGTGACATGTCGTTCTGTTTTCCTTTATATGACAATTGATGCTGTTTCTGATGGGTGGTGGTGTGTTTTTAAACTTAATTTTTTTTTTTATATTCCCATTTTGTAAGTTTTTAATTTCTTTGTCATTACTGTCACCAGCCCTGAGATCTGTGTTGGGAAATGTTGTTGGATGATATGTGATAATAAAAGAAATATGCAACAGCCTCTGACCTCAGTCAGTGGGATGATAAACAATGGCTACAGATGTAGAGATGCCAAGTAGACAACCCTGTGATATTTAAAATTACTTCCCCTAGGTTGACTTCTGTTGTACAAATTGTACAAACAATTTGTACAACAGACCTTCAATAATAATGGGTCCAAAGTATGTCTCAGCATGTGAAGCAGTGTGAGGGCTTGGTAGATTCTGCCATCCAGTGGTCATTAAGAGTAACTGTCTGACAGGTAACGTGAGGAAATCATGGATTTTAGCACACCGCTTCATCCTTTATTGTTACCAAGTTACATAGAAAAGTTTTCATCAATAATAGTTGTCAAAAAGCCGGAAAGAGACCGAGGGTGCAGAAGACTCAGAACTCTTCTTCACTGCTGCTGGTCAGACTCCTCGGGCCGTGGTGCTCCCTGATCCAGTGGTGCTAGTGACGGGCATTTTCTTCAGCGTCCTATTCAACTGTAGAGAGACAGAGACAAACAGGTTTGTTTTTTTTTTTTCAGTCTGTGACAGGTCCATGATTAAAACAAACGATTTCAGGAGAAGACCAGTGGGGGAGTATGTTTTTCTACATTAATGTCAGTGGCAATACTTAGCTTTAAAAATCAAATTTTCCTGTCATTTGTCTTTTTACCAAATGGCTGTACTTTTCCATCCTTTTCAAGGGCAAAACATCACTACTTACCTCCTCAAACTTGTGGATCTGTCTGATGAAGAAGTCTCCGTACCGACGAGCAACTTTAGTGTCAGCGATGTGGATCATGTCCTGTGAGAGTGTTACAGAGAGAGACATGCAGCAGTGAGCCATATTACACCCTGATGCTGTTTACATTGTGTTTTATATACAGCATCTGAACCTACTGTATCATTTTAACCAAACCCACAGCAGTGTTCCACATGGTCCATCCCTATTTCTGCTGTATGTAACAATACAGGAAGCTCAAGGACATCACTTTAATTTAACAGACTTTAACACACCTTGTCAATGTAAAAGTCAACCTCAGAGGCAGACTGGAACTCTCCATCCAGAGCCGAGATGCCGCTGGTCCACACCAGGTTCTTCATTTTGTGTTTGAAGACGAGCAGCTGAATACGGAACTCCTGCTCAGTCATGTCCAAGAATCCTGCCAGCTTGGCCACTGGCATGGTGGTGTACAGCTTCAGGAAGCTGGGGAGGGGGAAAACACATTGTGACATGTATAGACATCCTGCAGTCTATACTTCTTTGTTTTCAGTTCTAATAGAACTCTATACAGTTGTGTTAACTATGCCCCAAACTCAAAGATGATAGTATGCTCTACCTGCGGATGGTGGAGAGCTGGGCCTGCTGCTGCACCTCCTCAGCAAAGACCTTCAGCTGCTGCTGGAAAGGCTCTTTGTGGTAGTTGGGGTGGACGTTGTCGTAGTTTGGCACCACAGGTGACAAGAACTTCGGACACGCGAAGCTGAACAGTTCCTCAAACACCTGCAGGTCTCTGAAATTAAATGTTCGCTCATTTTCATTTCTGTAATTTTATGCTAATCCTTATTAAAAGACCTATCAGTTAGTGTCTGACCAGTATGAAAGAGGTGAATAGACAAAAATGAAATCACAGAAAAAGCTGGACATCAAATACATTTGCTCGAGTGTAATGTGATGAATTTCTTTCTTACCCTTTCTGCATTCGCAGCATCTTGTCTCCGTACTTCTCCCTCAGCTGGGTGTGGATGCTCTCGTCAATGCGCATTGGGTACATGGTGAGAGCGATGGCCAGCAGACCATGCATCTGCTCGTTTTGCTTGTTAATCTACAAATACAAACAAATAAAAGCATCCCATTAGCTCTTTTGAGCCTTAAAACTGACATCTTCTGAAATCAATCCAAAGTTGAGCACAGGGAGGCTACAACTATCAATTAAGAAAAGTGTCTGGTTTATATTCATCTCAGGACTGAAGGTTCTCTGTAAAACCATCTGGGCTTTTTAAATAAACACAACCTTGGTATCAGTCTAAATTATTCAGGCACCATTAATTGTCAACAACAACTGATCCTTCCATGTTCTATTTGGGGGATAAGTGGTATAATCAATAACTTAAGCAAACAACTGCCCTGTTCTCTAATAAGCACTTCTCTGACTGACCATCTCATATTTATACGTTGACCTCTGGAACATGTTTCTCGTCCTCTGGATGTAGAGCAGGATGTTGGCGAAGACTCGAATGGCGTCCTGATAGCGCCTCATCATCAGGTAGGCAAAACCCACATAGTAATAGGTGGTGATCTGGCACTCAGGCACGCGGGAGTACATACTCTGAAGACAGGAAACAGAACAGATACAGGAGTGAGGTCTCAACAAAAGAGCAAGCAAGAAGACGGGCTCTAAAGCCAACTGGATACAGGTTTGAAAAAAGTCTGAAATACTGAAACAGAGAAAAGTAAAAATAGAGGGCTCAGCAGGACTCAAAGCATGTTACTCTCTACGTTAGGTCCTAGATAAGGTCGTACCTTCTTGTTGAGCTCAATATTCTCTAGGACTTTGATGGCCTGGTAATAATCACCAAGCAGAGAGTGAAGCCTCAGGAGTCCCACCAAGCTGAAGTAACCCAGCATCTTGTACAGAGAGTGACGTCCATATTCTCCAGCCACACTCTCTGGGTCTCCTGTAACACACCAAAAAATAACATATTCTGTATGTTATACAGCTGCCTCATATAATGCCTACAATGAATACATTGTAGTTTTGTTGGATGTTTTCAGTTACAAGGTACAACTACAGTTTAAAAGGACTATACGTCTACAGAGAAGATAAACTGCACCTTATTTTGGTAAGTAATAAGGTAATTTCAATGACTCCCCCAAACAACAAATATATCCAAAACACTCTTCTTTACCTCCGCTGGTGTACACCTCAAGCTGGCGGTTAATGTTGCTCTTGTCCACCAGAGAGTGGAGAACGTTGAGGACGCTGTGTACGTTCCAGATCTTTGGGTTGTTCCTCAGGAATTCGATCTCCTCCTCTGACTTCTTGGCCGTCTTACAGCGGTACTGGCTGAAGGACTGGAACTGAAGAGGGGTTTGAGTGTTAACTGCATTTAAACATACTTACTATGTTCTATCAAGCCATACGTATGTGAAAGTCATATTTAGTATACTTTTGATCTTGTAGCTTAAAACAACCCTCAAATGGCTGGCGACTACAACTTGACCTTTATTTATACCACCAATTCTTACATGTTTGTCTCTTTGTTATGGGCAATTCTTGTTAACTGAGGATACATTAAGAATCTAATTTACTCTACCTGGTAGATGAACTCATCAATGATGTCCCAGAGCCACTGGTTTGGCAGCTCCAAGGGGGCTGGTCCATCAGCATCTGTTGGATCAATCACAATCAGAATCAGAAATATTGTCCTATGACTGACCTCTCCTGAGTTGGTATTTTACACACAGAGAAAAATGTAAGAAGTATTCTTGGAACTTACTGAGAATGTAGTTGAAAAGGTTGCAGTAATTATAGTACGACTCAAACCTCTGGTCCAAGGTTGGTCCGCCCTGATTAGAAGAAGAAAACAGTACTTAGGACAGAACACTGGAAAGGTTTTAGCAGGCTCAGAAATTGCGAAGAAGTTTGATGATGATTTATACTGAGCAGGTACTCACGCTGACTTTAGCATAGATGTGTCTGTAGTACAGCTCCTTGTAAAGGATGAGGAACACCGCATCTGTGGTTCAGTCAGTTAATATAAATGTTAACATACCAACAAAAATATCCATGTACATCTCTTGTCTTTTATCTGGTTGTACAAAGACATGTACTAGCATCAGCTAACAGCAGTGGAAAAGTATTAGGCAAACTGATTAACATAACATTTATCACATTCAAGAAACAGTTCAAGAATGAAAGAATTTCTCTAACAAAAAACAAAACAAAACAAATGATGGTGCCTGCTGTGCAGCAGAAGAAAAAGCAGATGACAGACGATACACTCACCGTTTCCAACAAGTGATGCAATGGCCTCAGCCTCTGGCCATGGAGACGTCTTAAAGAAGCGGTCAGTCAACTTGTTCCAGCTGAACAAGAACATAATAGGAAACATAAGTAACTCATTACACACTAACACACACATCTAATGTCTCTGTTAGAAGAGGCAACAGCATCAAGTGGGTGTGGTGGGTGTCACCCTTACCTATTCTCATAGACATCCTGGATCTCATAGATCTTCTGCTCGATGCTCTCGCTGGAGACACGGTTGGACTGCAGCTCATACACCTTCTGATCGATCAAGTCAGAGATGGTTTTGTGGAAATACTGCAGGAAGTTCTTGATCACCTCTGGGATGACGTGGTAGGTCTGCTGCTCATAGTGCCTCTCATAGGCCAAGTCGGCTTTAGGATCACCTGCAGGGAGATGGGAGAGTGAGGAGGAAATACTAACCCACTACATGAATTAGCTATGTACAGCTACTGGACGACGTGCTGACTTCACACTAAACAGGACTGTGTACTGACTATGTACCAGAGAAGCGTATACATGATGGGTGATCTGATATATTTAGATAAACAGATGAGTGTATACTAACCGGTGTGCAGGTCGTAGTCGTAAGGATCGTACTGTGGGGAAACAGAGCAGTTAGACATTAGTCACAATTGCACAGTTAACATCTGTCTGTAAAACAGACAGTTATCATCAACGCTAGCTTATTTTGTCTAAAACCTTATCCTCTATATGAGAAGGCTTCACAACATTACAAGTATGCTACGGAGACTGTCATGCTTTGGTTGCACTCTCTTCAAAAAGATCATTTACATCATGCTAGCTCATCACAAGCTACTGTTACGCCGGTGCAGTTAAGCTAGCTATGCAGCTTGATGGCTAACCGGCTACCGCTGAGAGGTCATTGTTATTTTTATAAAATCGTTCAAATGTCTGTAAGAAAATAATATATACTGACCTCGTCGTCGTCGTGGTATGACATGATGCTAGTTATTAGTCCGAGCTCGCAGATACCGGAGCAAATCAGGAGACTGTGTGCTCTGTTGGCTAACGCAGCTAAACCACGCAGCTTGCGATGGTGAGACGACAGGAAACGGAAGAAAGAATCCGTGACGTACGCGTGAACACGGCGGCTTTGAAGCATTATGGGACATGGAGTTTCTGTGATGTGTTTGGTCATGACCACTGAAGAAGCTGGTTCCAAAGCTTTCCATGGCCCGTGTACTGAACGTGTTATTTCAGTGTTTTATTAAATCAGGCTAACCTGAGTGTGGATAGCACTCCAGCTTTCGACTCACAGAGTTTTTGATAGTAGATATTTTTACTCGGTATCCTCACTGATGATAAAACCAAATGTCAGGTAAGTTGGCTGTGAAAACTTGTAACTGTTTGATTATACCATTAGGTGGCGTTATAGTCGCAAGGTGCCACTCTCTGCGTTCAAATGACCACAGACAAAGTATGTATATAGATATATGTACATAAATTGACCATGTCCCTCCAAATCTGGCTTTAATATTGTTGACAGTCATTTAATATTACCACTCAGATGAGGTTTGCGTCAGAGCCTCCATAGGGCAGATTGTTGATTGTGCTTTTAGAGTCTATACCAGATTGTGTTGTCTGTTTTTGTGTATTGTGTTAACTTGAGGAACTTTTGGTAACTGTCTGTGGAGAATGATGCTGAGAGGGAATCGACTAAATCCATATTGTGTATTGTATTTAGTGTGTGTGTGTGTGTGTGTGTGTGTGTGTGTGTGTGTGTGTGTGTGTGTGTGGGCGTATGTGAGTGCGCGCGCAGCTCTTGCTTTTTCTCTCCTCTCCCCCCCCCCCCACAAAACACCATATC
>JBBMJY010000003.1:17524991-17539612 GCA_037833715.1 Toxotes lorentzi
CGGGGAGCTGTGGATGTGATGATGAAGCAGTGACTAATTTCTCTGGAATATACATTAGGTATATATATGTGTGTGTGTGTGTGTGTGTGTGTGTGTGTGTGTGTGGCAGTATGAGAATTTGAGCGCAGATTGCGTTTCTTCTCCTTGCTGACCCTCCCAGCAGACAGTAGCCTGTCTCATGCCAAACGAACATCCTCTGAAAAGGGGGGAATTCTTGTTGTGGTTTTGAAGGAGAGGGAAAAGAGAAAAAAGGGTGAGAGAGAAGAATACCTGACGTGTTTGCCTCAGCTACCAGCAGCAGACGGAGTCCCTCTAAATCTGCACCTACCTACCTACTGGGGAACTGCCTGCATCCGATAAGGGATCTAGTCCATGAAATCAAGTGTGGAGGGAGGGGGTGTGGAGTAAAGAAGTCGAATTGGAGAGAGAGAGAGAGAGAGAGAAGAGAGAGACACCGAGGGAGGGGAAAAGGTCAGGGACACGGGGGGGTTATCGCACTGCCAGAAATAAGGAGAGTGTCTACACAAACGGTTTGGCAGACGAAACCAAGGAGACGAGGTGAAATAAACCAGCAACCCCCGCTCCACCACTAACATTTTTTCTTAAGGACCACTGTGGATTTTTAAACACTATCGACTTCTTCCAGAGACAGTCTTCTTTTGCTTTGCTGAAGTTCAAGCAACACGGACTGAATTTTGGACCGTGCGTAATTTGGAGCGTTTATTGCCACGCTGCGTCAGGATGCGCATCTGTCCGCTACTGGTCTTCCTCTGTCTGCTGTGCGCCGGGCGCGCTCAAAAGTTCTCTGCTCTCACGGTAGGAAGAGACACATAATTCCCCGAATACGTCTCGCACACATCCATTTGTAAATATGGATTTTCGAATTAACGATGTGCTTGTGCATTCCATGCGTAAACGTTCAACACGCATTGACAAATTCATTTTTACAGCAGAAACACAGTCCTGAAACCTGTCTATTTTAAATCAGTTTGTTAATTAATTCACACAGTGTTTGTCCTTCTTTATTTATTTGTTTTTCCTCTAATAATCAGAGATGCTTATATAGAAAATCATGGATAAACAGAGGTACGTAGAAATGTTATATTAATTCCAACAGCATTATGGTACATGCTCTATAATAGGGTTTTAGATGTAATCCTTCCGCAAAGAGTTTGTCACAGCTTGAATATGTTCTATGTATGTGTCAGAAATGCTGGTTTGCCTGTGAGAAGTTAAGCTGGGCTGTTAGCAGCTCCACTCTTGTCTGCCTTTAGTGCCTTTACCTGCCTGCCGGCTTCTGAGCTTGTCTGCCTCTCTGTCCTTTTTGCTTTTGTACCAATGGCTCTTTACAGGCCGGTATCAGTGTCAGAGGGTGTGCTGCACCAAAGCACATGGTGTTGTTTACTGCAGCAGAAATAGTGCATCATGTCCATTTCTCCTCAGAGTTCAGGAGAAAATGATGAGATGAGAGGAATATCATGGCCACGATCAAGTGCAGATACCAAGCTGAAGGAGGAATAGTAGAGAGCGGAATGTGCACTGTCAGAGGCTTCCCCCTTTGATTTAGAGGTTGAAGTGACAGCCGCCTCCTCCAGCACCGTTATTTATGGTCCGGGTGAAGATGCCTTAATATCCAATTGGAAACAAATGGCCATGAGTTGTTAACCTGCCGGTGAAGGGTCGGAGATCCTTTCTCCCTGATGGCACTATGGAGTTGTGGAATGTGGGAGGAAGTGTTGCATTGAGCAGATGCTCCCTCTTAATTTTCTCAGAGATACACAGTTTGTGGTAATATTTACCCAACAGATGATGTAAAGGTTATACAGATACAGCTGTGCTTGGAGTGTGTCTGGGTATGACACAGTGCCTACTATGCTCTGGATATGACTAAGAATGGAGAAACTTTTCTATTCCATGGCATGTTTCAATGGTAACCGTGTCTGTGTTATACCTCCCCACTGTGGTTCATTAGACCTCCTTTATTGGAATAGCACATGGAGCACTAGACTTGTACTTTTACAGGACTTTGTGAGTGATTAATGGCTTATTGTTTGAAAGACACAGGAAAGGTTATTGCTGGTTTCAAGAAAATGTCTCCATGTTATATTTTGTGCATATTTGAGGTCAAACAGGCGGTTAAATAAATGGGATATTTGCCCAGGTTATTCATGAGACAGACGTTTTCCATGGTTTATGGAAGTATGAAATAGTGTGTGAAAAGATGACAGCACGTTCTTAAACCTGTACAGAGCAATGTTAGTGTAACATATGGGCTCCATTGCCCCATGTTTTCATAAAAATGTGCACCTGCCCACAGAGACTTTTTTTATTGTCACATGACCATCAGTGGCCTTTCACACCACCTCTCTTTCTTTTTAACATTTTTCACAGCAATTAAAAGCCTTTTCCTTTGATTGAGTTAGTAGCCTGGTTAAAGGCTGTCACTTTCTTCCCTTTCCACCATGCTGGAAACTAATGATCCCCTTTGCATCCTAGCATCCACGCAGGAAACTCCCGCCAAGGCCATTTAACACATTTGCCACGGCTCTCAGCTGGGGCCCCCATTGACCCTGCGGGGCTGTGGTGTGAGGGGCCTCTCGGGGCGCTGGAAGCGGGGGCCCCCCAGCCCAGAAGGCCCTTATCAGCCTACAATGTGCTCTCTGCTGGAGGCTCGCCTCCTCCGTACGCCATTCAATCCCACAATGCTGCAGAGCCAGGGGGAGGTAATAGGATTTGATTTGTATGCTGGTTGGTCTTGGAAAAAAAAATTTCTCCTAACTCCGCCCGTCTGGCCTGTCTGTTGTTCCTTTGCCAACCTCTTGTATTATTTTAGCAGATGCAAAAAGCATCTTCCAAGAGAGATCACACAAAGAAGAAAAGATATCATGAAAAGAATGAGAGCAGAGTAAATCGAAAGAAAGACAGAGAGCGTCTCATTTAACATTCTTCCATATTTACACTTGCTAGTTGGAGTATGTCAGTGCTTTCACATCGACAATTATTTCAACCTGCGGTGCAGTATGAGTACCTGGATAGTGTACTCATAAGTGTCGTAAAGTAGACAGTGAAACACCGGACACTTCTCACCCTCAATGGTCGCCATCTTGGTTACATAGCAGAAGGGGAGGGGCCACCAACCTATTTCAAAACTGCTGAGGAGGCTGCAGCTGTTGATGGCTCTATACAAATTAACACTATACATGAGTACCACTATACTGTTGTTGGATAGAAACCTTTATTGTCTGTGATGGTTTGGTACCGTGAATGATAACGCCTGTGCTAACTAGCTAGCTAACAGCAGCGAACAATGGCTGTATTTGATTTGAGACAACACTACCCAATTGAAATTCATGCACTACACAATTAAGTACTAAGTGTACTAGCGAAAGCATCTGAGTCGACAGAGCCAGAGAAAGTGAGAGCCAGCTGTCTGGAAGTAGGCTAGAAAAGGATTTGAGCAATAAATGGATTTGAGTCACAAAATGTGTTCTGTCTTGTTGGAGTCTTCTTTTATGATAAATAAGGGCGGAAACTTGGGCTACGTGTAGCTGAGGTGAAGGCCATCCATCACTCTCCAGCGTTTTGCTGTTCATGACGATGCTGCTGGCTTGAAGAGGCTGGAATGAGACATCAGGGGAGTGTCAGAGCTCTACCTCAGCCTCGCCCATCCATCACCACAGGCCAAACACACAGAGATCTGCAGCAGAAGGTTAACTACCATTAGGAGTACACAGGAGGAAGAGGTCCTCAACACACCATTAGTCTCTGACGCTTCTTCCTCTCATCGGTTTCCACATCTTATTTGTTTTCCTGCTGCAGTGTGGCCAACTTAGACTGTGAAATAAACACTTGGATGCCCGATAGTGAATCTGGGTGGTTGATTTCATGGGTGGCTGATTTCATGGCTAGCTGTGTTTTTCCATGCTGTGTTCTTGGAGCTTTATCATAAACTTGCAGGCACTTGGCGCTCTGCTTTGTGCTGTACAGTGGACATCTAGCAGGATGCTGCGCCGCAGAATGACTCTGTTTGAGTTGTCAGTCTGCTGGCTGGCAAGGGCTGATGCTGATAATGCTGGTGTAGTGTGAGCACTGGGCTGTGGCGAGGCTGGCGGTCCACCACCAAGCATGGCTGGACGCACTTATCCACTATCAGAGCAGTCGCTGGCTTTGGAAGATTGCGGTCCTCTGCAAAAACCATCCTTAGACCAGCCCGTCATGCCTGCTGGACTTTATGTGAAGGGGTGAGCTGTGAGAGACAGGGTGGAGGGTGAGAGGAGGTCACTGCTGCAGAAGGATGTCCTAACTGGTGTGGGAGGACAGGGGGAGAGGGAGGGTACCGATGGGAGACTGTCAGTTAGATGCAATGATGCAAACAATCCAAGAAACTCAGAGACACTAACAAGGAAGGGCAAGGAGGTTAGGGCCCCAGTTTATGCAGAGAAATTGGGAAAGAAATCAGGAGTAGTTCTTTTAAGGAACAGGTACTTAGCTAATGGGAGCCAATGTGGCAGTACTTCATCAGATTCCTTTAACTACCAGAAATAAGCAACATTTATTCAGATTTTGTCAATACCAAAGAAGGAAGAACTATAACTCTCCATTTTTCTGTCTAGAAAGATGAAGGATGAGTGTTGAGACTTGGACACAGGCTGTACTTATGAAGCCAACAGACAGCTCTGCAGTATCAGGAAACTTTCTTTAATTTTTATAAGCCCAATTTTTATAAGCCCAGGAAGATAAACAAGAAAGAAAGACTTTTTTTTTTTTTTTTAAATTTCACTCAATCCAAAAGACCCATGTTCCCTCCCTTGCGGCTCCCCTTCCGATGTGTTTGAACGGGCCTCTCCTCTCTGATCCCCCCCAGGAAGATTTATGAACAGGGTTGACAGAGTGGGCCGTATGTGCCCCCACCCCCCCACCACATCCTCACTGGCCCAGGGCGAAGCTGTCTTCCCTGCCAACCTTCTTCCAGGTGCATGTAGCCCTGGAGCCCTGCTCGTCTGAATGCAAAGGGCTGCCACCAAACCTCATCTCTCACTTCATTTGTAGGATGTCAGACACAACAAATTTTTTATTGCTGATCGTCCCACCCTCTCCATGGATGTGTGTCTTTTCTTCTTCTATCTTGCCATGTCCTTTCTTTTGATAACTCAGAACAGATTTTTATGGCTTACCTCTAAGTGAAGGCTTTGATACTCTGCTTTGTGCAACAGATTGATAACTGTGTGTGAGTGAAAGAGAGGAAATTTCAGCCTGTCCCCCAGTCTGCTGTGAATAGTTGACAGAGGTCATTCAGACAGATTTTGGATTTCCGGGAATCCACTGAAACCTGAACAAAAACATCACAAAACAAAAGAGCAAAACTGAATGAAAAATTGCAGTGTTTCATACGTGCAAATAATTTCGTTATAAGAGAAGACAAAAAGAGTTCAGAGAGGTATTTATTTTTGGATATGACTGAGTGAAAACTGCACCTGTGGAGGCCTGGGCATAGAGTTTGTTTTGTTTCTGCCCATTCTGTCCATTATTCTACCAAACTGAATGACTCATGCAAACTTCATGTAAACCCAACACTCACACTGTAGCTGAACAAAGCTCCCTGACATCTAGTTTATTCAGCCACTCTATCATTCACTGGATTTTCATTCATTGTAGCAGTCACAGCTTGTTACAACCCCCCCCCACACACACACACACACCACTGCCTCATTGTGTGGCCTGGCGAGGAGGTTTCATACCACGGTGGAAGATACAATGGTGGCATTGACACAGGTGATCCGATGCGTTGAGCCAGGAGTCTCCATCCTTGTTTCTTCTTTTCATGGCTGAGTAAAACATCCTCAGGAGAGATTCCAGGTGAATACCTGTGCAGGTGTTGGCACAGACAAAGAAGATGAGGCATCAGTCAAGTCTTCTCCAGCCCTTTAGACAAAGACAAATCATGGCTGCACCCTGACAGGCTTGTAGTGACACTGCCCTGTTTTTGTCTTTGTGTTGTGCTGTTTATCAGTTCTTTGTACTGTATTTATGAAAGGATGTTGCACTTGCCAGTGAACCTCTGATTAAACAGAATTAACAATTTGTATAGCTTTGGCAATGGCCACCAGCCCCGTGTTTGGTCTAGCAGCCTGTTTTTATATAAAGCATTTGCCCCCACACAAGCTCCTGCTCCTAGTCTTCATAAATCCCTTCAGAATCACACCTTGGAGATTAAAATGTTTTGGTGCAGAGCTCATTTAGCAAATGTTTTCTCTGCTTATTTCCTACTTTATTACCTATGCAGTTCCTGCGGGTGGACCAGGATAAGGAGTGCAACACGGAATGCGGCGGAGCTCCTCGCAAACCCCTGTGCGCCTCCGACGGCAGGACCTTCACATCTCGCTGCGAGTTCCTCCGAGCCAAGTGCCGCGACCCCCAACTGGAGGTCATCCGAGGGCCATGCAAAGGTCAGGTCATGAGTCACGCTTCAGCGCCACCTGACGCTCTCAAATGCGCAGAGAGGGTCACAGTAGAAACTTGTGGGTTAAATTCATTTCAGCATAATTGATTCTTTGAGTGCTGGGAGGACGAGTGGGGTTGACACACTGAGAGTGGGTTGGGGGGCTGTTGCTACTGCCTGGCTGGTTTCATAATTTCACACCATTTGTACTGACAGGGGAAATGTACGTTAATTTGTCAAAATACTTGTTTTGTTTTCAGTGAAAATTATTTTTGTTTTCTACGGATTTCATGCTTTGGTAAAACATCACAGCGTCAACAGCTTCTTCACTGATCTGAAGTGGCTTCAGCTCTAATTATTATGCAGAGGCGAGGGTATTTCAATGACATATTGTGACAAGAATTGTCAGTGGTCTCATTTTCATCATGCTAGATGTTAAGCTGTACATATGTGACCAACGGAGGACTGGAGATGAAAAGCAAAAGGGGAAGGAGAGCCAGTGAGGTCAGCCAGCTCACAGACTCCCTCATTGTTAGTCATCATTGGAAGGAAGAGCCCATACACCCCAGTGCTGCAGCCCTGAACCCTCTCACCCCCACCCCTCCCACTAACTCTACTGCTGGTTCACTGCTCTACAGACTGGGGACAATGCCCCATTCTTACATATTACAATATTAGATCACTAATGCAGGGAGTGTGAGCAAAAGGGTTTGCTTATAAAGAAGTCTCATATGATGGAAAAGCATTCCGCGATTTTATGCCCGTGCTGTGTCTCTATGGCAACATCTCTGAGCGGACATCTGGATGTGGCGGACAGCGCCGGGACACAGAATAGAGGATTCCAGCTAGGAAGCTGAAAGGGACGAGAGTCCATGAAAGTCGTATTGTACGCGTCAATAACATTGGGTGTATAAGGGTTCGGACCCCCCTCTACTTCTGGATGGCCGGGGTGAAAGCCCCAGTGGCAGCAGCAGTGTCAGCACCCGAAATAAACCAGGGGGCTGATCTGTCCTAAAAGCACAGAGGATGGGATTGTGTTTAAGGATGGTGAGACTGGCACCACATTTGTTTTCTATCACTGCGCACAGATGATTCAAGTGTCCTGTCATTTTTTCCAGTTAGCTTTTCTGTCGGAGCCCCCTGGAGAAGGACGATGGTTTTGGGTTTTTCCACTGGAGCTAACTTTAGAACTCCTCAACTCACTGTTTTCCCCCATCCGGAACATCCAACATCTTTCCCCCTCTCCTCTCCAGTGACAGTGACACACACACACACACACTCACACACACTCGCACACTCACACAACACATGCACCAGACTGAGGGAAACCAGTGCACATTCCCCTGCATGTGTCTAATGGACAATCTAATGAAAAGACATGCCAGCGACATGCAGCCTCCTGACCAAACTGGAGAGTGTTTTTAAACTTAGCATGAGTCAGTGTTTTAATGTGATTTGAACCTGCCAGCTCGACGAGCGCTGCGCGGCAGCTAGTGTGTCACACCAAGTTACCATTAAACCCACTGCTGCTTAACCTTTCCAGAGAGTGTGCACAGCTGGTGCTGTAGGCCAGGTGAGCTGTAGCAGCTGTGGAATGACAGGATGAGCCATGGCTCTGACAGAGGGATGTGAAAAGACATGAGGTGCACATAGGTGAAACGTTGCTGACCCTCACTTGTAATCATCAAATACTTAGAGGACAGCTCGGGCTGAACTGTGGAGACGGTCGAGGTTTAGGAGGAGAGTGAGACAGACTCAGAGACATTAAGGAAGGGTCAGGTTTTCCCTGTGCATCAGCCCTTTTCTTGGGTGACTGGAATGTTCTACAGGAGCAGCACGAGCCGCCTCGCTCAGTAATGGCTTTACCATCAGGCACTGTGCAGGCTTGCCTGACTCGCTCCTAATAAGACCGGGGGTGTTGGTTCTATTCCCAGCCACACAAGTATCTGCCGCTTCTGAAATGTCTTGAATTGTTTCCCCTCCGTCTCTCCTCTCTCTCCCGCATTTTTCTTTCGTCCTTCATCATCTGTGAGATTCAACATCTTCTACTGACTTTTTGAGCATGTTGGTTTCATAGTTGTGCAGCATAAGAAAATAATTGAGCTGTGGGTTGAATCACGGGTCTCTGTGATGTGTAGTGATTCTGGTGATTTGTGGTGCTCCTCAGATACATCCAGATGTGTAGCAGAGAAGAAGTATACAGAGCAGCAGGCCAAGAAGGTCTTCCCACAGGTCTTTGTGCCTGTGTGCAACCCTGATGGCACATATAGCGAGGTAACAAAAAAACACAACATAAATTACACTTTTTAATAAGAGGCATGGCTCTGGAGTAGGGAGCCCACAGAAGAAAAAAGTAATTCTTTCACACCACCAAGTCCAATTTTTGCAAGAATTGCTCTTTTCTAATGAATGGATTTTATTGTTAACGAGTTTTTAACTCTGTTCTTTCACATTTCATTCTTACAGATGCCATTCCTGGGTTTGCTTGTGCTGACTTTGTTTGCATGCTGTTTTGATTACAGGTTCAGTGCCACAGCTACACTGGATACTGCTGGTGTGTCACACCCAATGGCCGACCCATCAGTGGCTCAGCAGTGGCCAATAAAAAACCTCGATGCCAAGGTGGGTAAAACCCCCAAAACCTGTCTTACAGAATGGGAAATTTTCAATAATGTCTACACTTATGTAAACTGTATTGCGCTAGTACAGGCATCTCATTTTGGAAGCAAGCCCAATGTAAGACATTTAAAGTGGCTGATTTGTACTCAAATGTGGTTTCTGTAATGTTATGAAGCAACGATGATAAATTGGATTCAACACAGCAAAGCATGACATTCCGTGTTTGAGGGGGGTATTATCTTCTGTCCTGTGGGAAAGTGGTCAGTGACTGGACTGACGGCCACAGGGTTTGAGGGCCACCCGAGGACTGAGCGTTGCTCAAGCCTTGGGGCTGCGGTGTAAATAAGCCTAGAAGAAAATCCTTGCTTCAGAGTTGAGCAACAAAATTAAACTGTAAGGAATGTAAGTGTTCTTGGAGCATGGCGTCTGCCGAACAATCAAATAACCAATGCCACATGTCCTCCCTGTGCGTCTCCGTGGGGCTGCCTTGGATGTTACTGCTTTTTCAATAGTGAGAAAGTTCCAGAAACAGCAGTAGTAGCAGCAGTAGTTGTAAATGCCGGCTGTACTTTAATTAGAGCTGTGTATTTGAAGTTTAAGAAGTTCATAAACTACATCTCCATTGACAAGCACTGTGTAAGTGATCAGAGAACGTCAAAATTAATGACGTTTTAAAATAAACCAGGCCACTGTGCTTTACTCCTTACTTAAGTCTGGTGGCTGTTTGTTCTCGTGCCACAAAATGAGACCAAAGATTTGTGATCTCCCGTCTTTTGTCACGCATGACAAAAAAGTGCACGGTGAGTTTTTAATTAATTTGAGTCTGTCGCTTTTCAGGATCAAAACAAGAAAGAGCTACCACAAGAGAGCCAGGTAAAGCAGGTGAGACTTTCTCAGAGGCATATTGACTCCTTTATATATGCATATGTGCTTTCATGTTTGTCCACGTGCATGTGTGTACCTATCTAAGCATGCATGTACATGTGTGTATGTATTCATTTGTATCTCTGTCTGTTTGCCTGCAACTGTGTCGGAGATGTGCAGGGCGGGTCGCCTGTTAAGGCTTGCCTCTCTAATATTTTGTCAATTCGAGAGAGTGCAAGCAGCCTGAAGGCTGATATAAAAGCAGCCTGTTACTGAGTAACAAGTCCAAGGAGAGAGGCTGCGGCAAGCTTTAATGCAAGCCGCCAGCAGCTGCAGCGCCTATAACCGCTTGTTGTCTTTACTAGGCAGCCAAACAGCGAGGGAGCAGCCAGAATGGAGGAACATTGACTTATCAGAAGCTGTTCTCTAACTTTATCTCCCTTCGTCTTGGTTCTTTTTCAGCAACAGTGTCATAACATACAAGGAAATGTTCACACTTTATTCTCCACCCTACTTTCACTCTGTCTCTCATCAACATCTGCCCTCTTCCAGATATAGAACCACTAAATTTCCCCCCGGCTCAACTCCAGATGCTGTATGTCATGCTCTCATCTTTTAGGAGACTGTTTGTTTAACTGATGTGATTTGAAGGCTCAGAAAGAAAAAGTGTAATTTGGATTTATTCAGATCGATTCCTTGTCCATGTGTGCATGTGTGCGTGATTGCATGCATGAATGTGCGCATGTGTTTGAGAGAGAGAAAGTGCATATGCATCCACTTGTTTGTCACATGGGTTATTCCTGTCAGTGTGACATTTATGTCTGCGCCTCTCTCTGTAAACAGTCTTGGGTATAGTGTCTGTCTGAGCCCGGCCAACTCATTACACATAGATCAAGTGGGAATGCAAAATTTGAGAGAGAAGGAGGGATGGTGGGAGAGGGAATGAGGGCGGAAAAGAGGTGGAGGAGGGGTTGTGGTTCAATCTGAACTGGTTGGATAAACAGGGTGGTGAAAAGCAGAGTAAACTGTAGATTTGTGGTGTGCCAGCACTGAAAATAGCAGTGATTGCATCAATATTTTGATTCGGCAGAAGCCCATCAGTACCTAAGCATTCCACAGCAGCCATCGCTGCATTTTCATTATCAGAACATTGGTAAAGTTAAACCGAGTCAAATGCTTTACCATAAACCCAATTCTGGTGCTTGACTTGACAAATTCATTCACATGCTGGAATCATATGCAGCTGACGACTGACAAACAGCCGTAAAACTAATGCTGTATGACCACAAATAGCGCGGGGGTTTCCTGGCAGATGCTAAAAGAGGTGTTACAGTCATGTAAAAGGCTGCAAAGTAAAGATAGGTCATTAGTGGTTTATCGTAAATCCAAATCATAAATACACTTTTTGAAATGACATTTCCATCCCCTAAGTGAGCAGAGTAATAACATGCCTGCCTCAGTCGGTCACACTGACTGTATGTATTTTTATCCACCAAGCATGCTTAAGAAGATGAATGGCTGGCCTAACAAACTTGCATTAAATGTAAAATCCTGATTTTGCAATGGAGAATTCATTGTTAAAGAAAAGTAGTTTTAGCTTAATCCCTGTTTGCGGAGCCACCCATTAGAGATGCCCTGACTCATATATTAACAGAGCTTTACTTTGAGCAGAATGAGTGACCCACATTGAGGTTAACCACACCTACGGCCGTGGTTTCACCCTAAGCAGCTCAAAACCTCAGTCCCCGTCTCCCTCCTACCGCAAATGATACAAACAAACAGAGACCAAACAAACACTGAGCTCGATTCTCCCACTGTTAATTGGTTCATCTCAGACTTGGCTTCGGCGTTCTTCACCCCTTGTGTCTCCCCCACCTTCACACAGCTCTCAAAACTCAAATGCAGGCAGTGGAGGGATGGAGAAGAATATCAGGGACAACTGGTCCTCATCTTCTCCTCATTCATTATAACTGACCTCAATCTGTCCTCCATAGCAAAATGAGCTCCCTTGTTGTATGAAGTGAAGCCATGGGAATATATGACCACTATACTTCTGGTTTTCCTTCTCTTTTCTTCTCTTACTGTAAGTCACCTCTTTCAGTTTTCAACACACACACCCCTCTTCTTATTCTCCTCACCTCTACTTCTGCCTCCATCCTTCTTGGCCGGGCAATGTGCAAATCTCACATAGTTAAAGTGTTCTCTAATCTAGCTTACTCTCGTAATTGTAGTCTCCTTGCAAATATTCTCCATTCTAAATGCAGATGAGACTGGCCTAGTGGTGGATCCACAGCCTACTGCAGATGAAGAAGGTGAGTTCTTATCCGTCAGACTCTGTGTTGTTTGATACTGTGCCTGTGTTTACTGAGACCCCACTGACTGACTCAAAAGCATAGCAGCAAAACGTCCTTAAAAGGGCAAAGGAGCCAGCACATGAAGCAGTTACAGCCTCATTCTTCAAAAAGGTCATTGGGGAAAATGTGGTGGTAAAACATTTGATAGAATTTACAAGATTTGATGTAAATTTACAAGTACGGGTTATTAGTAAATGCTAAAACATAGTTTAACAGTAGCACACGTAGAGAAGAGTCATTAAGTCAACAGATTTACTCAGTAAGGTCAATTTACACTTGAAGTGGTGATCTGTGGTGTTTTGAGTGCAGTGTTCTTACTTGTAATGGAGTATTTCTATATTGCGGTGTTGCTATATTCACTTCCTTTAAACTCCAAATGGCTGAGAAGAGAACTTCCTACATTTCTAGTGCGATGAAGATAATCCATCACTATGAATGGGAGGCAATCACATTTTGTAAAGCAGCATTTGAGCACATGTATCACCCTTTTATGTTTTCAAAAACACAACACTTTATGGTTTCATGTTAATGTGATTATTTGCTAAGACAGGAGGAGACCCATAGTCATACTTTACTTACCTCTCTTTTTGCTGCTATATGTCTGGTCACAGCTGTCATATGCAATTTTCTCTCCATATCCACTCCAGCAGTGTGAGAGACGATAACCTTGATGTGCATTTTACAGTCTGTGAATTTTGGAACCACCAGGTTTGGCTCAGATGATAAACGAGTGTGTTTTCAATTGAAGCTAATAAAGCTGTCTCTGTGATTTCTTTCAGACATCATTTCCCAGTACCCCACTCTGTGGACGGAGCAGGTTCGCAGCCGACAGAACAATAGAACCAGAGCACCATGTGAGTTTCAAAGGCTACTTTTTCTTTAATGACGGCAATCGGGTGTTTGCAAACCTCAACTAAAAGCACGCTCTGTGTTTTTCCTACTTGTGTGAGCAATCATGGTTTGAGGCTGTTCCTGTCTTTTAAGGACAGATGGTGGGTTGTGAAACCAATACATCTTGGTGTTGGAGTGCGTCAGGCTTTGAGGATCTGCTTCTCTGTGGTTCTTTGCGTTGCAGCATATCTGTAATTATCAGCACATGGCACAAACACAGGATCTCCTATTCTTTTGGCTGGTCCCTTTCTACTCTCCTGTTTTGCACATGCACGTTTATGTTGTACAGATCAGTTGCCTCTATGCTCTTTGTGGAAATATGTTGCTTTCTGCATAAATTTGGAGGCCAGCCTGGAGATGAGAACCCTGTGTGCATATGTGCATTTGTGTGTGAATCCCATTATCATAATTTACAACCAATAAAAAAGCCTAAGAAATGCAGCATTGATGGTTTTGATTACCATGTGCTCTTTGGGGTATTGGGGTGAAGAAAAAAAAAAAAAAACACCCGCCCCAACAAAGAGAGCCCATACGGAGGAACTGGAGCGAAGAGAGTCGGTTGAGAAAGCGGGGAGGCATTTCATTTGGTCTCTTTTGTGTGGGTAAAGATCTCTAATGAAAATAAACAAAGAAAAGGGATATCCATAATCCCGCAGTAGCTTCCGAGCCTTGAGGCGAGCAGCGAAGAGAGGGAGAGATTGGTGATGAAAGCCCTCATGCCCAGAAGAGCTCTACTTCTATCCCTGAGTTTAATTCTCAAATCTCTGTTGGAGAGCTGCTCTGCAGAGACGGAGGCTGCTGCACAGAAAAAAAAAAGTTTGATTAGATCCTGCTGAGGCTCTGCAAAAACCCGTCTTTCTCATGAAGCTCATGAACTACTGCATTTTTCCCTGGGAATTTTGAACATGTAAACATATAGATCCCTGGTACTTTACATTACCCAGCAGTGGTGTGTCGCTGTGTGTAGGTGTGTGAAGGCAAAGGCCCAAATGACCACTGCTCTGCTTTTGTCTTGTCTGTTTCTCTCTCTGTCACACACATCCACAGAGGGCAGTTGAGTGTCCAAATATTTACTTAACTTGGGGCATAGGGAGCTGTACGTAGTCATTAGCCCGTTAATGTCCGTAAACAGTGCCACGGGGGGCTGATATAGCAGTCTACACACATTGTCTCCAAGCACTCATCCTCCTCCCCTCTGTCTTCCTCCTCCTCGGGGGTTTTGCAGCAATGGTTAGAGCGTAATGAGAGAATAGCTGCATGCCTTTCACTTTTAAACTGAAATTTATTCAAACATTTTGCATGTTATATAAATCCAGAATGTGTTAGCCAGATCTGGTTAGGAATGACTCCAAAGTCAAACTTTAACAAACCCCCTTGTTCAGGGTGTGTGTGTGTGTGTGTGTGTGTGTGTGTGTGTGTGTGTGTGTGTGTGTGTGTGTGTGTGTGTGTGTGTG
>JBBMJY010000003.1:17548053-17617756 GCA_037833715.1 Toxotes lorentzi
ACAGCTCGACTTCAGGAAGTCGGAGTGCCTCATATGGTATGGCCAGCAATGTCCCCTGACCTGAACCCCATAGAGCATCACTGGGACCAGCTGAAGCAGAGACTGGATGATCGTACCCCACGTGACCTGGCAGAACTGTGTGTAGCACTTGTAGAAGAGTTGAACACATTGCCTCAGAACAACATCATGAGGCTAGTGAGGAGCATGAGACATCGCTGTGAAGCTGTCATTGCGGCAAATGGTGGAAACACCCGCTACTGACATTGTCAATTTTTGTTATTTGGGGATATCCTTGTTATTGTTTTTTGGGGTAATAAATATTAAACTAATGAAAATGGTGTTTCTTCTCATTCATTATTAGTAATATCAAAGGGAACTTTTACTTATGTCATTAAAATTCAGACCAAATAGGAAAAGCACTCATGTAAATAACAATATCCCTAACTTATTGTGGGTAGTGTATATATGTTTTAACCCAGCTCATAAGTGTACAACCAACCAATCCTGTATGCATCTAAAATTGTTTGGTGTTCCTTATTTGCTTGCTTAAACTCAGTCTTCTAATTATAAACTCACAATTCAGCCCCATCTTTTCTGCAACATCCCTAATTTCCCCCCATGTTCCTGGCCTAAATCTCCCTTGAGGTGATGTTAGCACCATGCCCAGAACAACATTTGCTTTTCCCAAACAGCCATGTAATCTGTTAATGTAGCTGTGCTGGTTACAGGTGTAGCAAGGCAGAAGCTACACCTCACCTCTGCTCTCCTTATCCAACAAACTCATCAGCCTACACCTAAACCTCTAGCCAACCCCTCGACTGCTGCTGAAGCTCCAGCCTCCACCCAACACAGTGCTAAAACCTTGTCATGTGTGATTTCAACTCCCCTGGGCTGAGATGCACGTAAACACCTTTTACGATTTGGCACGATGTCAAGGCATGGTTTTCCAAATATGTTCCCCTGATGGCTTGGACTCTTGCCTGAACTGATGGAGTAGCTGAAGAAAAGCATCCAAACCTTTTGGCCCGGTTACCAAGACCGTCTCACGATTGGCAAGGCCTCCCCCTTCTCCTTCTCCACCTCAGTCCTGCTTCCTCGCTTCTCACACTCACACATGCACAAACACACTCCCGGAGCACAGAGATACCATTGAGCGGGATTTGTGGGCACAGTTTGTCTGCTTTAATGGGCAAGAGGAGGCACCCGATCTCACCACTGGCAGGCCCCGCGGGCTGTGGACTCATGAAGAAATTACTGTCAAAAGCCATCATGGCTTTAATAGTCTCTGGCCCAGCCACGGCTTCCCCCTGGCCCTTAGAGGGGCTCTGGTCTGTGGGTAAACAGAGTGAGGACGGCCTGCACCCTGGGACTCTCTCCTACTCTCTTAGTGCTTCCCCTGGTGTGGCCCAAACACCCCAGCAGTACAGCCAGCTCTGCAGGACACCGTCGGTCATTACACCCAAGAAAATTAATTGCTAGAAGAGGTGTGAGTTTTTAATGGGTGCAAAAGAAAAACAAAGCTGTTAAGTGTGGTATGGGACTGGGTGCTCTCACACAAGGAGCCTTCTCTAAAACTTTATATCCCCCCAAAAAGATTTTATTTGTTGTGGGTAAGCGACGGTTGAACATTTTGGAAAATATGCACATTTTCTTTCTTACCGAGAGCTAAATAGAAAGATTGCTATCACTCTCATTTCTGTACAATAAACTTTAAGCTACAGTCAGCAGCTGGTCAGCTGCGGCTAGAAAGATTCTTAACAGGGAAATAGCTAGCCTGGCTCTGTCCAAAGGTGACAAAATCCGCCTACCAGAACCTTCAAAGCCCATTAATCAACACGTTATATCTCACTTATTTAATATATACAAAAACAAAAGTGTAAAAAAACAGAGACCCTAAGAAGCTTGTGAGTATGAAATGGTTCCGCACGCAACCCCTGCAAAAACCACAACTTTAAAAAAGTTTTTACACTTTTGTTTTTGCATGGATTAAACAAACGGGAAATAATGGTTTATTTAGTGACCGTTAGAGGTTCTGGTAGGGTGATTTTTGTAAACTTCAGACAGACCCAAGCTAGCATTTCCAGTCTTTATGCTAAGCTACTGGCTGTAGCTTCAGATTTACCCTACATAAATCTCCTCATTTAACTCTCAGCAATAAAGTGAATAAGTGTAGTTCCCAAAATGTTGGATTATGATTTTAAAGCAAACACAGCTGAAGTGTTTTACTAACCACAAGAGTGTGGTAAAACTGGCAAAAACATGTGAAGCACTGTACTTTCTGCTTATACCAGCCATCTGTATAAACCAGTACAGCTGACATTTTCCTCCACAGTCCATCAAATACATGGCATCCGCTGTTGTTGTCCAGACTGCTGCATGGTCGTTTTCGACTTCCTTAGCTGAGATGGACACAAACAGCATTAATCGTTCTTGCCAAACAGTCAACCGAGCAAGATAAAATGTTCCGCTCGAGATAGAGTGTCTGCAGTGTCGGGGGAAAACTGAAGGGAACGTCGTCTGCTGTGCTCGTAGGGTGAATTGTGCCGCTTTTCTCATTTATGTGTTCCAGCTGAATGGGGTGGCTGCCAAGTTGAGGATCTGGCCTGACATCAGAATTTCCCGGGGTGATAAAGAGACTCTTGTTTGAATAACAGTTAATAGACAGTGGGAGAGAAAAAAAAACTGTGATACTGAGAGAGTGATATGGGCAATTAGAGGAGTGAAATTTCCAGTAGACAGGAGACAATGTTGGGCATGTGTGCATGGCCTTCACACCTACAAACACCCACTAATTGCACACAGACACAATAACGGGAACAGACAGCATGGAGAGCAAATTTCTGGAAATGAGTAACACATCTAACATGTGAATTCCACTGATTTTAAATCAATAGTGTTACAGTAACACGGTCTAAAAACTTGAAACAGATCACCGAGCAACTACAGATCTTTACAAAGTTACAGTGGTGTATTCTGTGCCCACGTCGCCTTTTCCCTCCAAAACAAGCCCACAGATCTGGACATAACAATATTTGCTTTCATTCTTGAATATTTGGGGGGATTAAAACCCCTGGGCCTGGGAGCTGGAGGGTGGGTGTGCATGTGGGGGGTACTCGTCCTTTAATCTCATTCTCACAGTGTCTACCTTTGACATAGCAGTATCCCTTTTGAGCCTGACCCGGGCTGAGAGGGAGAGCCGCGAGGAAGGGTTAGCAATGATGGGAGGGAGAGAGAGGGAGGCAATGAAGGGTACTGGATGTAGAGAAGGAGGGGAGGGAAGGAGGTGGGGGGCTGTCGGGCCTAAACTCAAGGGATTAACGGGGTGACTTCTCCTCTGGAATGTTCCACTGACAGCCAAGACCCACCCACCCACAGCTGCCTGCTACAGACAGGTGCACGGCGAGGCTGGTGGTGGGTGGATGGGTGAGAGAGACAGGGGTGGCTGGGGTGGTGAGGAGGAAAACAGACTTCCATATGTAGGCATGGACTGACGAGTATATCAATAAACAATTCGGCCAAAGATCCCTGCAAAACAAACTGGTCCATCTACCTCCGCCATGGCGTAATGAGACTTTACCACCTGAGAACAGGAATCTGTTCCAATAGATAACTGTAGGAAGATTAATACACAGTTCAAAACAACTCTTGAGGTTACAGGTAACAGGTCCTAATGCTGAGTAAAAGCACCCACAAACACCTTGCTGAGCAGATTTAAGAGTCAGTTGAATCTGTGGTCTGGTAAATGTGGAAAATCAATACTGAGCCTTCCTGAACAAGCAAACCAAATAAGTTACAGAGCAACCTCACACACAAGCCTCTCTGTTGATCTTCACACCAGAACAATACCTGTGTATCTCAGTCCGGCCATTTATTCGGTGTGCTGTATACAAAGCAGACATGGCAGCATTTGGTAACACACAGAACAGTAAGTGAATTCATTTGTCCTGCCATAATTTATGTTTGGGAATGTACAAGAGCTTGCCCATGCTTGCTGTGCAGTGTTAAGTATTACTTTGCAAAAAAATGGAAGACAAAGGATTAATTTTCTGCCTCATTATTTCTTTGTTGCATTAATTCCATATCAGTAAATGCACCACAGTCTAAGTAACATCCTCTGGTTGTGTCAAGTAGCAACAAAGGACAGTAAACATTGCTGCTGATCTACAACAATCCCGTGTTCAGAAGTGAGGAAAATTCCCTCACACGTTTGCCTTTGAAGCCGGTGGGATTCCTGTAGGTAGTGTGATTGTGCTTCTAAGATGTTTGATTGATAGAGGGTCTGTGAAATCTGACTCTTTGTTTTGCTCTTTCTCTCTCTCGCTCTCTCTCTCTCAGGTGACCTGCCCTGTCATGTCTTGTTTTGGGAAGCACTCTCTGCAAACATCGGGTGAACACCGGGGGGACAGCACACCACTCAGGTGGCAGGACTCGAGTCTCTGAGAGGTCAAAGGTGATGGAGAAGGGTCATTCTGGCATCCAGGTGGATGCTCTGGAGGAACATCAAGGACTTTTGGTTTCAGAGTTACCAGGGGCCAAAAAAAAAAAAAAAAAAAATAGGTGAGGTGTAAAATAGTTCTGTCTCTAGCACAAACATTCATGATCCCCAGAGGATGACTCCCACTGACTAGGGTGATCCTCTGAGTTTTCATTTAGCATTGCCAGTGGGTCAAATGCCACTCTTATCTCAAATATCTCAACATCTACAAAATGTATTTGCACAAAATGTTGTACAGACATTCATGTTGCCCAGATGATGAATCCTAATGACTCTGATGGGTAATCCTTTAACTTCTTCTCTATCATGATGCTGGCATTTGTGATTCTTTGTGAACTATCAACAACTATTTAAATGGATTGCCATGGAATTGGGTACACACATGCATGTTCTCCTCAGGATGAACTGTGATCACTGTAGCAATTTGCCGACTTTTCCTCTAGCCTCATCACCAAGGATTTAGTACACTGGTTTATGACCAAATACCTGCAAAACTCATGACATTCACATTAGCCTCAGCTCTCGTTCATTTTATATTAATATAAATATGCTAATTAGTAAATGTTAGCCGATAAGCTCACAATCTAAACTAAGATGTTTTAGCATTTAACTCTTGCTAAATTGTTAAGGATTAATCAAATTGCTTTTGCTTATGCAATAGCCACATATCCCTATTTAAATCAAGTTCATGCTGACATATGAAACTTTTATACGTGATCTCCTCAAGCAGCAAACAACAGGAAATGAAAGGATCTGCACACCTGGATCAAATTCAGTGTTCTTTCCTTTGAGTTTTCAGATTAAGTATTCTGTATTCTGAAACCAAGGCTACTTCAAATCTATGGTGCCTTACAGTCTTTGCAATTATACAGGATGGATTTTCAGTTGGCCACAGTAGTGAGGAAGATGGTGTTGACAAAGCAGGTGTGTCTCTGCCACCCCACCATCCAGGCTGTTTTGGGCAGATCATCCAGGCATGTGTGCAGACCACCAGGCAAGGCTTTGTACTTTCCCTGGAAGAGTCTGACTGCTGAGCTCCGGCTTTAAACAAGTCCGGGACAAAGCAGCTACTCATCACATAACTCTCCTCCAGTCACTCACTTCACATAACCAGAATGACAAAGAGGGAGATTAACAGATCACTTAATCACACGACTCACAAACACGCCAGATGCAACAGGAAAGCAGCTCGGCAGGCCAACTGTAAACACATCTCATGATTCTTTTCCTCATTAATCCTTCATAACTCTGATAGCATCTGTAACTGAAGTATGGTGCCCTCTATTGAGAGACTCTCGCTCTGCTTTGACAGTGCAACAGTTTTCATTGGGCTCGACTCAAACTCTACTTGAGCAAAACGTGAATTTACCCAAATTCTAATTTGTCTCATGAATCCTAAATTAAACATGTGCGAGTAAAACAGTGAACAGCCTCCTCTTGCCCCGTCCTTCTGCCTCTCTGCCTCTGCATATGGTTCTCATGCTGTTCTAATTTTCCTCCCTCATTTTGTCAATGGTGATTTAATGATTTATTGGATCCAGCAAAGCTACAAATCATGAAGGCCTCGTGGTTACATTGTTCAGACGTGGGGAGCAGTCAGCTGCTGTAATCCACGCTGAAATGCCCCTGAAAGAGGCTCTTGTTGCCGCCCTCCTTCCCCTCCACCGGCTGCAAAACATTAGAAGTCAGGTTATGTGAATGTCCAGTATCAGAGGGCTGCTTAAATGGCATTAGTTTTGAATGTCTGTATCAAAGCAAAGACCCACCGTTCTACTGAGGCTGCCTCAGATCTGGGTCCTGTCGGCCTGAGAGTGGGACTGAGGTTAGAAACACTAGAATCACTATTGCACCCAGCAGGGCTGATAATATAACCATCAATTTAATGCAGAATACTGTTAGGAAAGGAAGGACTTATATCTCAGCTAGTCACAGAAAAACCACACATTTATCTTTATTTGGCTCAACTACTAGAAGTGTGTCTTTACAGGTCTCTTTAAAAAGTTGATCAGACATCTTCAGAAAGTGGAACACAGCCCTCCAGTTCTCAGTGTGTGTCAAAGAACTGATACGATTAGAATACCAGTATTTTTGCTTTACAAAGCACTGAATGGTTTATGACCAAAATAGTTTCCTGAACTGCTGCTACGTTCTTTCTCTGCCAAACGTTTTATGTTTAAAACATAGTTCGACATTGTGGGAAGTTATTTGCTTTCTTTAGACATGTTAGTGATCTTTAGAAGAGCTGGTAGGCTGATCTTGTCGCCTTTGGGCAGAGTCAGAGCAGACCTGTGTATAGTCTTTGTACTAAGTTAACTGGCTGCAAGCAAGACTTTCACACAGACATGAGAGTATTACTGATCATCTCATCTAACTCTTGGCAGGAGCACTTCAGTTCTATTCAGATTAACAGATTTTTTTGTTTATAAACTTTATATTTTATTTTATTTATTTATTTTTCTTTATATATCTTTTTTTTAGCGTACTTAACTTACTTTGTGTATTATACATTTATTGTAACTACTATAAGTGTAGATAAAGGTGAGGGAGAAAGTGAAACTGTAGACTGAACATACAGTATATCCTCCTCTGGTCTCTTCCTTCTTTCTCCCTTCCTCTACATATGGTTTTCATGTGGTTCTAATTTATGTGCATTTCACGTAAATGTGATATGCACATAAATGTGGTGAGCATGTCACATAACCACAATGTCCATGGTTTGACTCTTGGTGTTGGGGTGGGGGGCTTGTTGCTCGTCATACCCATCTCTCTCCGCGCACACTTCCTGTCATTTCTTCTGTTATCAAATAAAGGCAAAAATACAAAAGAAAAATTATAATCTTTAAGAAAATGTGAGGAAGGGTTGGGTTTTTCTGTGCATATGCCAAATTAATGTGATGGAAGATGGTATATAGCTCGATAAAAGTTAAAATATTAACGATTTACAGATTAAAAGAACTGTGTCCATCATTTTCTACCACCTCTATAATTTGAAGATAATCAAAGACTTTCCTTCTTTTCTTAATTTCTTGCCATGACGCATTATCCATTACTACCCAGACCTGGTTCTACTCGTCACATTCAAAGACCTGCAGAGGTGTGGCCAAGTGATGAAGCCTCCCTTTAAAGGTGGATGAGGCATGTCAACAAATGGCAAAGCATGTTATGACAAATTAGACAAGGCGATTGTGACGCTATCATGGCTTGATGATTGCACACAAAGCATTTCTTTGAGCGTTTTATTTTTTTCTTTACTTGCCCAGGGTTTCAGTCCTTTCACAGTAGGTCCTGGGGAGCTACTGACACCCCGACCCACAATCACACATCACCCTCCGCCCCCGTCGCTCCCATGCCCCCTCCACTGCCATCCCTATCAAAGGCTTAGCGTGATCTGTGGACAGATGAAGGGGAAAATGTGATTTTGAAGAAAAAAAAAATGAGGAAAAGAAAAAAAATGTAAGAAGCCAGTGAAGTGCGAGGGAACTGAGAATAGCTCTGAGTTCAAGCACACACCATTATGAATCAAACAAAAAGCCTGTTTCACCCCATAATTCAACACATTTCATGGAGTACGGCGCACTAAGCTAAGAGAAAAGCAACCCTACTGTCAAAGAAAGAGGTGCTGCACAGTTTGCTTGAGGTTGCATAAATTTTGGAGCCTTTCTCATATCCAAGAAAAGTTGAATCGAGGGAAAGTGGACTTGGTTGTAGATCTTGAAGACATTTCACTTTTCATCCAAGAGGCTTCTTCGGTTCACTGAAGAAGCCTCTTGGATGAGAGGTAACCTTCTTGGATATCCATGACCTGGATGACTGAGAATCTTCACAGACACCCTTTCTTATAATATTTTTGTTCTGCCAAACCTGACATGAGAAAATAAAAGTGAAAGATAAAAAAAGAATGGCAACTTTTTTGAAGCTGCTGGTTCCTGACTTAACAGGGAGAAAGATAAAAAAAAAGCATGGGATGGGGGGAGGAGAGGCAGTGGACGAGGGGGGTGATGAGGTTGAAGGCGAGGATGAAAGATGTGTTGCTGAAGGAGACAGCATCCGAGGTGTCAAAGCAAACAGGACTGAGCAAAGGGGCCACAGGTGTGCAGTCTGCTCGCCTGACTGCCGACAGGCTGCAGCACAAACAGCCCTAAGCGCCCAGCGTGCATACCACACAACCGTGTGCCCTGCAGGACTCTCTCTGACTGGCCTCCTCCATCCACCTGGATCAGGAGGGAAAAAAATACTCAACAAACCTTTGTTTTTAATGAAGGGATTAAGGATTCAACATGCATACGAGCAGTAAGCATGTTTTGTATTATTAGGTCTCTAACTCAGAAATAGGTTTGTTTTTTTCTTTTTGCTCTTTCCAAAACTCTGAAGCTCAGTTTTCTGAACTGAAGTATTCTTTGTCATGTTGCAGATACAGTGCAAATAGTCTTTTTTTGTGGTGGGTACAACAACATGTCACTGTTTTATCCTTGACTCTACTTCAACTTTGTCTCCTACCTGGAGCATTCAGTGTCTAATTTTTACACTGCAACCCTCTACAATGATTTCTCTCCCTGTCTCTCACACTCCCTCTTTTTCTCACAGCCACCCCCCACACCCCTCTACACCCCCCACCCCCTCCGAGGATAAGCTGTGGTTGGGCCCTGACATCCCAAGTAATTTACTAAGTCAACACTGAGTGAAGAGGGCCCGTGTGCTGCAGAGAAAGCCCCTCTATGCAACAGCCATGGTCCCTGAGGAGACATGGCACACCACAGCTGCCAAGGCTGCCATGCTGGGAATCTTTTAAAAAAGAGGAGAAAGAATAGAGAGGTATTAATACAAAATATATGTTTTGAATAGAAAGTAAAGGGTCATAAATATTTAGTAATTCATATGTTTAAAATATTTGCTGACGAACATAAATGGGTAGTTTATGAAACACTGGGTGCAATGACTTGTTTACATTCACATGGTCTGTGTGATGTGTGTTTTCATTACACCCTGTAAATTTTGTGAATGCGCAGTGTTTATGTACAAATTAACCGTTTAACCTTGATGGTAATAATCTTTTTAAAGTAATCCTCTGACATCTTTACCTTTATTTGACAGGGACAACACAGAGATGACAAGACAAAACGGGAGAGGAGGGGTGACATGCAATAAAGGGCCCCTGTCCTGCAGGGGCCCGACCAGTGTCGTAAATCCTGGGTGATCATTTTAAACGCATACCCACTTGACTGTAGTCCACAATAATTCATGGCTTTTTACTTTAAGTTTTGTTTTATGTCCAGGCCTGACCATGTTGACCTATTCAGAAGTTATTAGCTTCCATAAACCCTTCCTTAAAATTCCAAGATGGCAACTATATTGCAAGTAAGGTTTATGAAAGGAGATGTCCCAGTAGTGTTTTCATTATTTTCCACAATTTTCACCAATAAACAAATGACCCGATTTACATATGTACATTTCTTTTCATGTGGGACACTTTTGCATGAGGAAATGTGGCAAGTGCTACTCTACATAGAGAGAGTACGACAACTGCTCTCTAATATACAAACTGGCAGCACAAACTTTAAAACAATTTAACAGTACTGTGGAGCATCAGAGAAAGGACGCACATACTTATTCATGTGGTTGCACTGTCATATTAAAAGTGAAGAAACTGTGCATAATCCCATTAAGACTTCAACTACATGCACTACATGAACATGAATTTCCACACACATGTATAAACACACATGCTTGTCCAGGTGCAGCACTCCACTCTCTCTGCACGCTGCTCCTCGTAAAGGGGCCTTGGTAATCACTGTGTTTGCTTTTCCATTAGACCGCTCTTCAGATGTGAGGGCTACCTGGGCCTGTTCGCTCCCCGAGGAGAGCTTTTCACTACTCTCCAAAATGCATTATGAAGAATTACTCACATAAACACCTGCAAATTAACAGCCAGGCTCAGAAACTCACCAAACAGAGTCAAACTACAGGGAAAGGTTATCGCCCGCTCAAATGTCCATCTCTGAATGACTTTTACTCTCTCCTCTTTCAGTGGCTAATGTCAAGGTGTCCTTGAGCAAGGCACTCAGTGTACAACAGCAGTGTTTGTACTGGGAAGTTCCCAGGTTTAAATGTGTGTAATTACACAAAATGTGAAGCAAGGTGCTGCTGAAAAAGAGCGTGCACACTCAGCAATACCTCTTCTTAGATAAATAAATGTTTTCAAAAGAGTTTATTTCCTGAGAATAAGCTCTGGGTTGATTTGGTTTCTGTTTGTCTTCATTTTCAGCAGAGCACAAAGAGACTTGTTCTGAATCAATGGCAAAAGTCATGCAGGTGTTTACTTCTGATTATTTTTCAAGATAATCCACTGAGTGTGTCTACAGCGTCACTGAAGTGAACACAGATGCTTCAGCATACAGTTGTGTGTTGTGCACCGCGGGGCCATCGCTGCAGATGTTTGCAAGAGGTGGATTAGGGAGATACAGGCATCTAGGGAGGTGATGGAGCTTTCAACAATGAGGGCCCTGAGAATTTACTGCCAGGCTCACCTCGGACAGAAGAATGGGCTGCTTCACAGCAGAGAATGAGCTTTATGCAATGACGGACGATGAGTCAAGAGGAACCCCGTCCTGAACCCAGCGCGGAATGTTTCATTTACAGTCACCCACATGGACACCCAGCCTGTGCCTCGTCTGCCAAGACACAAGAGGGATGGGGATTTCAAACAAAGTAGATAATTCAGAGCTCAAACTTCCCCCACTGCATAAAAAGGTCTACATGCGCACAGACAGAAAGGCATTACCCACTCTCTCTCACTTTGTCTTCCCTTCCCACACTTTCAGTACTTCTCTGTTATCTCACCGTCTCCGTCTCTATCCTCTGCCAGCGATTTGTCATCTTTAAATGATTCCGCCTAAAGAATTCCACAGCAAAAAACATGCGGCACGACACAGCTTTTACCGAAATTATTAAAGCCAACATTTGCAGTGTAAGCAAACAGCATTTTCACAAACGCTTCCTTGTGTGCATATTTTGTTTAGAGCCAGCACCATACAGTTCCTCGGGTTCTGAGACAATATTTTGACTGTAGTAATTACGGTATATGAAATCATTCAGTTGTCAATAAAATCAGGTGTAATACTCACAGTTGGCACCTGAATATGGAGTTGCGACGTTGCCATGCTGGGATGGAACCCAGCAGAATGAAGGCTTATCTTTATGAAAACATCATAATGTAGAATATGTTGCAGCTCTGAAGAACTCCATCAGAAATCAAAAACCTTGAAAGGGGCATCAACCCTGGTGTATTTTTTCAAACTCTCCACTTAATCCATCCGTTTTAAACATTTTATGGGTCCTTACAGACACTACACTGGGTCTAAGCCCCCCATATCAAGGTGTGTACCTGATTTGACCTCAAGAAAACATCAACATTCAAGACATATGGGGCTATATTATGGCTCCGTTTACCATGATGTAAGTTGAGTAAAACCCTGTAGTGTTCAGTGTTGGTCAGTGCTGGGAAGGCTCCTCACTGGGCTAGGTCATTTATAAGCCGTGGTCATCAATCACAAACAGCAGGGACTGCGTACCGACGTGCTGGCGAAAGGAGTTGACGGCTTGACACGACTTGGCCTCCGTTGCCTCCTCAAATTCTAAGCCATCGCTGACTGAAAGGATTACTTGCATAATCTAATATTTGGTGGCACAAGAAAGCATTCATGCCTCATTTTGCTAAGTTTTTATTGGCTTTTTACAAGTGATTTAGTTATGTCTGGCTCCCCACCCCGCTTCCAATCCTGATATTTTTCTTTGCATATCATTAATACTTTTTCATTAGAATAAAATTTGTTGAGAGCATCCAAATTCAACTCTTCATTTAGCCTACTGAGACCATTCATTCTCCAGGTATCACAAGCCCCTATTCCCCCATGCAAAGCCCGTATTCCATGCTGTCAATTATAGTCGTGGATTATAGTCTCTTCCATAAACATAAACTCTTAAACTATTAAAAAAAATTCTATAGCGTCTGTCTGTTAGAGTCAGTGTAACTGAGTGATGTAACCCTTCTGTGCCAAAGGGCACAGAGTGTGTGGCATGTTGGTGACTTGGAGCAGGAACAATGATACACAGTCAACACAGCCCTGTCTTAAACAGAAAGACATAACTAAAGTTTAAAATGTGGTGTAGATCATCTGAGTTTTGTGACACTGTAAAATGTTTTGCGCTAAATGTGTATAAGTGATTATTTTAGAGCTGAAACGATACAACTTCTCTCACCTTGCTGTGGTTTGTGTTCAACTGATACAAAATCAGGGTAAATAACTTCAGAAGCTGCAACAAGATAATAACATTCCTGGTCCTGGCAATCACCAATGTTGCTTTCAACGGCATTAGAGACAGATGGTAATGATGTGATCAATACCATATCACACTAAATATTTGCCAACCTTTCTTGCACCTTCTTGGAGTTGAGTGAAAGATGAGCGATCTTGGTGAAGACATGGCACCCTGGCACTTTCCTTTCTGTCTTATCCTGGTGATGACACTATGTGTGACTCATGCTGCACGCCAGAGCTATGGAAGTAATCTGTTCTTCTTTTCCTAGGCCACCGTCTCCTTGTGCAGGTCGGGGGAAGCAGATTTTGGGCCACGACCCACAGAGGTGAGTTTACATAGCTCAGATGCCCAAAGAGATACCCAGGCCTCTCACTGTGCACATCACTGTCAAACAGGGAGCTGATAGGAACTAATCAGTAAATGGTGGTTTTAACTGTCAGGGGGATCTGACGTGAGCCGGACCTCACAGGAACTCCACCATGTTGTCTGAACGTGGGGCAGATTCTATCACAACAAAACCTGCTTTCTTCCACTGTGCGTTTAACAATGACTTTTTATGGTACAGTTTTACATCAGTTGACATTTATGAAAGTTAAAACTTTTATTCTTCGCAGATCTAAATTACTTCATTGGTTTTGTATTGTGGCTACTTCACAGCACAAAGGGACACAGTAAGACCACGTTAGCAGCTCTGTGAGGCTCTACTAACTCACAGCAGTGCTTTGAGCTACATGTTAATGTCAGTATGCTAACATGCTCATGTTTAGAATCAGTAATGTTTACCACATTAATTATATTAGTTTGTTAGCATGCTAATGAAGATGGGATCACTTTTGCAGGTATTTGGTCATAAACGAAAGTATTGTAAAAATTTAAATTTTATTGTTCTTAGATATAAAAGTTAGAGAATCACCAAAGTTATGACATATTTACATATATATAAACTGTTTGTGTCATAAAAAAGTTTAAAGTTGTGACATGAATGTGAGAATAATGTTGAAGATGTAATGGCCAGCTAATAGTCCATCATATGTGAATAAATGACTAACATCTCAAAACATTACCGCTTTATGCAAATTTTCCACACCATTCCATGTTGAATTTAGTTCTTGAACAAAAATACAAGAGCAAACTTTTTTTCAATTGAAACTGAAAAAAACAGTGTTTCAGATCAGGACCTAACATAGAAGTGACAAATAATCAGGGAAGTACAAATTCCCACATGGATCTTGACACATGGATTTTGACAGCTTGAGATAGATGTTGGCTTTAACAAGCATTATTGATTGACGCAATCAGGAAAAAAAATCTTCAGTTTCCATACAAAAATGTGTGTTGCTCAAACACCTGGTTACCAGACCTCGTACAATCCTTGAACTTTCCGATACGAATGAAAAGGATGATTTCCAAAATATTTTCTCACAGACGTTTTCACTTTCAGGCAAACATCTTTACATGTGAAACAAAATGGGGGGGATGCTTCACAAATTAACAGAGTCAACGTGTAGCGGTTGTGGGACGCTGTTAGCGACAGTACACAGGGGTTTCCACGCGGAGCAGAGAGGTGACAGAGTTTCTGTGGTTGGCTCACCACACAGACCTGCTCTGTCCCAACCTGCCGAGTGTCGGGCTCCCTGCGTCAGACCTGGCCTTGGAGAGAAGGGCTATATTATTGGGCCTTGGCCCCTGCCTCTCCCCTGTAGTTCACAGCTTTTTCAGCACAAGAAAATGTCAGGGATGGAGTTTTTTTATTTCTCCCCCAAAAAAATTTCCCAGTCTAATCACGCGTCTCAGCTCTTGGCTGCAGCAGCTGGGAAACTCAGCACCCGGTCGTGTCCAGAAACATGTCCGTGCTATCAGCCACTCCATCAAAATCTATTTGCCATCCAAACACAGTGATATATTAATTCAGAGCTGAGACACTGATTTAAATAGTCATCTGGCCGTACCTTTTCAAATACCTGGCCTGAAACGTGATACTGGGAGGATTTACATAAGTGCTTTGTAGGCCTTGTCAGGAGAAATATATGACCAATAAATGCAGCAGAGACCTCTTACCATCCCTGCACATGACATCTCCCATGTCTTCCTGCCACACTGGAATAGCCTTGATTTCTTTTCCAACTTCCATAAACATAATGCGAGTTGAACCTTCAGAGCAGAAAGGACAAGCTGGGAAAGAGGCTTTAAGCCATCCAACAGATAAAACTTTCCCACAGCCTCCACCAACCACTCTCTAACATTTTAGAAATGGCTCCATGTGCTCTGGAGCTTGACCTTTGGCTCCCTCTATATAAGGTGTCACGTCCTGGTCAAAGGAGGATATCATTCCTTATAAAACAGGACTTTAACAGTCTGTTAGGACGGTTTAAAGCTCTCATTCTTCAAATATGTGAGGAGTGATGCAGAGGAATTTGCAAACATTTGCTGCACATTATCTTGTTGCAAACACTCCTAATCCTCACTCTTTCCCCGATAGGAGGGAAAGATAATTGCTCCTCCTCAGGGAGAGATTCATAGCAACTGTTCCTCTTATTTTACAGAGGCCTGTTTGCCAGATTAACTGTACCTTAAATCACAGATAAACTTGTTGATTTGGTGTTTGTGAGTTGGCTTCTCAGATGAAAATACAAGCAAATAAAAGTCTTGGAAAAGAAAATACATTAAATAACTTTAATTACATGCAAGTTGCAGAGGTTGCAGAGGAAACACCTCGAAAATAAAAGGTACATTTTTCAGTGAACGTTCACTCAATGAGGACTCTGGGAAAGCAGCCCTGAGTCTTTGTTTGTTCAAAATCAAACTTTAATCTGGTGCTTTTGATAGATGTTGCCTTTTATTTCAAATGTTTATGGAAGTACCCAACAACAGTCTTGTGTGGTCCCGTGTCTAATGAAACACACTCACGTTCGGCTCTCGTAGCCATCGGGTCGCTGGCCAGCACACAGTGTTCACCATGGAGTGTGGTTTCTTAAGGGGCAAGCACATGGCGGGCATGGGCCAGGACAAGTGGGTTTTCCTCTTCATCTGGGACCTTCCAATCCCAGCTCAAGGCTTTGCTCTACAGGCCAGCTGTGTTGGTGCTGTCAGCCTCATCCTCCTCCGGTCCATCTCCTCCAGGCCACATGAGCTCCCATGGAGGACTCCAGCAGGATTAACACACCGGAGGAGGGAGTACAGGGTTCATGAGCAGGTGTTCAGGGGTCAGCCTGGGGTTTTACATTTGATCTTCTCTCTTGTACAAATGAATGTGTTCTGATGTATTATTTTGATTGAACTGGCTTACACTGGCATGAGCCTCAGTTCGTCAACCTATCAACTGACACCCAGGATCACACTGGAGTTTCTGCTTGTCTGAAGGGCACAAGATCACCATAGTCTGTTTTTTTCCTGTTGAGTGCAACTGAAGAAAGAGCTGCAGGTTGTTTTGCTTTGGGTTGACGAATGGGGGGTCGGGGGTGGTGGTCAGAAACCACACAGCACATTGAGTTGTCATCAATGCTCAGCAGCAAAGGTCTTGTGTCTTGGGAGCAGACAGCTGGAGCAAGACCTCACCTTGCTCTATTTCTGAACTCATTTGATGAATAACAATTCTGTGAGGACAGACAGATTGTAATGGCACCCTGAGGGCACAAGCAACTGTCACACTCCCCACAGGTGGAAAAACTTAAGGTGATTCTGCAAATAAAGAGGCCTCTTAAATTTGCACACCTGTGTGGAGGCAGGGGTAACAACATTTCAGAACTCAGCCTGTATAGCCTGTGGTTATACCCCTGTGAACCCAAACCTCGGTGCTAAATATCTCAGCACAAGCTCATCTCATGAAGATTTGATGCCAGAATCAGATGCTGATCAGACATGAGGGAAGTTTAGACAAGGCAGGTTTGGTTCTCCTGAGTCTGAGTTTGTGTTGTAAATGCATTGTGATAGCTTAGTGTATGTCTAAAACCACGTCTGCTGGTGTTCCTGTGTACAAGAAGAAACATGCTCCGTAAAAATAGCTGCCTTTCTAAAGGAGGAGAGGAGATTTAGTTGTTGCAGTCAAACCAGGCTTTTATGTCTCTGCCACCATCTTGATAAACGTACATAAACAGCGCAGACGGGACAAAGGACACAACAGTTGACATTGTATTGTAGTTTCCTATGACAGCAGAGCTTCCCTTCGTAGATGCTGGGTTGGACAACAGACTTCCTCTCTATGTGTGCATCTGTTTGTGCGTAAGAGTGGGTGGATAAGGGACTCTTTATTTTAAATTCTTTCCCTTACACTTTTGCTTTTCAAAGGTTCAGTGCAGTTCTTGAGATTTTGAATGCTGCCTGTGTGGCCATGCTTGTAAAATTTTCAAAAATACAACAAAAGACATTAGGTATAGTGTTTGTAAGTCATATATTCAATGTCAATAGGCAAGAAAGTTCCTGGAAACATTGAGATGAGACTCATGGAAAGTGAGCAATTTATAAACGAGACTCAAACAAGAGTGTACCGTGCTGGGGGCTCATTAAGACTGTAGCCGTAGGATGTTCAACATGGCTTCCATCTTATTTTAGCAGGTTAGTTTGCTAACAATTGCTAACCAGGACAGAAAGATATCCATCCTCTGCGTATCATGGATATCTTTAACTAATTTAATGGCAATCCATACAGTAGTTGTTATGACATTTCAGTCTGGGCAAAACATTGCCAACCCTAGAACCGCACAGCTAGAGCAGCTAAAAACAGAAACAATCCTGTCTTCAGAACTGCAGTTCTTTGTGCACAGTTTCACAAACCATCTCTTTGGGCAGCTCAGTTGAACCGCAGTTGTGTTATTCAAAAATTTGCTGACTCAACCACTGTTGCACAATGAACATCTTTGACCAAAAGAAGAAATGTCCTTGAGTAGGCTGTGTCCAGCTTCATTACACATGCTGAGATTGTTGCTCAATTCTGTCTAAAAGTAAAGTGCCACCTTTAGAGCAGCAATAAGAAACTCCATATAGAAGAAATAACTGTCTGGTCTGCTATGCCGTTTGGGCAGAGACGCACCAAAGACAGCCAACAAACCATAAGAGACTGTGATATTGTGTGGTCAGTCTAAAACTATTTCATCATTTAAATCTGATTTGTACTGGAGTAATAGTCCTCCTTTTCTTAGCGAATGTGGAATTCAGTTTATTTCCCACTCAGCAAAGGCTGCAAAGTAGCATGGGTCTCCAGGGCCCTGTAGACAGGGTCAGTTAAGTACGATGTCCAAGTTTTACACAGCTCAGACGTCTGTCTCCTTGCCTATGAAAAGATACGGGCCATTTGAGACTTACCGTGATAAGTCTCCCTTGTATGAACTTTGACACTTTTACATCCATGCCTGAAATGTAGCCGTCCCCAGGTAAATGATGTCTTTCAGACTTGTATCTTGTTAATTCTGTTTTTCTCCATCTGAAAACCCAAACAGACACTTAAACTGTACACACATAAGTCATCTCAAACCTCCATAAAATGCTTGTGGGTAAAGCAGGTGTAAATATATAAATATGATAAAAACTTAACATCACATTCATGGCAATTGTGCGTGGCACACTGCGGCCCTTGACAAATCTGCTTGAGGTTACATGGGGGGAACAGACATTTTCCAAACAGCTCCTCCAGCTTGTCACACAAGAGGCACAGACCATCTACTGGAACTTGGCTGAAAGCAGCACACAGCATTCATAGGTAAGGCAATGCTAAATCTGTTCATTTAGAGTGATGTCTTTATGATTTGCAGGAGTGCAGCATGGAAGCGGGTCTCCTTCACTTGCTGAACAAACAAAAATTTGCTCAGCTCAAATAAAATCTGATGAGGAGATAATTTTGCGAGCAAACAGCATAAAGGTCTCTCTCATGTGCTGGGGTGCTGCACTCTGATGGTAAATCAACTCAAAGTCTGAAGAGGTAGTTCAACACATGGTGGACAAGATGATAGAGAGAGATATGGCTGATCAGGTCCACCACTGGCGAAAGGCCTCTGTGTGCCAACAAAACAGTCTGCTATCAAAAATACTATTAAAAAATGATTTGGTTGGTCTTTTTAAACTTTCAGGACTCTGAGTATTTTATGAGCTTCTCATAATCTGACCGGTATACCTGAATGAACCCATTTTATGACTTGTTTAATGGCCATCCCACTGTATTATTTAATCAAATATCCTTATTGGATTAAGTAAAGTAACCATAAAGAGAATTCCAAAGGCATTAGACAGTTCATTCAACATTTTTTGGCATGAACAACTCTCAATCAAAGCTAAAACCCACAGAAACAAGTCTCTAATCTGGGATTTCATCAGGAGATTAATCCTGGAGCTGCTCCACTGAGAATGAATTGGAAACTGACATGGTGGATTGTGCTGTGACTGTCTGCGCCTTTGCTCTCAAGTAGGTTTGACAGTAACTGTAGGCGCTACCAGTTATGAAGCAGAACATATCTCATAATACCTTGTTAAACCCTGGGAACTATCACATCATATGCATGGTTGATATGAGTCGGAATCAAAAGAGCATGGTTCTTGGATGCAGCTTTGTCTGCGGGTTTCACTGGAAGTGTCCAAGAAACTTAGAACAACAAATGTGAATTCTACTTTCTGTTTCAAGACTCTAATACCGAAGACTTGACGACTAGCCTCCTGGAATCCCTGATATGTCTCATGGGTGAGATACAGTTGGAGCTTTTTAGATTAGAAATCACTTGGGGCATTAAAAATAAGTCTAACATTTCAAAACACTGAAAACCATGGAGATAATTTCACTGGAGGCCCTTCCTTAAAAGGATACATCTCTATGAGAAGCTGCAGATAAAGGACAGATGCATTTCATTGCCATTAAAACTCACTTAAATAAAATCTGCATCCACAATCTCCCTCAGTACCTCTTGAGCAAAGTTAGACAGCTGGTGAATGGTTGCTTGTTAACATCAGAAACGTAGGTTTCTTTCTTCATTCATTCATTAAAACAAGTAATACTTGTGCTGCAGCACTGCAGTGGTCAGAGGTGGCAGAGCGAGGGAGGCTCTGTTGTCAGACACAAGAGGCCACTTTGAACTCTGAAAATCTTTGCCTTTGTTGATGACAGAATACCTGGGAAAGGGATTTTCAATTAAAGAGCCTGCATGGGAATCCCCTGAGACGCAACAAGAACAAGACACACACAGACAAATATGTGAAAATACACCCAACATAGGAATTCTTCTTTTTTTTAAGCATCAGAGTGTGGTGTCTTATGTGTGATATCAGATTTTCCTCCTTTGAAGTTGTAAGCTCGTAATGCCTACACGTGAAATGCTTTTTTCTTTTTTTTTTTTCCATGTACACGAGCTGACAACAGATTCACTCTCCGACTCTCTTCTCTCGCACAGACACTCACTCAGTCCCACATATGACAGCACGCCATGTTTACTCCTCTGTCTTCCATCCCACACATCCTGTTTGTGGCCTCATCTTCCATTGTTCCCTGTCTGTATCTACCTGAGCAGGTACAAACACACTTTCCACTGCAGCTGTTCGTGGATACAGTAGAAGGGATCCCTGCCCATGTGCTTTTGTTTTGTTATCAACATTTTGCTGCTTTATCATTTCTTAAGTGGATGGGGAAAAAAAAGAAGGGAGGATGGAAAATATGCTGATAAATGCAGAACACAAAGAAGGCGGCACACAAAGAGAAACCTCCAAAGAGACAAAGCTTTTTGGATTTAACCTCACAAAGCAGTAGGTAAAAAGGTTTTTGGTTTTTTGGATGATGTTAAGAGATCCTTGCTACTGCACTTGATTGCTAAAAGAGAGGGCACCTTTTGGAGCGTCACCCCAGCGCTGATGTCACCTTGAAGGAAGTACTTTGAAGGGGATGGGGGCAGAGGGACATCCAGGCATCACAATACAGTGTTGCATGCCAGCAGCATCACAAGGACATGACGCTATCCCTGTGAGGAGTGGGCTTCACAATGCACTTTATATTTGCTATAACGTGACCATCTTGATGAGGGGCCTACCAACGTGCACCTTCAAAGTGATGGGGATGTGTTTTTGCAATCAGGGATGAGTAAACAAGTGATTTAGTTCTTTATCTGTGGAAATCTGCAAATTTCATGATCAGCTGCATAGTGGAAGAGAGAAACAGTTTTATTTTGCACCTAGAATCATTCATTTCACAATTCCAGGCCGTCCTACAACAATACATCAACGTTTAAAACTAAGCTCACGAGATTGAGTGGTAGTGTAACACTGCCCTCTAGTGTCTGACAGTTCATGGCTTTAAATCCATTGTTTAAACTGATTTTTGACAGTGTGAATTAAGTGCAATTCAAACAGCATGTAGTCCACATATTAGTGATCAGTAAGATCATTTTATTAAACTGGAATTTAAAATACTTTGATCTTACCTTATCTTTGATCAGACCGTGTGTGTGTATGAGTGTGTGAGATACTCACACAGGTGTACACCCCTCCTGGTATTTTGGTATTTCCTTTGAACTCTGGCTTCAAGATAGCTGCAGATATCAGCATGAAAGAATCTCCCCACCTGTGATACAGTGCGAACAGCAGCAGTGTAGGTGAATAGTCTGTAGCCAGCCTCATGTTGCCTTGGCCTGTGATGAGGGCCTAATCATTCCCTTATTTAATTGTTATCAGATTATTGACGACAACAACAAGTGCTTCATTCGTCTCTGTCGGATGAACAGCAGCTCAGGAGGAAAGAAAAGAGCAGGAATGCCTGTCCTATGAGTCATATTGTTCTGAAGACTTAGGTTTAAACCACAAAACAGCAACAAAGATGGAATAATGAACCAATGAGACCAGGGGGACAGTTTGATGTTTTCTTGTGTGAAAGTCATAGCGCAGTAAAAAGACATACAACAACCACAAAAAAAATCAAAGATACACAAACAACACGCATGCGGTTGCATTGTATAAAGTTGTTGTGTTGTGTTTGTAGTCATTTTGGGGTCCTTATATAGGAGGGGTAAGAGGCCCTTTACCTGTCTCTGGCCAGGGGCCAATTTTCTCATGGTTTCTCAGGTTTGTCTAATTTAATTTGTTTTTCAATATAGATACAACAGTATCTTGGTTGTATTGTATTGTATTTCACTGAATTATACGAAAATTCACTTAAACTTCCTCTGTTAAGTTCTGCTAGAAACCCCAAAGTAAAGGAGAATCCCAGAAAAAATGGGAATCATTCTCTATCGATCCACTTCGTGAAGCCCAAGCACAAGCCATTATCGAAGGCTGACATCAACAACCTAATTATCAACTTCCAATCAGATTCTCTTCACAAATTACTATTGACACCTTTTTGGGAGCATGTAGACCTCATAACTTGTCCACAATAATTACATTCACACTTTCTTTCTCACATGACATATCTTGTGGCAACTATTGTCCAATATATACGTCTTCAGGTGGTTTTTAAGTCAAATTTTCCACTCTCTCTTTATCAAGTGTAGACTTGCATTTGAAGATCATTCATTAGCCTTCGTCTCAGTCTAGTAGAAACTTGCACACGTGGCTCAAACCAAGGTCACGGGACCTTGAGGGGTTCATGTGCAGGTCAACAAACTGAAGAGTAATTTTTCTATCTTTTCATTGATTCGTTATATTTATGTAGTTGTTCAAGTGATATGGCAACGAAATATCTGTTTATTCCTCAGATGTTTCACCACACTCACTGCTGTCTGTTGGTAAATTCCGAACTCCATCAGTAGCCATGAAACCGTAGTAATCTTTACTTCCACAAGGAGGTGTCATTGGTTTATGACTGGTCTGTTAGGTCATAATAGGGATTTTTCTGTTTTCTCTTTCAAGTCTGTTTACATGGCATAATTGCAATTGAATGAGTTTGTTTAGAATAGTATCAAATGAGGATTTATTAAATATTGATGAAGGTAAAGAGGGATTGATATGCAGCTGATCCATTCAGTGTAAATGTGTTTTAAGGCTCTGAGTTTTACACAGAGCTATAGTTACAAGCTCAGTCCTTGTATAAAAAGTGTGAATTTCGTGCTTCAAAGCTGCTACTCTTCGGGTAATTAGCTTGTTTTTGTTTTTTAATTTGGTAGGTGATTATCCCATAATGAGGAGAGGCTAGATGTATTAACCCATTTACTTTCCCTGAAATCACTTCCAGTAGAACACTTTCACAGAGTTGAGCACACAGTCTGCCTCTGCTTAGCCTGCTACTATAGAGAATAATAACAAAGGAATGGTGGAAATAGCATAATAATATGCCCATCATGCCATGTGGTATTATGCAGATGAACTGAGTACATGCCTGGGCAGCTTCAGTGTGGACTTGAATGGGGAGGATTAGTACCAGATGTTCACTGGGGGCCAGCCAATAGGGAGGAGGCCATTTGGTGTGTGGGAGGAGCTCGGTCTCTCCCCTGTACTCGAGATTTATTCTAACAGGTAGTTTAAAAACTAACCAGGTCAACAGCGGCAGCAGCAGCAACAGCAGCATCAGGACAGTAACGAACCGAGCGGTGATCCTGAGAGGAGCGCAGTCTGAACGACGGCGTTTCCTTAACAGCATTTTGGTTTTGTCTTTTTTGGATTATGCCCGGACGCCGCTCTGCAGCATGCTGAGCAGGAAGGGGTCTTGTGCGGGGATGATGAGTGCTGCAGGCGGAGTGGACCGCAGCAGGGTCGGGGAGAGGCTGCAGGCTGCTCTGGCCGGGCTGCAGGAGCTGCATCTGCTGAAGGACAGACAGAGCGACATGGTGAGCTGGGCGCTGAGGATGGACCGAGAGGAGCCGGTCTCCTCTGTCCACCCAGGCCCGGAGGGTCTCAGGACGATGATGGGGGCTGAGGAGCAGCGGCTGGAGGCGACCCTGACAGCCCTGAAGCAACAACTGGTAGGAAGTCATAAAAAAACAACACATAAAACAATATAAGTAAAATACCTCTCTGGGGCCATTATAGGTGCAGTGGTTTGGTGTCACCATAATATTTGTACTTTTACCACGACGGTACACTGGGTTCAGATTAACCGTTTAATTGTCCTTGAGTAAAACCGTCTGTTTGAATCTTGCCGTCAGCTGATGCTCATGTGCATTAAGTCTTCAATTATTACCAGACACACTTTCATATTCTCAGCTGGGGGTAGGAAGTAGGATAGGTGTCATAAATCAAGGTTCACTGCAGGACCAAGAGGACTTTGAGTTGCGTATGTGCGCGCACACAGTGCATGTGTAGACTGCAGGGGGGGACACCTCAATCATTAACCACTAATGCCAGGAAATTAAAAAGAAAAAAAGAAAAGGTGTTGTGTTTTCAAAGGTGGATATTTTTTGCTGGGCATGACACCCAAGTGTAAGTCTCAGTCCTCAGAGGCTCAGAGAGTGTTGGAGACAACTGGCACTGTGGAGTTTTCCATGACAAGCTTTTTTCCATGTAGACCGCTGTTAAAAACATTGAGAGGAAGTGCAGGGATTAAGGTGCTACGCTTGACTGTCAGCAGAACGGGACAAATGCATTGACAGATAAATTATAAAGCACTTGGCCAGCAAAAGGTTTGAATTGTGTTTTTCATTCACCTAAAATACAGTCACAGACTTACAAGACCACATCTAAAAACACAGTAATAGGCATATGTAGACTAGAGGTTGAAACCTTTTACAATCAATCACTTTTCTGCCATAGACCCAACTTGATTTTAAAAGAGATTGAGACATTAATTAAACTGTGCATTTTCCAGGCAATGGCCCCCAATCCCTATTTTAAGAACCACTGTAACAGTAAATTCCCTTAACTGCAGAGCAAACAGTCCTTCATCCCAACCCCCCAAGCTTTCGTCCTCTGGTAGTTTACACAATGGCCAAGCCCTCCCTGTGGGGGAGAAATGAGTTACCCACCACTGCTTCTTCCATGCTCCCCCATGTCCTGCTGGGGTTAATCATCAGCCACAGCTGAGCCGCTTTTGTTTTTCTGATGGCTGTACATTAGAGCATCTTTTATCTGAACAATAGACCTTGTCTTAATAAAATTATAGCCTTGCTAACATACATCCTGACCTTTATGACCAAGTTTCTGTGTAATTGCATTCACGTGTGTGCATGCAGAGCTTCATCGCATAACTCCCTTCCTTCCTGAGAAAATCTAATTAGACTCTACTTTTGGTTTAGATTGTACCACACATGTTTTTTGGGGGTTGGCTAAAACGTTATGTGCTGTCTATCTTACAGTCTCGTCTTCGGAAACAGGATGTAGGCCTGAAGTCTCACTTGCAGCAGCTGGACCAACAGATCACTGAGCTTAAGCTGGACGTTAGCAAGGCCTCCACAGAGCAGCTGGAGAGTGACAGCAGGCCAAGTTCAGGTGTGTAGGGACACACACACACACACACATGAAAAGTCCTACGGTTGTTTACCTTATAGCAAATAATAAAGCACACACCCAACCTACCATCACATGATGTTAAATACTCATGTGTAATTGTTCCTGATCTCTCCAGGTTTTTATGAGCTCAGCGATGGCGGCTCCTGCTCCCTGTCTAACTCCTGCACCTCTGTGTACAGCGAATGTCTGTCAGCATCCCAGACAAGCCTTCTTCTCATTCCCATGAGCCCTGCTAATTCCCACATTAGCCCTCCATCACAAGCTGATGTCTGCCGCCGACGTTCTGCTGATGAGAGCACTACCCAGCCCAACCCTCCACGAGCCACAGGCCTTCATCTGGGCAGCAGCAGGATCAGAGCAAGCACTACAGGCACTGAACAGGCACGACCAAGACCTGTGTCTACAGGTAACCACATCTCTCATCTCTAATTTAAGTCTCCCACATAGTAATGAGAACTGCTGTTACTAAGCAACTCAATTTATATTTTGCTGCATAATAACATGCAATGGATGAGTTATTTGAAAGGTTAATCAGTATTTTTTGTTTCCTATCAGGTGATCTTGATAGGATGATGGCACAAGTACCAAGCTACTACAAGTCTGTGGAAGCGAAGAAACCCTCAATGTGCCCAAATCTGAAGACCTCCATAGTGGACTCCAAGTTTCAGAGCAACCTGGTGTCCCGCAGTGGCACTGAAGTGTACCACTATCCTAGCCCCCTGCATGCTGTGGCTCTCCAGAGCCCAATCTTTTCCACTGGAGGCAACCCTGGACTTTTAGAGCGCCAAGGACACCCAGTGAATGGTTCACAAATGGGTTATGAGACCAAGACCCTGGGTTACATTGACAAACTCCTTCAGCGCAGCTTGAGCAAAATCCAGAGTGAAACATGCACAGAGACTCTGCAGACACACAGTGATTACCACAGGAAGCCCACTGAAGTTTTAACTGTGTTTCCTGAAGTGTCTCAGAAAGAGGTGTGTGTGCTGCAGCCTCTTCCAGCTCACACCACAAACAACATCCCACTAGATAGCGACCAGAAGGGACGCTGCATGACGTACTCAAGCCAAGAACCAGCTGGTAACACAAACCACAAACAGTCAGTGAGAACTCAGGAGGCTTCACACCGGTACTCCTATCCCGTTGCTGTTAGGGAGTACAGCTCTGATGAGGTCACCACTTCATCCCTCAGGAAGAGTGATGAGTCCCAAGGAGAACATACTAGTGTAGCAAGAAGCCATTCAGAGAAGAGATGTGGGGATAATACTGAGCCAAGGCCACAAGAGAGGAAGGGCCATAGACAAAGACTGGTGATGGCCCACAGCTCCAGCACAGAGGAGAGTCAAGGCTTCGAGGTCCATGCTGGTCACACAGCTTCCCCTGAGTTCGTCCATGCCAAATTTGTCCCTGCTGGTTCTCAGAAGGTCAAGGTGAGACAGGCAGACCGTAAAACCAAAGCCGTGAAACTGAGAAGAAAAGGCAGCGATAAGCCTCGAGCAGTGAGGCAGCAACATGGATACTCCTCTGGGGAAAGGACCAGAGAGGCCAGTGGTGGAACCAAGGGGGAGCAGAAAAGGTCTGGAAAGGGAAAAGTGACCCAGAAATTTACCCCCTGTCACACAGAGGAGCGTAGACAGGGATCAGGCTCAGACTCCAGCCACTGTAGCCCGGGAGCCATGTACAGCCATAAGGTCCATCCTAAGCCACATCCTGTCCCTGCTGTTACAAAATCCAGCAAAAACCGAAGACCACAATGCGTGGAATATGAGCAGCCTGTAGACCAGAGGAAGAGGAGGCAGGGGGCTGCCAAGTGGCCATCAGATGCAGAGATGTTCCAGTCCTCATGTTCTCAGCGTCAGAGGTCAAAAGAGCTCCATGTTCAGGCACCGGGGAGCATGCAGATGGTCCGCAGTATGAGTGCTAAGCCAGGCCAATGGATCGGACCCTCTCACCCCTTCCAGTCCTCCATGTCCTCTAATTCTTTCCTCCACAGTCTTAATGCCAGATACCCTCCAGCACCTTTCCACATGTCCAGCCACTACCCACCCAGATGTGAGTCGGAGTATTCAGCTGAATGCGCCTCTCTGTTTCACTCCACCATCGCAGAGAGCAGCGAGGGGGAGATGAGTGATAACACCACCAACCGCTTTGGAGATAGCGAGTCCAGTCAGAGCTTCCAGTCCTTCTCGGACTCCGACAGCAGCCTGTCCCTGGATGAGGAGGACCAGGTGATCGGTCACGAGGAGGAGGGAGGTCTGGTGTGGGCTGAGGCTGCTCTGGGGCCCACCGCTGCCGGAAGGCCCCTGCAGCAGCTCCCACGCCCCGAGCCATCAGCCTGCAGGATCAAAGCTTCCCGAGCCCTGAAGAAGAAGATTCGTCGGTTCCAGCCTGCCTCCTTGAAGGTCATGACCCTGGTCTAGCGCATGTTAGGGAAAACTGCTCAATCTCACCCATGTTTTTTTCTTTAGCACAGCACCCTTAATCATCACTGAGAAGCAGTCATTAAACTGGACTGCATTTGTGCACTGATTGTTTGTTTGTTTTTTTAAACTAAAAAATGTTAAGAATTGGTTGAACCTGAAAATGGTCTATAAAATGGTGCATTGTATAAAAGCATGTGTAACACAATTATTACACTTACACTTAATTTGTAAATATTTATGTTGTTGTAGTGAAAGTTTCTCATGGCATATGGCTGCATTTGACAGTTTCATTGAGATTTCTGTCATATAATTAGTTGTTTATTTGTATCTGAGAAATAAAACCAATCTTTTTACATTTCCTATTGCATATAATTGTTTATTTTCTGTTAATTTCTTACATTTGCTCATTGACTATAACGATCCACATTTCTCTTATTGGAATAAAGAGATATTTAATATATATTGGGATAGTTAGAATTTTTAAGCATTCTCCACTTTTCTCTTATATTTAGAAACCAAACAGTGATAACACTTAGTGTGCTCTATTCTTCATCAGTGACTGGGCAATGCTGGTAACATCTCATCTGCCAACGTCTCTCAGCTTTTAGTGACTGTTTATCTCACATGTAAAAAAAAAAAAAAAATCTCTTAATCTTTTCAGATGTCCCACTGAGGCTGACCAGTTTAGCGCAGATAGTAGTGACGGCTCTTTATCTGGCTTCCTGATTCTGCCCAGCTGTTGGCTTCAACAATCAACCCAGACAGTCATGTTTAATTAGAGGGTGAAACTTATCAGCCTCAGACATTTAAATGTGAGTAAACATACTTGCACTGAAGTTCTAAAAGACACAGTCAGACTCCTACAGTTTCACAAACAGACACTAAGATGGTGATGGCAGAAGAAGCTCAGGTTTCTGAGGAGAGACCTGAGGTTTTTTAACAGTTGGTATATAAGGCAAGGGGCACATGGGATTAAGCAGGAATGACAGATGATAAGAGGCTCCTCACTTCTGAGCTGTCATGAGGAGATTAGACAGTGGGCAGCTGCACAGAGTTGCCCAATAATCTCATTTCCAAAATCTGCCTCGGTATCTTTCCATTAAAATTCTTTCAAAGACGGGGTGAGCAAAAGGGCACTCATGAAGGTAAGTAGTCCAGTGACTGGCCTTCCAAACATTAGCCCTCTCTCCCATGGTCATACATAATAATATTTTCTCCCATCAGGCAGCCACTGTGACCTTGAAGTTCTCAACTAAGAAGCTTAACAGGGCTGACAAACATTTTCAGCATTTCATCAAATTTTACTTTGAAGTTGTGTTCCCTGCAGATCCAATCGCTGTGGAGACCATTATTTGTAAGACCCATGAATCATTCATTTAGAAAGACTCTCTCTCATTGTCCTTTAACCAGAAATGTTCAGTTTGCTTTCAAAGAAGAAAAGGCATTCTTTAAATAAAAGTAACTCACTTGAGGGAATGTGTTAATTCAGCAGCATTCTTTTCTCTATTCATCAAACACAAGACAGGTCAGGGCAAAAACCCCAAAGCACATCAAAGATAGCATTTTAATTTTAGTAAGTTGCCACAATTGAATCTACTTATTAGGATTTGTACATCCATCTGAACTCTGTCCTCTCCATAAGAGTGACAGCGAGTGGTCGGTGGGATTAGTGCTGCTGTTTTCAACCCAGCTCAGAGGGGGCACGACAGGCCCTGGACTTGTCTTTGATGTTGTGTATAGCAGCACCGTGTCGTCTTGACCTTGTGTGCTTGCTGATCTTTCCAGCTGTAGAGCTCACTCATCTCTAAGGGCACATCTCACCACAATAGAGAGGTCAGAGACCTTTTTGTTCCCTCGCCGTCTCTGGACTTGTCTTTCTTTGTATTTCTCTATGTTCAGCATGTCTATCATTTAAGTTCCTTTGACTTGTTGCTTTAGTCTGCTCTAAGAGGGTAAGACCACCTGCCCACTGCAAGAACCCTTCCTGCTAAAGTTTGGTCTTTTTAAATAAATACACAAGACGCTTTTTGCAGAATCAGTGCCTTAACAACTGCATATTGTAATTTGATGCTGGTTAAAGATAATTTGGTTAGAGAGTTAAACCTCTGGGGATCAGATGTGTAGCAGGTGCACAGGTGCACACCAGCAAATAGGATTGGGTCACGATACTTTATAGGGTATAAAGTTGAGTGCGGAGGAGGTGGTGGGGGGAGGGGTTACCGTTACACAGCTTTATAAAATGCACCCTATGGATGGCCGTCAAATCATACTAAAAAGTCTACAGATGTCGTGTGGGGTCTCTTTACACAGAGTGGTTCAAGTGCTCTGACTCTGACATCATTTACATGAGAACACATGGGCAAACAGTTTCATCTAAACAAGATCATATCATCCACACCTGCTGATAAAAGGTCATAACTGAGGTCTTTTATCCATAACAGAGAAAGACTCATAATGGCTTTTTCACGTCTACAGATCCGTGAATACAGTTGTATTTTACTGTTTGTTTTTTTACTTTAACCATAGTCTGGATAGGCAAAGTGGAGCAATGAAGGTACTGAAAGTGAATAGTTTTACAGGCGAAAACACACAGATTATTGACTTCACACTCACACCCAGCTTTCCTCACACGCACTTTCTAAACTAAAGTCGGCAGAAGAACATCAATGTCCACAGAGATATAAATAGGTCCAAGTGTCGTACTGGTACAGGTAAACACTGAGGTAATGCAGAGAGCGCATGCTACTGAGCTGCTTTGGACAGTGATCTTCTTACACATCAGATCAACGCACCTCTCTTCTGCTAGCACGCATCTTATTTCATTAACAGCCATTTCATTCAGATCTCTGTATCTAAACTAATACAAAAAGTATCAAATCCAGCATTGTTCAGTAGATTTAACAATTCAATCACATTGTGACATGTTAAACAAGAAAAACATTACAAACTAATGCAAGAGAGAGCAGAAAGAGGAGTAAGAACAACAGGGGTGTGACACAGACAGGTACTAATTAAACTTTGACTTGGTTCACATTAGGTCACAGTTGGAGGAGGGGTTCTCCTCTTGCCTGTTTGTGAGGTAATCCCAAAACCCAACACACACCAGCCCTTCCCAGTCTGTCTCCACGCTCGATATACATGATACTCCATCAAGCTGTCTGCGTTTTGTCTCTTCATCACAGTTAATTCAGTGTGTCAGCTGGAGCATGCAGTCGTTTTTTCCCTTTACACTGGAAATGACGTAGTTGTCCTACAGCATCTGGTCTGTGTGTCTTCACCTTGTAGCCTTAAATGTTTTTCAGTGGATAGTCTTGAGGCCATGTTGCTTTCCTGATGTGAAAACTAGAGAGTGGGTGCTGGGCTTCAGATATAAGATGTGGATTTGCTATGTTGACAAGTGGGAGCTCAGAAACTCATTACCGCCCCGATGAGAGGAGCTTTCCACTCCAACCCATAATGCACCCTTGGAAACGCAGAGGAGGTCATGCTTTTCCGGGTTCCTGTGAAACAAGAAGGATTATCTTTAGTTTGACATGTTAAATATCCGCACCAAATCAGATCTACTAAGTTACAGACAGATTCAGTAGCTGGCATGTTCAGCTGCAAGCATGTTGTAGTCTGGACAGAATCATGAAAACTGTCAAATTTTTGACAAGGATTCTGTCAAATTTCCATAGAGAACAAGGTGAGCAGCAAGGTCAAGGTATTTTTGTGGACTGTAGGTTCTACTGCAGATCCTAGACGAATGTAGTAGCTTCATCTATAGTGAAACAACTGAGATTCACCCAGCTCCCCTCCCAACCCCACACGGAGGATGGGCTCTACAGTGTGTGAGGTGGCTTTTGTCCCATTGCTTACTGTACATATGAATGGGGCTGGACCGGAATGTCCAACCTCATGAATGTCAATTGTCTGAGAGCTGAGTTAAGGAGCAGGCTTCTCTGGTTGTGTAGAAGAGGACAATGGAGATAGAGCACGGAGCGACGAGGAGATAGAAAGCGGGGGAAGTGAGCAGGAAGAGATGAGCCACCGCAGGACAAGTGTGAAGGATCGAGAGCAATAGAGACAAAGCATGAAGATGAGGAAAATGGAGAAAGATCCATAGGGATATGCATGATGTTCCACTCCTGCAAGGCTTAGCTGTCCTTTCCTAAACCACCACCTGCTTCTCTTTAAGCACATCCTGTCATTTAATACCTAATCCCTTCATTCACTCCAGTGTGTTTACTAACCATTGTCTCAACTCCCTTCAAGCTGTGGTCAAGAGGTGGTTCAAAAGTTCGCAGTGTATAAAGAGCACGCACTCACAGTAACAGAGGGCATTGTGAGTGCGTTCGCCCCTGCCAGGCAATTGTCTGAGACAGGGGGAGAGACATGCAAGTGAAGGAGTCTTTGGGTCCTGGCTTTTGAGGCCAACATCAGTTACTTTCCTTTGGGACAGATAATTGGACGACAGTGCACTGTAACATTCCTTGTATTACCAATAAAGGTAAACATAAGGAGATAAAGATTTATTTGATTGAATTTGTTTTACTTCAACACATAATATGTCATATTATTAAGAGTGCAACATAACATTTTAATCGTTGGCCTGTTCTTAATACCACTTGACATTTTAACAAGGCTTCGAGTCTGTGAGGGTAAACTTGAGCTAAATGCTAATGTTTGCATGATAACTTCACTTCACTCCCAGTGACAACATTAAAATGATGATAAGTTTAGTGGGTACGATCTTTACTGTCAGTGGACCACGCAAGTGAAAGGATTCACCCTCTGGGGATCAGGAATGTCTGTACATCTAATAAGGTGATGTATTTCAGGACCAAACTGAATGACTGACAGATATTGCCATCCCTAAAGCAGTCTGAAAACAACTGTTGTTTTGTAAATGAGAGCTCATGCAGCTAAAAAAAAAAAAAAAAAAGTCAAGCCACAAGATTATACAAATGAGCAGGATCTGAGAAAATGAGCGCTGTAATCCTCAAAACGCGTAAATTTACTTCTATTAGGCTGAAACATGTTGGTGCTACTTGAGCCTTAAACTTTCTAAATACAGTCTTGCCAACTCTTAGAGCAGGCTTTCGTGCTTGGGTAGGCGAAAATGATTACGCCACAACCTCCTGATAGCTTGTGTGCGATTTTCAAAAGAAGGCATGAGCTCACAAGGAGGAACCGTGGCAAATGCATTTGTGAAGAAGTTTCAAGTGAATACATGGTGTTTCCCCTTTTATCAGCCCCAGTGTCTGTGTGAGGACGTCCTGGCTGTTTTATGAGCAGGATGTCCTGTGTCAGCTCACAGTACTGACTCTCTTTTGTCGAGCCTCAGGCCCTAAACAACTAAACTGAGCCACCCCAGCCCCACATATCCTCAGAGAGCTGTAACTATCTTGCTTTATCTTGCTTTTTTTTTTCCACTGCAGGGTTTGTCAAGTGCCTCACCAACAAAGCCACCAATTCTCATTATGAACAAAACAAGCCTCAACTCTTCTGAAGTGGTGTGTGTGTGTGTGTGTGTGTGTGTGTGAGAGCTCTGAAGGATGACATCAAAAGAGCTGCAAGAGTGACAGCTGGTCCTCCTCTTGGTCAGGCCCCCTGATAAGATCAGAGTGACAGGAGAACATGGAACCCAACAGGTACCTCCCTCCTGCCCCAGCACCCTCTTTGCTGCTCCCATATGGCCACTAACAAGTCCCTCACCCACCGACATGTCAATTCCTCTTTGACTTGTCAGTCTTTCTTTCTGTTTCCATTTTGACCTCCTAAAAGGTGAACATCACTGTCTATAGAATTTATTTCTATTAAAAGCATGTATTTATTTCTTCACCGTCCGACTGAGCATTTTATCTTTGTTTTTTGGGTAAGGTATCTCTACTCTACCACCTCCACACTATTTGTCTGCCCTTCACGTGTGACTGCCCTTTTTCTACAGGATGCCATAAACCTGTTGGGAGTGTGTTCACAATGACCACTTGAAAACCATGGCTTCCTACAGCTCCAAGCCTAATGGACTCTACTCGTCTAACCTATAAAAATATTCTAGACTTTGGATCCCAGTTGTCTCTCTCTTGTAGATGTGCTCCAGTTAAAGACAGCCTCAGCTGGCGTGTCTGAAAGAGTCAATATTGTATTAATTTTATGAGCACTAAACTGTTTGGTGACCTCATTGTTTTATGGCACCTCACCCTCCTGTTTTATTCCCATGATTTATCTTGTTCAACTAGTTTTTTAAATGGTGTCTTCATGATGTGGGAAAAACAAGAACAGTGTGGAAATAATGATCTAAATTAAAATGAAAAAAATCACACACACATTCTTTTTTCCAAAGCATGGGAGACCATCCAATTAAATTTTATTCAGCAGGGGGGAAATTGCTTGTTATGGGGGAAACTGCAGCATTTCCTTGGGGTCAGTAGCTTGCTGTTTGGTTTGTTTTGCCTTTGTCTCCCAGGTATAGTTAGTGGTTAGCTTGTGCACCCCCATCTGAGACAGGTCCCAGCTCGCAGGTACTGTGGAAGCGATTCAGCAGTGAGAAATTGTGGAGGATAACAAGGCTCTTTCCTCAACACACACTGACTCAGATATGTACTACAGTATATCTCCTTTAGATCCTGTTGTTTTGCATCAGTCTTTTTGTCAGCATGTCTCAAGGTAAAATGCAAACAAACATGAAACTGAAGAGCAGACAAATGTAATTTCAGCTGGCTCCACTAACACATTGCAGGACACCCTGAGGTCTTGTCTCTGGACTACTTTGGACAGAGCGGCCCCTTTCTCAGCACAGGGGTCAGGGGTCATGCAGGGAACAGACTGATCCTCCATGAGCTATCAAGTCTCTGTACCTATAGGAAACACAATGAGAACAGACAGGTTCAAACAGTTGTCACCATCAGACTAACCAATACCAATTTAGTTTATCATAACTGGTATAAAATAATGTGTTGTTTTTAAGCCGTGAATGATTCAGAATATAAAAATTAATGTTGGCATGCGAAGTCATTATCATTATAAGGGGAGGGACAGTTTTACACCAAAATATTTAGAGCTACACATTGTGTGAAACTTGATAATTTCAAGCCAAAGAGGGCAAAAGTTTGAAATGATGCCTGGCATTGTCATTTGTGTATATTATACTGATGAATGGGTCTTTGAAACATGACACAAAAGCAACTGATGGGGGAGGGCTGGCCTTAATCCTTTGTTCTGGGATTTTAGGGAAAGTTGAAGGGGAAGGCTTACAGACAAGAAATGGATCTTGTTGTGAGCAGGGGCAAAAGGTATTTGTTAAAGATTTATCAGAGGAAGGTAATGCACAATACTACTGTTTCATTAATTATGTTGATTTTTAATGGATGTGTTTTCACAGTGATACCTAAAGGCAACATATGGCAAGCCTTCCTTTATCTGTTCCTGGCTGTTAGCACCGCAGCTTCCTGGCATAAATATGTTAAAGGGGGGGCGACTGAACTTCCTTTTATGGCTCTTAGGATAAACATTAACACCTGACAGCAAATGTGCTTCAAGAGAAACCAAGATTAGGATTTTGATTTATGTTCTGGTGGCAGAGATGAAGGGACTTCTGAAGAAATTGTATCACATGTTGGCCATGGCTAATGTTTCATCATGTTAACAGCAGAGAAGTGGATAAATCTTTAAAACCTGGACCACAGCTCTGTGAAAAGTCCTCCCAGAGGCCTGGATGATGACATGTGGATGATACGTTTATATGGGGTGTGTACCCAGGCAGTAAATCACCACAGGCCTGCAGTGTAAGGAGGGATGACGGTCTATCTGGGGCCCCATGTGTTTTTAGAGAGAGAAAGGGGGCGAGTTTGGGGGTAAACCCTGTCACTTTGAGGGAGGTTGACCTGGCAGGTTTGACCCCAGAGTTCCTTTGAACAGAACAACCCAGGGTGACACTCAAGGCCAGTTTGTTGAGGGATTTGCACATGAAGGACAGAGGATTTAGAGGCTCTCAGAGGAGGAGTGCAACTGAGATCTCTCATCTTTTTTTGTGTGTTTTACATTGGAATAAAAACAGATGAGGTTCACATGCATCAAAACATGACTCCCTGAGAGTAGAAGATATGAGTGTGTGAGTGTTTTTACATGTATCCTGATGAAGTCAAGTTTGAACATCTAAGCATCCCTGAAACTCTATTGAACTTCAGTTACCCACATGCTCAGTTGGCAGTAATAGGCCCTGGCTTGACTAGGCACTTCATTGATAGAATCAGTGGCGACATGGCATGTTTATTCATAGAAAATGTTATGTGGTATTGATAAAAGCAAAAAGGTGCAATTGAAAGAGTCATAAAACACTTGCAAAGACATTGCTTGTACAAAATACTGCAAGTACGTTGGTGACAGAGCATTTAAAATATATTAAGCAAACTCAGGATGAAAGCAGCTCTATGTTAAAGAGCTAATTTCAACAATAAGGTAAGGTAGTAAACTGCTCCACTTCAAAACAACAATTATAGTGTTTTCCATGGGAACTGTGCACAAGATGACCTCAGTTATGATTATGTAGTCACGCAACCTCATGGCGCCACTTCACAAATGCCATAATCATTAAATAAATAAGACAAAAGATGACAGATAGGGTAACACAGGCTCAAAGCCTGACAGGAGCCTTTGAAAGCTTCATTTAGTAGAGTTTGACACCACCACAGTCATGGCTCCCTTGCAGATCTATTCTATTGATCAGTGGATGGTGTGCTTTAGTTGGATCAATGCCGATCCCTTTTCACTGCTCTTTACAATCTGCACCAAAAGTACATCCTCCCTCAGTAAGATCGATGAAGGTGCAGACATCCTTCTCAGGATGGGCGTATGGATTTCCTCCTCTCCGGTCAGAGAAGCTATTAAAGCCATAACTAAAAGGGCTGAAAAGAAAGACAAGGATGAGGTAGAGACAGTTTGGGAGAGGAAGAACCCAGCTTTGATGCTGGCTCTGTGTGGATCTGGCGTCCAGATGACCTGTGCTTACAGGGCAGATTAGCCTTGACAGTTGTTTCTGGAGAAAGAGAGGGGCTAATCTAAAGCTGCCTGGAAATCCTCAGTCATGCAACATAAAGGCCAGAGCAGGAACTCTGTGTCAAAAACCCACAGAGCAGTTCATCTGCCCTTATCTCAAAACTCCAGTGCAAAGATCCATGGAGATTAGTGTGTTTACATTTAGTTGAGAATTAGACATGCTGGGAGAGCCAAGAGTGGATTCCTGTCTCAAACAAATTGTTTGTCCCTGTAGTGAGAAGCTTCTTATTTTCGTGGTGTGACAGACAGTGCATAAGCTAAAGCTGTGCGCCCTCACACAGAAGGGCAATGCTTGGGCATATCTCAGTGTGTATCCACCTAACAAACACCCTAGCTCTCTGGGAGATCCACTATGTGTTGTCATGGCAGTCCTCCAAACACAGTAGGGACGTATTTAGGGGCTTTGTATTTCCTATGTTTACCAAGAGTCTTGGGCAATCCAGCAGTGAGGCACAGGAGGCTGGTCTCCACAATGGCTGCAGTGAAGTCTTTGGATCCTCTGTGGAGGGACAACACACGCAGAGAAGGGAAGCTAATCTCAGATGACAATAGTGTGCAAGGACTGAGCTGTTATGTCACCTTTCCGTCGTACTGGCTAGAATGCTAATGACAGACATCCTCTCCACTCTTTCCTTTTCTCCTCATCGCCTCTTACCTCATCCATCACATCGGTAGGCAGGACTCAGCATTTGGCACATTCTTACGTAGACGTTAGGACATCTCTGTGTGCCATAAGTGGATTTGTCAACCAGGAAACCTGGCTATATTTATAGAAGGAAGTAAGTAAGGATCAGCGGAGTCATCTGACCTGTTTTAACCTGACATCAGCTAATATAGTCAACTGCAATCTGGGCTGGAGGTGTAAGTGGCTTTTCCAGGTGTGAGATCAATTTCTCCAAGCATTGCTCCTCCTCACAAAGCACGCACATGCACAAGTAATGGACTACTGTAAATTCTTAATGCACCACTTAGTTTGCTGGAGTGGTGGCAGGGTAATAACTGTCATCAATCACCTATTGTAAACATCGTTTCAATTAAGAAGCGATGTGTATTGGTGTTTAACATAATGAAAAGGCAGGACTGCTCCCCTGCTGATGAAAAGATCCAGTAAGGCTGTTTCTTAACACAGAGGTCAATATGGTGGGTTCGTTAGCTCCCTCTGGAGAAGAAATATTCATACCATGACCGAGGTTATCATTTCTCTCTTATTGTTTGAATGAATAAAAAACAATAAATCACTGACTGCAATTAATTACATTTTTTTTTTACCTTTGTATTAAATATATTCTTCTTTCAAGTAAAAGCCAGATGGAGACTACAAGCCTTCAGTTTGTCTATTTAGCATTGCATTATTGAAAAACTGTGAAAGCGGATTGCATTTGGAAATTATGATGATATTTATGTTTTTCACTTCCATTTTAACCCCTGATAAAGACAAAACAGGCTCAAAGTGGACAGACCAACAGATCAGAGTTTACACTTATCCAGCGAAATATTTCAACTTTCACTGGACGGATTGGCACAACATTTTGTGCATATAATCCTGGTCCCCAGAAGATGGAGGTAAATGATGCTGGTGATCCCCTGAGTTTTAAATCTCACTGAGGTTGAAATGTATGGTTTTTATCATTCTAACACGCTAAACTAAGCTAATAAATATGATAAACATCGTTCCTGCTAAAAATTAGTATGATGACAATATATGTTGACAAGCGATGTCAGTTCGAAAGTTTGTAGAAAAGCTAAGCTAAATGAAAATCAGTTAAAAGAGCAGTCAGCTAACTTTTAGTTCATTTCACATTCCTACTGCTCTGCCATTCCCTCATAACAAATCTGACACTGCAGCCCCCCACACAGTCCCATCCTTCATCCCTGGATGAGTCTGTTGTCTAATGAGGGGCTTAGATTCAGACCCATTACTTCACCACTGTCCACAGCCTGTCTTTCCCATCATGTTGTTCAGCCTTTCTGCTCTTGCCTTCTCTCTACTTTACTGTTCAAAGTGGTCTGAAGAGCAAGTACTGTGAGAACTCAGCGGAGGCTAACCTCCTTTACTACTTGTGTTTAAAGATAGTAAAGGATGCACCAGGGCATTCAAAATAAAGTCGGTGAGAAGCCCATCAGTCCTGCGCAACACTAATCTTTGAAATTGGAGTTACTTTATTCTTAGAAGTGCTTAGTCATTATAAAGTGTGTGAGTATAGTTGAGTCTTTAACGTGATGCAAGAGGGAATTGACCTTTATTAGCCCCAGGCCACACCATAATACCACTGAACTGGCGGAATTCCTGATTTAACATGATTTGCTGTCAGTGTAAATGTGTAGGAATAGGAGGACTGGTAACCACTCTGTTTCAATATATTATCCTCAAAATGAACTAAAAAAGGGAACTGATAGTCACAGTGTAGATTCATCAGGCAGGTTTGCCAAGTAATAAGTGGAAAATCAGCAAATCCCCAAAGTGGACCAAAACTAATCAGCTTGTGTGCAAACCTTTTTGAGACACATTTCTAAAGCGGAGTATTATGCATAATTCTGACACATTAAATCAGCCAAAAAGCTGCTTAAGAAAGCTTTTTTTTTTTTAATCATAAACATTTATTATGGATACCTTATAGTTCAAATGCATTTTCAGTACCAGAGCTACCTCACCTGTACTTAACCTGTACTCAGTATTGCACAATTACACCCATCTTGTTGTCCCCACTAAAGTAATTACAGGGCAGGCAATGCAATCAGCTTGTGATATTCTAACGATAATGCTAAGATAACGGGTTCCACACACAGGTTATCAACATGTAATCACATCCATTATGCTGTTAAAACAATGAAAAAGAATGCAATAGGCAAATTTATCAAAGCTATATGTATTTACCTGAAAGTAACTGAAAAGGAAAATTCAATGCCACACATCAACACACTTCACACGGGTGAGAGAGAGTGTGTTGTGCTCTGAGCAGACAGTGGTAAAACGAGTTCCTCTTTACACACAAACACAAGTTCCTCTTGACACACAAACACAACATGTCTGAATGAGTTTTGGTGTGAGGCTTCTACCTCATGGTGTGAGGTGCTTTTTCCATCTAACACCCTTTCACCAAATGTCAATTGCCAAATAAGCCCAGCCCACCCCCAAAGAAGACCCCGATTAGGCTGGCCCTTATCTTTGTAAAGGATGGGAGACAAGAAGCCGCTAAATGTAGGCAAATAAAGAATTATAGGCCTTTAAATGGTTGGCACCTTACACAATACTAATCACTTAAAATCCTGCAAACACACAGATGCAGATGAAGATGCACAAATACACAAGGAAAGCATACAACCACTATCTGCATGACAGTTGTCTTATTTATGGTTTTCTTTTAACACAAAAACGCAGACTTTGAGCGCTTGAAAATGTTATCACCCAACAATCACAAAATGAATGGAGACAAACAAGTAAAGGAAATACGCTAACATATCATCTGCAGTATAAAAGGTTCTCATCTCTGACAAGATAAAGACACAATGTGAACAATGAGCCTCACTACAAGCCTCTGGTAAGTGGACAGCATTCCTCTATTGACTTTTGAACTTTCTCTGCTGCAGGCCTTTTCTGCTACTCCAAGACTACTATTGTACCGGTGTGGTCATCAACAATGACATGGGTGTGTATGTAGCCTGTCTGCAGCTGAACGCTCCCCTGACTCTTGTTTTTGCCGTCTGAACAGGCCTGAACGACACACCCCACATCACTAAGGCTCTCTCAGGGAAGGCAGGAGACATCAGCTGCAGACCTGTGTGAGAAAACCAAGACATCCACGACGCTTGACTGCCAGAGGACAATTCAATACAAATAGAAACTATATAGCATATATCATTCATGACAGCTACCTGAAAAAAAATAATCTTTTCCGTTTGTGTGTGCTAAACACAGAAGTTTTCAGAGAGACAAAGTTGCACAAACAAAATCTCTCTGAGAGTTTTCTGTTTGAACCAAAAACAGGTTGTTGTCATAGAATTGGTTAAATATATAGTTATACTTTTTATGCACAAAGCAGTTACTACACATTTTCTCTAATTCGAGTATTGCCTCAGACTTTAACTCAGCTTCTTGACAAGCAATGACCCAATTACCTCTACTCAACATGTCCACATAGGACAGCCAGTCATTGAGTTCAACCCCACAGGTGTCCAGAGTGCAAGCCCAGAAACATCAAAAGACATCTTTTATGATCCTTTTTATGGTCCACTCACTTTGCCTATTCTGTTTGCTCATCATGTCTTTCTCAGTGCTAAATGAAGCATTTTCTAAGAAGAAATGCAAGTGCAGCTATGTAGATATGTAGCCTTTTATTCTGCACAACCCTTTGCCATTTAAAATGTGTAAAATATTCAGTCTCCCTGTTTTAGGACAGTCAACTGAGTCCACTCAGGCAAAAAAATATAAGAAATACGGCAAAGGAAGGGGAGCAAAAGTACAGGTTATGTGACTAATTATATGTTCCAGGGACAGGCAACCATTTCCCATGAAGAGCTATGAGAACTCATTTCGTGTACTATGGCCAGTTTTAAACTGATTATTTGCAAAACTACATTCTACAGGTTTACAGTGTAATTATGTGGTATTATAGTGGCACATCCAAAATATAATGTCAGTATTTTGTATTCAATGTATATGATCACATAAGCCAAAATACACAAACACTGTATCTTCATGTACAACATTACAAATTATTTATTTTACTATATATATACTTCTCATCCTGTGTGTGTGGTTCATACTGGATACCATGTGGGTTTTATTTAAACCCACCACTGCATAGGTTCAGTCACTGATTAGTTCCTCCTGTCCCTGGCCAACATTGTACTAATCAGTGTACTAATGAGTTTGGCTGGGATAAAATGGTGGTCTCATGGTTTTCCTCGGCATATGGTTGCTCATCCTTGCTCCAGACACTAATGAATAGCCACTTTAACAGACTGACTGAGCTAAGCGCTGGAATAACAATGCACATCCGATTCTTTATAGCGTCTAATCTGTGTCCAAGACCATGGCCATGCTGTCCATCCAGAAACTGCACCTCCGGTCTGCACACTCTGAGAGGACTGCCTTCCCCCTGCTGCGTCCACTTCTTGTGCTGTGTTCCTGGAAGACCGCAAAGGAGTAATCAATGAGTCATGTGTCCTGATTACAACCAACTCCCTATGGGGCATCTTCAAAGGGCTCCAGAGGAGATGGAGAGAGGGAGCAGCATTGCCCTCCATGGGGTAATTACAAGTTGGGGCTCCATGGTTTCTATTCCCTTTCTGTGGAGAGTCAGGCTTAAAGACAGACCAGTTAACAATTCAGCCAGTCCTGTTAGCGCAGTGGGAGGCTCTTCCAACCACTGATCACTGACTGGTGGTGTATGCCATCCAAAATTATACAAATCCACCCTCATGCACACACAAAAACACATACTGTAGCACCATGTTTACTAAGTGACAGTAACAGATGAGGAAAACACTTGCAAAGACAAAAGAAACTATAGAGAAAGACAAGGAGACATTTTCAGGTTTGGTGCAGCTGAGTACACGCCTGTCTATCCCAGGAAAACAAGCAGAGTGTTTAAGTGTTCATGAATTTAAAGGGCCATAAAACTAGGCAAACACACTTAAACGCTGTCTGGCTGCTTTCATGCCTTCTCTTTTTCCTCCATTACTTCCACTTATGGCTTGTCCAATAATATGCATATGACTGTTTTTTTATATGCAAAGATGTCTCTTACATGGCTTACAGCTGAATTTGTTACAGGTCTGAACAGAACCAGCAGTGCCAGTTTCCCAAACAGCAGACTACATTATATTTTGTGTGTTAACAGACTTTTACTTTCTATTTTCAAATGAAGACAGTCTGCTCTGTCAGCACTGCAACTGCAAAGGCCACAGTGTTTTTTTTAATTACTATTATTACAGTTTGATCAGCAGCTGAATAACTGAATCCAATGTTATGCATGTGTTGTCTGTTTAGATGTGATCGTTTATCATTATGACTGTGAAAGGTGCTTAATTAGTGCTTAGAATGATGACTACATGGAAATTTTACCAGGAGTGGCAGCATGGAGACTCTATGGCTGATGGTGCCTTTGGGTTAAGACTCCAGTAAACCCTGTCTGCACGGTAGCAAACAGAGAGGGGTGATCAGAGACAAAACAGTCATTAGCTTCCTGTAATGAAGGGGAATAATACAGCAGCAATGTGTGTGCGTGCGTGTGTGAATTTGCTTGCATGTAACCTGTGTTATGGGTGTCAGTCAGGGGATTCCCATGCAGGTCCTGTAGGTCTTCTGAATGAAAATCCCTCTTACAGGTGCTCTACTACTCAAAAACTTAATATAAAAGAGACCAGGCATCTATTATGTTTGTACTGCTTGCATTGTTCATACTGTTGGCAACAGAAAGTATTCTGCTGTGGTGCACTCACACAGAAATGCTGTCTCAAGTTTAACAACTCAAAGAATTTCCCTGCGGGGATTAATAAAGTTTTTCTGATTCTGATTTTGATTCTGAACATGTACAGCACAAAGACAAAAAGTTAGAGCTATTTTTGAACCTTTGTGCCTTTCATTGTCTTAGGCTAGGTCAATGTATGTTCATTCATGTACCACAATACTTGATTTAAAAGATGACTTTAAATGTTTCATTTTCATCACAGTAAATATAAGAATAAAAATATCTATGATGTGAATGTCTATGAATATCTGAAGCAGTTCTGTCTTTGAGCATATCTATTTGCATGTGGTGTAGATCCACAGCATACAGAACACCAATTCAAACAAGAGCGAAGAAATCATTATACGCTACTGCCCTCTTGTGGACTAAACGTAAGTAGTCGATACAATAGACCGCCATCCACCGGTAATCTATTTTCAAACGAATTTGAATCTGTATTTTTATTTATAAACTATATATGTTCATCAGCCATATAGAATAATTTAGATTTATATAATATTATATGGGGCACTATATCATGTTTAGTAACCTAAAATGCGTTGCTTTACTGTAGTTGAATTAAATTTTAAAATATGCAAAAATGATGTGCGTTCTCTGGATGGAAAAAAACTACCAAGATATCCTAACCAATATTTTTGCTAGAAATGTTCTTCTTTACTTTATGCTATACACTTATACCAAGTTTTCTGCGTTGAAAAGGTTAACAAAGTAGAAAATGGGTGAGCTTTTAAATATCGGATAACGGTCAGATTCATGTTCACTAATGATCGTTTTCCAGTTGGCCAGATATATATTGATCGGCTTCTTTTGCACTGAGACAGTGTTCAGACAGATTTGTGCAAATTCGTACACTGATGCAGGATATTAAAGTTATCAAGCCTTAAAACCACCCATTGATAGAAATTAGGTTACGTAATTAATTAAGCTATCAATTAATTATTTGATTAATTATTTGATTTAAGTGATAATTTAATTCATTAAGTTAATTTGTTATTAAATAGACTGTTGTTCAGGCAATCTTAGCAATGACAGCCACATATAGCTTGAATGGGGATCAGATGAGAACCCGCTGACATAAACTGTATATTAAAGTTGGGTATTAAAATAGTAATTCCAGCAGTTTGCGTCATTACATGTTGACAGTTTCCATGCTGTCAGCCCCTAAAAGCGAAATCCTGGAAAATCACTTTGTACTTTGCACCACTTTGGAAAAGCACTGTGTCCCACACGGGAGACTTGATATTTTGATGTGTCTGACGGTCCGTGAAGGCAGCATCACACCCTGATTTTTCCCAACATCCGGGATCTTTGGAGCCAACCAGTATGTGTGGAAACTGGGTAAGGAGGACAGTGGAGAGCGGTAGAAAGGCGGACTGATGACAGCTGTCAGTGTGGACAAAAACACTACCAATCTCTGAAGAGAAGCCGAATGGCTCTCTCCTAAATTTCCAGGAGAAAAGGGACAACACCTTGGCAGTTTCGCGGGTTAATAAAAGGTGTCGCGAAGGTAAACGTTATATTTTTTGGGATGGGAAATATGACGGGAGGATCAGTGCCAGTTTGCCCTGTCTGTCTCTCAGGAGAGTCGAGGTTAGCCCCACTGGCTATCCAAGCTAACTACCCAGCTAAACGGGTCAGCTAGTCTTTGCTCGCGGGAATTGCCGTCGGTGCCGGTTGTCATTGCCGTGGAAAGGACATGTCTGGATAATTGTCGTTTTTCTCGAGCGTTAGCTTCAGTGGAAGCTCAGAGAGAAGGGCGCCTAAAGCGGTAACTTTTTAATGGGAATTTCGGGAGGACAAAATGCTAGTTAGCACTCCTACTTAGCTTACCAGGAGCTGGCTAACCTTAGTCAACGTGAATGTTAGTATAACTAGCTAGCTAACCCGAGCAGGACAGTGCATTGGTGTAACTTAAGCTTTAATCTAGCCGGTGGTTACCATCCTCTTTCCTTAACGGACTTCGTACAGGGGCAGTAATGCTAGCTTTGTTAGTGGGTGGAAAACTCTCCGAGGGAACGTTAGTGTTTCGGCAACTTAGTCTTAGTTGAAGCTGGTTGATTGTCGCTAACAATAACTTCATCTTGTTGTCATTTGATCAAGAATTATCCATATTCGTTGATTTGCTAGCCAGCTTTTCTGAGGCGGTCAGACTGTTAAATTTGAATTCTGGATCCACGGGGTTTAGATCATTAAACGTCTACAAAGGGTGCTCATTCTTCGCTTGGGTCCTCTGACTCAGCCGGGTCCTAAACTAGGCGTTTTCCCCCGTGTCTGTACCAGCCAGCAGCAGTGCTGTTTTGTCTATCCGATCTGTTGACTTTGATACTTGCTTGGACGTTCATCAAACGCATATCATCGTGCTGGTGATGAGGACCACTGTTATACCAACAGCACTAATCAGTGAACAATCACGGGTTTCAAATGTTCACGTTATTATTATTATCACCCTTCTGCAGACCTCATTAGCTGTCCTTCACTGGAATGTTATGTTCAAATGCTGATTTACAGGGTTTCCTTGGTCCCTCATGTCACATTTAAAGCTGGTTCATGTCAAGCACAACTGTTTATCTAGAGCTCTTGTAGGTGCCATACATGATTGACTCTCTGTTTTTGCAGGCGGGGAAGTTAGAGATAGGGAGTGCATGGGTTGTTTGAGTGCATAAAACCATACACAGTGAAGTGTAGTTGAAACTGGAGACAGCCCTAATGCATATGGCAGATTATTTTAACTACTTTGTTTACAGTCCTGCTGAAGTTTTTTTTTTTTTTGCCTCTGCTTTTTTTCCCTTTAGATATTCACATACAGTCTTGTATATTTTCTGGCCTTATACATCTTTGGTGGAGCTACAGTTGGAGAGGCAACATGGGGACACAAGGCTGTGGTAGAAAGCGTGCCCCTCTAAAAGATCGGTTCTCAGCAGAGGATGAGGCCTTGAGTAGCATCGCCCGAGAGGTAAGTTCATACCAAATCGCTTGCACACTGTTTTTCCAGTTTGGAGCATACTCGGACGAACCTGTGGTATATTCTTCCGATATTGCTCCATTCATGCATGGTTGAATCAATGCTAATATGATTTTATCCAGCTCAGATTTTCTTGTTTATCCTCACCCAGATAATGGGCTCTTCAAGCATAGGTAGAGGATTGCTTTGTCAATTTCAGATGTTAAATTGGAGCAGCAGCACCATCATATTCTAAAATAAAGGTAACATGAGTACATGACCGTTGAAACCATAAGACCACTCATAAGATCATCTAACACTATACTATGGTGGAAAGAGAGACCTTTCAAACTAAGACACATTGATAATGTGAGTATGTAGGCTAATTTTAGTTCCATCAGTAACCCTTATTGTATCATTACTTAAACCAAAAAACAAAAACTTTCATCATTTTCAAGTGTCACGCATTTTTAGAAAACTAAAGTAATTATATAATTTATACATTTACTCAGCTATTTGTTTCAGGTACAGTCCAACAGCTAGGCAGTCAAGCGTTTCTTGTAATGACTGTAAAAATGATTCAGCTAGCATCTTTCAAACACCAGCAGATCTTGTTTACTTTTCAGTTTGGAAGCCTGATGATGTGTAACAACATAATTCTATGTTGATCATATTAATAAATGGAGCAGAGTTTTACTCACAGGTGGAGTAAAATTAAATAGCTCTGACAATGACTGAGAAAACTTTTAAAAAGCCTACAGTTTCGCAGGTTTTCGCTTAAGGACTTGTTGCTTTGACTTAACTCCACAGAGACTGTAACCTAGCTTTGAAAAACAGATCAAATCACCCTACCTAAGTTGTCTGTGAATATTTGGACTGGATTAAAATTTTTATTTGTCCAATAGACTGGCATATGATGCGTCGTGTGTCATACTTTAGACTTGCTTACAAAACGTTCACCCAGTTGTTTAGTAAACCAGAGATTGAAAGGTGCGCTGAATCTGTTATGCAATCAGTTATGATGATTTGATGTGTGGTGGTCAAAGTTATGTCTCTGAAGCATGTGCTTCGATGTGGATATTCAGGCTTTGCTTGTCAATTAGTTTTTCAGCCCAAACGAGTAGAGACAGCTGGTTTGGACCACAGAGAGACTGACTTGACATGTGGTGTTTTTGTTTGAGGGAGAAGAATACAGGCAGAGCAGAGAAGCTGCCTGGCCTGTAACAACTTGCCCTGGGATTATTCCATTTTCTTCCACAGCAGGACTGCCATTCCTTTGCCTTTTTTTCAGAATGGGGCAGCTAAAAACATGATATGGAAATCCTTTTTCAGAGTTTAAAGGTTTTTCTTATTTGGTAAGCATAGATAAAAATTACAAAAAAGCCACATTGGCTGCAGATTTTCTGTGAAGGATTTGATGATTCCTTGCTTTCACAGGTGGAAATGTAACACTGAATGGATGAGCTTTTCATTCATATTTGCCTTGGCCCACTTTAAGAATGCTTCATCTCTGCTGTTCGAAAGCTGTGCAGTACCTCATTCTTGGGCACTAAGCACAAGGCTCCATTTGCTCTCTTTATAGTCATGCAGGCCGATCATAGAAACATGAGTCATCTGACCCTCCCAGTCAGGTCCTAAATCTGAGTCTCTTTGTGAAGCAAACCAGAGATTGTGCAGGGAGTTCATGGGGTCAGTGTCTAACTTGTTGCACCTCTCCACCCTCCCAAACAAATCTTCAAAACGGTGTGCTGTAGCTTCTGCTTCGTGTTGTCTGTGCCTGATTAAGAAAAGTTAAAGCCTCCCTCCCTGCCTGTGCTTGGCACGGATCACTGCCGAGAATGACTGTGAATTTGAGCCTGCACCGTCACCAGCCTCTTACATTACTGGGCAGTCAGTCCTTTAGAATACCAGCAGCTTGCTTACAAATCTGACAGTGGCCAAGTGTTAGAATTAGATGATCATCTCATACGCGTTGTGGCTCAGATTAGGATCTAAGGCTGCTAATGGTACTTGAATAAGGCAGTCATTGACTTTCCTCAGTGTACAGAGGGAGTGTTTGTGTGGAAGCTGTAGTTCATAGTCCATATATCTTTTATTTGCAATGGAATGTGTCACACTTTCGCTCGCTCTGATTAAGCTGCAGATAACAAAGCACCTTCCAAAGTGTTTGTCGATAACTGGAGAAGGATGGTCAGTTTGATCCAACTTCGTTCCCTGATAATGCAAGCTTTTTAAAGTTCAATTTCATTGTACAACTAGAATTCCATGCTTATGTCTTGTTAAGAGTACCAAACAATCAACATTTTCAAACACCAGTCTGATGTAATGTTAAAAGAGAGGTTCAAAGGCTAGTCATCTACACAAACATAGACCATGTTAGTACACCTACAGTTACTGTACAGGCTTATGTTTAAAATGGACCCTGTGTCTAAACAGATCTACTCATTTTTAGGAACCACTTTATACTAATTTGTTGAATTTTATTCTATTTACAGCATTATTATTATAGCAAAATTATTTTGTTTTACACCATAATTCTGCACACTGCAAGTTCTGTTTCAGTTTCAATATTGGAGAATGGTGTTTGTTATTTTGATTATGAATTAATCTGTTGATAAAATTTTGGATTAATTGTGTAGTCTGTTCAAATTTCCCAGAGCCCAGATGTGTTGCGCCCAGAACCCCCAAAATATTAATTTTTAATATAACTTACAGTGACATTAAACCAGTAGTAAACTACATTTATTTGGCGATACCCTAACTTGGGCATTACCTGGTACTTATCATAATGTCAGTGACTCAGTGAGCTCTCCAGGTGATCTCATGGTGGATCTGTAGACTCTTATTGCCCGTAGTGCTGGAGGTGTGTTTGATGGTGAACTTCTGACGCTCAGGTTACCACCCCCCCCCCACCCCCCACCCCATGATGTGGCTTTCGGAGAGCTGGGGCCAGATGGGCCAGGCTATAGATAGGACAGAGACAGAGAGCTCAGCTGTGCTGCTGTGCAGAGCAGGTCATACTGTCAGACAGCTCAACAGGTGCAGAGCACAGGGCCAGCCCTGCACACTCTCCTCACGCGTTCTCAACTTTACTTCTTTACCTTTTTCACCTTGTACAAAGCACGTTGTGTTTCATGATCGTCAGGTAGACCCCAAAACCACACAGAGTAGCCACAGGACATGGTTAGAAACATTTGCAAAACAGTATTTAACTTAAAGTGTTACATAAATCATCATAATGATATTCATTTACTGACAACAGTTAGATATGATGAGAGTCTGTTTTTATGTGATATTCATTATTGTATCTCAGTCATCACCTCATCTTTCCCCAGTCTGTATCATCTGGGATCATGGTATACTCCTGTTTAACTAAAACTATACTCTGTCCAAATGAAAACAGCGTACTTCCTCCTAGGGTTAAAGTCTACCTAAACCTCCACCACAAGCATCTTCTATTGATTTTATCTTACAGTTTTTGCTCGATTAAAAAAAATAATAATAAAAAAATTATAAAAATCCTTTCACGCCGTGTTTGTTCACTCCAGGCTATTATTGAAACAGGAATAGCCTTTACCCACAGGCCTTCTGCTCTGGCAGTGCAGATAAGAAATTGCTGGAATGCTGAAAGTGTTTGTCTGCAGTGAGATACTGTACACAACATGCACAGTATTTATGGACTGTCTTTTAGTTAGAGATAAAGGGCTGGGGGTCATGAGCAAGTGTGCCATTCTTTCTGGGTGGGATAGTTTAGTCTTCAAGCATTTGCAGTATGTAATTAGTAATGTGTACGTAATGGAAGGATAGTCTGCACAGTCACCTGTGTGACTCCTCAGAGCTGTGTGAGGGCTCGCCTAAATTAGCCCCCTCTGCTGAGGTACTCTGTAAAATTAGCTCCTGTTCATATTCTGACTCAGTCGGGGGCAAATTGTGTGATGACTCTTCTCACTTTCCCCCAGAGGAGAGTTTACTGGGCTTAGTTTAGCTTTGTCTTCAGCCTGTTTATGCTTCATAAGGTTCAGCTAGTTAGATATTGTGAAATTGAATCCATGTTTACTGACTGAGCAGAACCACACTATTGTGAGTCACTTTGTTTTGTCTTTATACTGTACTTCTCTGGCAGTTTGTTTGTGTACTATTGGCATTTGCCACATGAGGGCTTTAAATCAAGCCTCCTGAAACTGATGGTTAACACATGTTGTTGGTGATGAGGCATCCCAAAAACCCACTGTGGACAGGATCACAGAAGAAACTGGTCTGCCTGATCTGCTACAGTATGGACCAGTCTAATGTCTAATCTTTCAATAAATGCTTATGGCCTTTGTTGAATTTATTTTAGAGGTGTGTAGATTCAGCTGTGTGGTCATTTTGAAGGCTGCAGTTTATGGTGCTGTTGAATTGTTTTATGATCTACTGACAGGTGTTTCTATTATTTTGTCCAGTCCATTTGTTTCAATGAGGGCAAGCTAAATAACTGAAACCGTCCTTTTGTATAATGCAGTAGCTTTCAGCACCATGAACTGTTTTTTTATTGTTATTATTATTATTATTTTTTTTTAGTATTTTTGTGATTTCTTTTTTAAATTATCTAAATAATAAACCACACCATGCTGCATTGCTGTAAAATCAACCTCATCATCAAAGGGTTGGTTCATTTGGTTCCAGCAAGGAGAAGAAGCTGGTCTCAACAGTGAAACAAAGAAATGAAACCAAGGCATGTGAACATTTTCCCAGTTTCTCTTTTTTCTCACAGGAAGTGGATGGCCCGAGTACCCAAGTACACTTATGTAAAACCTATTGTAACTGTTTTTCGATCGAAGCACTCCCGTTCCTTGAACTCATCGGGCGTGTCCTCAGAGAGAGGTTCCCTTACGAGTTTCCATTCATGTCTGACAGGTGTGTTCATGTTGTGTCTCACAGGCGGAGGCGAGGCTGGCAGCGAAGAGGGCGGCTCGGGCGGAGGCCAGGGATATTCGAATGAGGGAACTTGAACGGCAGCAGAAAGAGGTATACAACACAAAATGGACCTGACTGGCAAAGATGCACTGTGACCATTATTCAGCCCAAAAAAGTGTAAAAAAAATAGTGTAATGCCCCATAACTGCTGGTCAGCTGTACAATGAACATGGAAATTGGCTGTGTTATCTCCTCTGTTTCTGTTGTTGTTGTTTTTACATGGACTCCGCCCAGTCACTGCAATACCTGACTCAGTTCTTGGAAGCTGCTCATCTGCATCCACAGTCACTGGTGCAGAGGAGCAGTTTGGCTCCCATGACTTGAAAGAAATTTTTAGATTAATCTGACAGAAAAAAAAGAATCCCACAGAATGAAAAATGAAAGTGCTGCATGTCCACAGATGTAACCAAAATTTCTATTCCTGCTGCAAATGTCACCCAGTTTTTACGTTTTCATAGTTTTGACTGAAGTATGATTGTATGTTTTTCCTGGCACTTCCTCCCTCCTGTCCAGCTTTCTTACCACTCGTCTGGCAGTAGCAACAGAAAATGGGGTCAGATCCACCAGTGGATGGTAGGCGAACAAGAGAGCGTTGCAGCCTCACAGTCCACTAACAGCCTGTTGTGTGGGACTGAGCCTCAGTCAGCCCTGACCGTTTAGCTACACTTAACTTGCAGACTACACTGTACCTCATTGCGGAAATATGCCTCAGTGTATTTGCTTTGGAGACACCGTAATCTGTGACTGTGTGTATCTGTTGTGCAGGCTTTGGCCTTTGACTTTGTTTAGAGTGGGTGAGTCTGCATGCAGCAGGCTGGTTTGGACATTAAGAAATACTCCCCCAACGTCCAGCTTCCGCAGAAATGATGAATGGATTTTAATGTTAATGAACCAGGTTTGCATGGAATTAATCTGTGTGTTGGTGTATCGGCTCAGTAAAGAGAAGCAGAGATTTTTAGTTTGCACCTTTACGTTAAAAGAACAAAAGAGACAAAAATGAGCAGTGTGTTAGCTGTTCTTGTATATCATTAATCTTTCTGCTGTGTTTAAAGAGAATAACATTTGCGAATGTTTATGACATCCTTTCGGTTATAAACATGATGACAGAAGTTGTTTTGCATGGTTTGGGTTTTGCATAGCAACTGTTGAGCATTGCAATGACCTTATTCACCCCTGTGATTGAGCCTCTCTACTTTCACTCTATAATTCTTACCAACTTTCCTTCCTGACTCCAGGCTGACACAGAAAAAGCCAGAGCCTCTAGTAGTAGTAGAGCCAGCAGTCGTCATCGCCGGGTCTGTATCTCCCCCACACACTTCCTCTTTGTCTGTCTGTATTTCCTTTCTTCTCTCTCCTTTAATCCTGCAGTTAATCTCTCATCACCCATGTTCCTCTCTGTCTGCTCTTCTGCTGTGACTCCATGTTTCCACATTAACAGGGGCTGGATGATGATGTCATGTCAGTCCGCAGCTACAGGGTGCGTATATAATACATCCCTGGCGGTTTTATTAAGACTGCGCTGTCATAGGGTCACATTGATGTGTGAAGGCCATTGTTCTTGTTAGGAGAGCACTTGTTGAATGAATACATTGGGATGAAATACGTTTTTGGGGGTCATTGCTTACTTTACTTGTCCTGTAGAAGATTAATCCTAATGTTTGCCTTTGTATGTTTTTTTTTTAAACTTTGAAGTCAACTTCATCAGCAATACGAGACTTGGGCTCTAGTAAAAGTCGATCCAGTTCCCGTAGAAAAGATGCCTTGGTGCGTTTTGTGCATGTGTGTGAGAGCATAATGTATATTTGTGTGGAGCCTGGCAACATGTTGTAAACCTGGATTCTCCGCGTGTAACCAGTGTTTAGGTCTGGCTAACATCATTATGCTAAACAGGGCTAACTTGTTTTTCAAACATTGTGCTCAACAACAGTCAAACTTTTCAGATGATTTTGATGCATCCACTTTCCTTCAACATGTCTCCTCTTCTTGTGCTCCAGTTATACCCTTCTCATACTGGAATTTCGGAAATGACAAATTAGTTTATACCTGGAGGGAGACATAGCATTGAGATTTGGAGAGATCTGTCTTTTCCGCAGTGAATTTCTCTCCTTGAATGTGTTTCTGTGGGACACAAAAATCTGATTTTGAATTTTGAAAAAAGTGAAACATTTTTTAGCCTCTAAATTTCCATTGTTTAAAATTTGTACATTTACAAGACACAGGCACAGAAACATGTTGCTGGTAGTTTTCAACAGCATCATATAGAAACAGCTAAGCTTGTAGACTGCATTTGTACCTGCTGATAGAAAAAGGTTCAACTTTAGGATGTATTTGCATTTTCAACATCATAACCATACCACCAAACCACTATAATGAAAGTACCACTGACAAATGTTTGCTTTGTCTGTTGCTGTGTTGGTTTTCTTACCCTGTTGAACTACTAACCTGGTGTGATTAAGTTTTTAGTGCAGACCTCAGACATGTGCTTGTCTTCTAATCATAATTCGTATGACTCCTGTTCTCTCTTCAGTCTGATGGCCTCTCCTCTAGCTCCACCCTCAAGAGTTCCCGCTCTACTGTATGTACATGTGTGCTGATTATCCATTTATCTCTGCGTCTATGCTTTTCTTCTAGTCTGTTGTTGCATTTCAGGGTTTTTTTTTTTGTTGTTGTTATTTTTTTACATTTTTTTCTGGGCTGAACAGAGTTCTGTGTACAATGACCTACATGGCCATAAAAAGGCTTCATCCAGCTCCTCGAAGAAGGACCTGCTGGTCAGTGTACTCTCTTAGTGTTGGTGTTTCAGCTGCAGCCTCAAGCATGGAGGCAGTGTAGACTAATGACAGTGGCTTGCAGTGATGATTTACTGTTGATCGACTTAACTTGTGATAAAACTACAGTTTGAACTGTCACATAGACGTTGATCAAGTCATATTGAATGTGTCTGAAATGCTTATTAGTCTGACCCGTGAGGTGATTACTTGTAATGTCAAGAGTTTGAGGTCATATCATGTTAATACTCTTCCAGACCGGTCTGTACCATGATCAAAGGAACTACACCAGCCTAACGAAGACCAAACCACCACCTCCGCCCTCCACTTCCACCTATCAGCCGCGGGTCAGTCCTCCTTTGAGTGCTGTCCAACTTTTAGCCTTTTTATACACAGGCTGATGTGGTTAAAGGACACCCAGTGAAATTGAATGCCGGTTGAAAAAGCATACACCTATCTGCATGGTCTAGTTTATTGGACATTTATATGTGCATCATAGTCGTTATACAACTGCAATAAAAGCTATTGTTTGTTTGTCACAAAGAGAGAAACATAATTGTTGGTAATGTTGCCGACGGTTGTTGTAGAAAACCAAAGCTTGATTTTTAGATTGAGCTGTCTTTGCACTCTGAAACATTTCTCATGATCATTTGAATTCATGTAAATTACTTGCTGAGTAACAAAGGCGGTGCTCTACTGGTAATGAAACACTGGACAGGGACAGTGTCACCTCACCTCACCTGACTTCTCCACTCAGCACTACAGGGTCAGCAAAACATTCATCCTGTTTCCACTTGCTGCAGCTCTTTGGTCTCTCTCCACCTCACATTCCAGCTACAGCCCTCCTCTGTCCTCTAAACTGACATTTCCCTGCCCCCCCTCCTCCTTTCCGACAGGCCACCTCTTCCTTGTCCTCGGCCACTGGTACGGGGCTGCCTCGCAGCTACAGCACGGTCAGTTTCTGGCAGCTGGGTGGCCAGCATCTCTCTGCATGCCTCTAGTTACCTCCAGAAGTAGACCTTCTCCTGTGGCCACATATATCTGATAGGATGCCCAGCCACTTAAATTTAGCTCCTGGACACTCTTAGCACTTAGCGGTGGGCAGAGATTTGTGCTTTGGTTAGATGAGGCAGGAGTTTGTGTGAGGCCTGGCCTTTTGTTGTACAACACTGAAACAAATTGATGTTGGAAATACAGGGTGGTTCTGTTTATTGCATGTCGCAGAGAAATTCTTTCCTCTCAGCCTACTTAGCCAGTGTGTTGAGGATTTATACTCCCTCTCGTGTTTTGCTGAGTCCTGCATTGTCTCCCACGTGTGCCCTCAGGCCTCTATTTACGACGACACTGGTCTTTACGGCTCGGGCTACAGTTCAAGAGCTGTAAGTCTTCTGAGTGTGTGTCAAGCAGCGTTTCAGCAATGTCACCGCCACAGCTGCGTTCTCTTGTGCCTGTGGCCTAACATCTGTCTTCATATTGATCCCCTGTCCTGTGCTGTCCTCCTCCTCCTCCCATCCACAGCCCTCTGAATACAGCTGGTACTCCTCTGGAGCCAGCTCCACTCGCAGCAGCCCCGCGGTGAGCACCTTATAACCACCACCACCACCCTGCATGTTGCCAGTTAACACCACAGTCAGACACCCACTGCTAACACGCTCCCCTTCACCCACCCTCATACCTCCCTCCTATGGACAAAGCTGACCACTCATACCGTACTGGCTACAGCTTGCTTTAGAGAACAGCTTCCTGTGTGAACTGAGAATTTCTTCAGCAGTGTTGTGTAGACTAAGATGTTGTTGCAAGCGTGTCTTATCCGACTTAGTTGCCGCTGGTGCGTTTCACTGAATTACCTGAATTGCATGAATTGGCATTACTTATAGGGTTACAGTCTTTAGAGTAATCTAATAATCTGTTTATACAGAGAGTGCTGCTGGATGTCTTAGGATTGCTGTTTGAACAAGATGTGTGTGTCAGAGAAAGCCTTGGGCATGCAGCCATCCTCTACTTTACTTTATCTCCTCATCGTGTGCGTGTGTGTGTGTGTGTGCGTGTTTCTCTCAGTCTTCCTCAGATGATGACACTGTCAGCAGCGTGTCCCAGGAGCGCTTCAGCAGAGGCCGCAGGGACAGCGCGGTGAGCTGTAGGGACTGGGCTGTACAGAATCTAGACTGATGATCTAGTAATCAAAGCTTTTTCAGCTTTCTCTCTGTTATTCTATGGTACTTTGTAAGAGGATCAGCTTCATCCCTCTCATACATTTGAAATGCTTTGACCATGACAAGTGATCTCCTCTGGCTTTACATGTCATTGTTTTTCTTCTGTCCTTTCTCCTGTCTGATGATATTCGCTCTTTGGTCGTTGTTACTATCTATTTCTCTGCCTGTCGTCTTCATCCTGTGTGTGCTGTAAGCAGTCGTCTGACTTCTCGGACATTAGTGAGTCGGCTGCTGATTATTTCAGCCGCTCCAACCGGAGGGGCAGTATTGTGTCTGACCTCGATGATTTGAGCATTCCAGATCTGGACGCTGTAAGTGGCTAAACTAAGCTCACAACAGTGGGCTGGGAAATGCGGTGCAATACCAATGGCGGATGAAATATTTTAAAACTAGTGCATGATTAAAAATAACAACTTTTGGTTTTCAAAACTCATCCCACATCCTGTGTTTTCTCATTCATATTCTTATACATGAGTAGACTGATATAAGAGTAGCTGAAGTGGATGTGACTGCAGTGCTGCAGTGTGCAGCAGCATGGACTTAGAAAATGTATCTTCTTTAATGGCGTGGTGATTCACTCACATGTTAAATTTTGCTTGTCTGGTTGTCAACTGTGTGTGATCTGTGAACATGCAGCGCTTGTGCCTGAGTCATTTTAACTCCTGGACTAACTCCCTGATTTACAGATGGAGGACACAGATCAAAGCATGACCACACAGAACGCATCTCTCAAGATAGTGTGCAACTAATTCTGTGGTACATTTTCTTTCTGTTTCAGCTGGATGAAAAATGTGACAAGCAGTATTCAGATTATAGTCGGGTGAGTGTACCATTACTTTTGTATTTTCCCTTGTTCATTCAGTACCTGCGCCAAGCACAAGAATGGGTTTCCATTGGGGATTCTGGTACCTTCATTTTAAAACTCAGTAGCTACACAGTGGACTCAAAGAAGTAGATTTCCGCAAGAATGTAACTACACACCAGAAGTCAAAAGCTAAAATCTACTACACTGACCTATAAATTAGTAGAGTAGCTAGTTACAGGGTGCCCATGGCAATACATCAACAGCAACAAAAACATACTCCTTCTTTTATACATTCAGTCTGTGATTCTTGAGAGCTAGTTTGTCAAGTTTATAAAATCCACTTCAGCACATGACAGTGACAATGCCTCCCTCAGGCAGATTTGAATAGAGGCCAGATCACTTAAGAGCCCTGGAGGATAATATGATGGTGTCAGTGTTGTGTTGCTGTTGCTTTTTGTGTGTTTTTCTGACTGGAGTTCTGTGACACTTTGTGCCCGCAGCCATCTTCCCGCTGTGCCACCCCGGGCCTCTCAGCAGCCACCCTGGCGTCGCTGGGTGGCACCTCGTCACGGCGGGGCAGCGCAGACACTGGTAGCGTCTATGACCCGGACACCAGTCTGAGTGAACTTAGGGTAAGGAGTACAAAACAGACAGCATCAGCTCTCTATACATGTGCCTAAATAAAGTGATTAGAAAGGCAAACATATGACGTAAGACTGTAATTGTTTTGGACTCTGTTGGTCATCATCACATTCATTCATAGTGCTTAAATTTATGTAGACATCTGTCTCTGCATATGAACTTCCCACAGCGTTGCCTGTTGTGCCCTCCCTGCTGTTCTGTGTGTCTGCTTTAACCGTTTTTCTTCAAGTATGCACTGGAGGTCTGGATGTGGCGTGTCCTGCCTAGCTGTTCCTCATATCTTGGTGGTCATGTGTGTGCCAGCTGGGCTGTCTTTGAGATGGCAGCACGGGTGCTTTGTTGTCTCTCCTCAATACTCCCCACCCTCTCTGATGCCCCAGTTCACCCCAACCATTCCTTCCATCTGCCCTACAGGATATCTATGAACTAAAGGACCAGATTCAGGATGTAGAAGGGCGGTACATGCAAGGGCTTAAAGAGCTGAAGGTAGAGGGGCTTGAGCTCACAGCATGCCTTCTCTTGTCCTCTGGGAGCAGTATGGCGTCACTAACCCCCCTGCCTCCCCACTCATACCCCCCTGTGCCCCCTCCTGTAGCTTCTAACACCACAACCGTGTCTTTGCGTGCTCCCAGTCTGAATTGCGTAATGATCCTTTCTTTTGCATGATCTTCCCTCACTTCCTGTTTTGATCCAACTCACTGGTTGTGACCTGACATGAAGACACTCCCACAATTCAGCAGTGTTCAGAGATGCTAGAAGAAGAGCAACAAGCTCCACCTGCTGACAGATAATAGCAGTACTTTCGATTGTGAGGCTCCTCTTCCACTCAGGCTTTCTTTGCCTCAGTGTTGCACGGCCCTCTGGTTTGACTTCTCCAGTCACCTTCAACAGCTTCTTGTTCTCTTAGAAAGGACACTGTATAGTTTATTGATAAAAGTAGTTTACTAACAAACCTGACTCTTGGCTCGTTCTTGGTAGAGTTTGATAAATCTGGTGCACTTTAGCTGGATTAGTTTTCTTCATCGTGTTTCCTGATTCCTGACTCGTGGTTCTCTCTTTCAGATCCCTTTTTCACGTTATTGCCTTGTTTCACTCCTGAAAGTGATTCAACGCTCTCCAATTATTGTTTGTTCAATGTCACCACTTTCACATCACATATTACTCCCAAGTGACATGTTTAAAATGGAACAGTGCCACATATGGTGGTGCAGAAATATGCCTTTACTTTATCATACATTCAGAAAGAGAAGTTTGTGGCATGTTTGTTGTGTTAAATGTGTTACAAAAACCAGAAAGCCCACCTGATGCATGTAGGTGAGCTGTGCTTTAAATCACTTTACTCTGTTTATTAACAACGATTCCACCCGCATCAGGAGTCGCTCGCAGAGGTGGAGGAGAAGTATAAGAAAGCCATGGTATCAAACGCACAGCTGGATAACGACAAAGCCAACCTCATCTATCAAGTGGACACACTAAAGGACGTCATAGAGGAGATGGAGGAGCAAATGGCAGAGATGAGGAGGGAGCTGGAAGACAAGTCGAAGGTGAAATGTCACTCAACCGAGGAAAAGTTCTGAATCCTATTATCGCGTTAAATGACCTGTCGCAAATCAGTTTCATGTAGGTAAAGTTAGAAAATAATTATATGGAAGGGATGTGGCTAAAATGTTCTGCCTGTGGTTTCAGGAGCTAGAAAGACAAAAGCACACATGTACAGTCCTGCAGCATAAACAAGAAGAACTGAAAGAGGGAATCCGTCAGCGAGATGAGCTTATAGAGGTAAGGCGTGGCCCTGCACTAGGAAAACAAACTGTTTCTACCGCTGTGACCACATCAGACTGCAGTTCTGTCAACAGCTTGAAAGGTGTTGGTGCCTGTGTGCAGGCTCCAGAGGAGGCTCTGTTCTGCAGGAACTTTGATAAGGACTGACTGACCCTGCCTCTAGGTCCACTCCTAGTCTGTCTTGCTCTGTCCCTTCTGACATTTAGCTCTGTTTCATTGTCCGGTGTGACTCTGAGCACTATCATTCATTCCTCTTTCAGCATTATCTCAGCATTATCTCCTCAAATCAGTCTCTTCTCTCCCCGTTTCACCTGTTTGTATCTCTCATTTCTGTATCTGTATGTATTTATGTGCATTTTCACTACTTTTGTCCTTTTTTTTTCTCCCCCCCATTCAATTTTTCCTGTTCTGTTCTTATCTTGTGCTGTGTCATCTTGTTACTGCTCCACACCGCTCCAGGAGAGCCAGCGAATGCAGACTAAGTTAGATGCCCTCAGCAGAGAGGTGTTTGACCTGCAGGAAACTATAAACTGGAAGGACAAAAAGATCGGGGTAGGAAGTCCCACACGGGTGCTCCGACAGAATATGGGAGACAGTGGATGGTTGTCCATCCTGCCTCTCATGCTGTCTTTGCATGTTGGAAACCCTAAGGCATTAGCACACACCTGGACCCATCTGTATTCACAGTTTGGATTTTTGCATGTCGAAATAACAGGGTTTTCAGTTTGGATCCTGTGGTCTCAGCTAACAATGCAAGTGCGCTGGCGCTGTGTTAAAGCTTGAAGTCAGGCAACCTGTGAGATACACATTTTTTTGTTTAGAATTGTTGTGTAAACTTGATGAGAAATGTTATCCACAGCATGACATGCATGTTCCACCTGTGGATCAGTTAGTTCATGAAGTGAGACTCCTAATGATGAAAGCATCATACTTATATGTAGTTTTTGACAAATCAGAAAAGAAATGATGTCCCTCCTTACAAACCTGTCAGCTGCAGTGCTCTACCTCTCCTCATAACCTTTCCCTGTAACCTTCTCTGTGAGCATGTCACCTCGTCCTCATCTGTTTGTTTACTGTTTGTTTCCACATCCTTGTTGTTGGCTTGAGGCGCATGTGTGTGCGTGGAACGCGTCTTGCTGTGGCATGTGGTGTTGCATGTCTGTCCAGAGTCTGTCCAACTTCTCTCCTCTGCCTCTTCTCCTCTCTCTTGTCTTCTCTCGTCCGTGTGGCCAGGCCCTAGAGAGGCAGAAAGAGTACTTTGATTGCATTAGGAATGAGAGAGATGAGCTCAGAGATGAGCTCGCTGACATCAAGGAGAAGGCCAAAGCAGGAGAGGTAGGTCCACGAAGTCCCAGGAGAAAAACAAAAAACAAGGTTTGCGGAATGAGTTGTTGGCCAAAGATCTACCTTTTATACTTTTCTTTTTCATAAGAAGCCATTTAATGCTCTCAGACTTGACACTGTGTTGTACTTTTGTACTTCTACCTATTTGTTTTTCCTTTCCTGCTTATTTCCTTGGAACCATGTTAACCTGAACTTGACCATAAGTACTGTGCACTGTATCAAATTACTGATGGATTTGTTGTTCATAGACGCTATGCACGTAATGTCACTGTACATAGACATCACCATGGTAACAGTCAGCAGCTGTCGGCGTGCATACACATTGTAAAAGAAAAACATAGAATACACAGCTGAAAGAGCTGTTGTGCAAATGACTGTACAACAGATACAAAAACAATTCATGTCCTTATCAGCTGACAATCGACTTCAATATTATATCACGTGATTTACTGAAAATGAAACCTGTGATATAGTGAAAGTATTTTTGCCAGAAGCCAGCTAGTTGAGCTTCCCCTCAGTAACTGTTGTTTCCTCACCACAGAAACATGGGCTGGTCATCATCCCAGACGGCACACCAAACGGAGATGTCAACCATGAGCCTCTGTCCTCAGGGATCACTGTGGTCTCCCAGGAGGCCGCCCAGGTGCTGGAATCTGCAGGAGAGGGCCCACTGGGTGAGTCAGAGGACACGATATCGAATGAGGCGTGTATTCACGTACCAAAGCTTGTAATAAGAAAAAAAAAACAACTTTTTTTACAGCGATCCTGTGTTCTAACATGTTTGTTCAAGCTACAAATGCAGCAGAATTCAATTGTTACACACTCACTTGCATGTTCTGTTGAACTGCATCAGTTAAAATTGTTTCTCCTTCTGTCGTGCAGATGTCAGGCTACGGAAGCTGGCAGAGGAGAAGGATGAACTGCTGGCTCAGATCAGGAAGCTGAAGAATCAGCTGGAGGAGGAGAGACAGAAACACTCAAAGGTGGACAGTGCGTACACAGACGGCGAGAGGATGGAGAACGGTACAGACCTACACTTCATTGAGATGCAGAGTAAGTTGGTCTAATAATTATTTATCTGCACACAGATGAAATGACCTTTTGAACATTTCCAAACTTACCGGTACTGGTTTCTGTTGTCTCTGTAGGAGATGCCAACAGACAGATTAGTGAATACAAATTCAAGCTTTCTAAGGCAGAGCAGGAAATGGGTACAATGGAACAAAATGTAAGTGAAATAGAAGTCTCAAACCAAATCATAATTCACATTAAATAATGGAAACATAATGCCCAGAAATATGAACAAGTTGTACGTTTTAGGGCTCCAGATCACCAGCTGTATTCTTTTTGCTTCTGTTTCTCAGATTAACAGACTTGAAGGGCAAGTGTCCAGGTACAAGGCAGCAGCAGATAACTCAGAGAAAATAGAAGACGAACTCAAAGCAGAAAAACGGAAACTTCAACGAGAGGTAAGGACCCCGGCCAGCATGCGTTTTCTAGCGAGAAACACCAGCAGGCCGAATGTAACGTCTCTCCTCTGTCCGCTCACAGCTGCGCACAGCTCTAGATAAGATCGAGGAGATGGAAATGACCAACAACCACCTAGTAAAGCGCCTTGAGAAGATGAAGGCCAACAGGAACGCCCTTCTGTCACAGCAGTGAGGCAAAGCAGCGTCACCACAGAAGCCCTTAAACTCGCACCTCAGACCTCTGACTGCCATATTGCGTCTGGAGCACATTTCCAGTTTCAGCTGTAACACTTTAAGATTTGTAGCTAACCAAAAACACTCAAAAAAAACAAAAAAAAAAAAAAACGGACGTGTTGGTCTTATGTGGCGAGCTGCCCGTGTTTTTGGAGCAATGACTCAGAAACTTAACTAATAAAACTACAAAGTTGCTGGGAGATAAATCTGAGGAAATGACTCTAGCCAACACTTAATTTTTCAAAACTTTGTACTACATCATGTTATCCACGAGATTTTATTTCTCTCTGGCTGGGTGCTTGGCTGTGTTTTGTTTATTATTCTTTTCTTTTTTCTTTTTTTTTTGATAAGTTGCATGAATGAGTATAATGATGCTTTTAAACTATTCAACCCTCACAGCTGCTCTGGCCCTGCACCTTCTCTGCTTCCCCTCACAAAGTGAAGTGCCTTTTCACACTAGGAGACTGGGGCTCTGCACCGCTCGATGAAACAATAATCGTTTTAACAGGTACAGAATGACGTATTTAAAAGGAAGAAAAAAAAAAAGGTGCAGTCATTATTTGAAAATATATAGAACCAGCTGTGTCTGCTGCGGTTTCATTGAAAATTTTCAAATATTTAAAAGATTTCTTGAAAATAAATGTGTAATTTACAGAGCTGTGTACACAACCTGGATCTTTTCTTTCACTTGTGTGGATGTTCATCTGTAGCCTTGGTAGTTTACCTATATCCGAAAATGACTGAAATAAAGACAGGCACAATGAGGAACATCTATTCTGCAGCAGAAATCATGGAAATAGTCTTGGAAGTGGAGGTTTTACATGACTTCTCGCTGAGCTGTGATCCGTCCACGCTGCACACGTCTCTGAGCGACGGGGTAGAAATGTAGAGGTAATAAAAGTCAAGCCTGTTGGCACATTTCAGGTATCGTTATAGGACTCGTGACTCAATTCTATTTTTCCTGGCTGCGTGTCCCAAATCTTTACTTTTAGAAAACCATGTGAAGCCTTGGCTCTTTTAAATAGGCCATGCAGAACAGGGACTTCCTGTGACAGCAGAGCCCTTTAAACGTCATGATGTATGGTTTTTCCACTCATAAAGACAAACATCTGAAGTTTTATTTCATACAGAGTATTTATTTACAGCAGAAATGTTACATCGAATATAAAAATGAGCAGCATGTGGGGTTGTTTTTTCAGTCAGATTTGATGATCAGATTCAGCATCTCTCAAACACTTTATAGAGATCAGGCAGGTTGGCAATCTGCAGCACCGCGCCATCCTCGCTAAACTTCTTCGGAGGACTGAAGAGCGTTCGGAAAGCTTTGAAGATGATGTGCTCCACTTTCCAACGCCACGAGTTCCCCTCACCATCCTGAAACAAACAATACATGCTTATCTATTCAGGTCTTCTGTGTGTGTGTGTTCGTTTGTGTGTCATTAATGCGTTGTGTAAGGAATAGTAGAAGTTGTTAAAATGCGTTAAACATGACACCTGTTCCTCTCCCGGCTCAGCCTCCAGGATGTACTGCTTCCTGATGGAGTAGAACATGCTGCACTCCTTACTGAAGTCTCTGAAGCACTCCTTCTCGTTGTCCCAATTCACCTGCACACACCACCACCCAGCAAAAGCCTTTACATTACATTTACATTTCCAGAATCTTGTCATAACTGAGATAGAGACTAACAAGGGCTTCACCTCAGTGGCCAGGCGCAGGATGAACATGGGAAGACCTTCCATGACAGGAGTGTACTTGTCGAGCAGCAGTGGCAGTCCTGTCAGATTTCCTTCCTACAATGCATGAAGCTCGATTTTACAACGCGGCAAACGCTGGCAGCATGTTGGGCTGTTGTGGAAATTAAGCAGGAACCTGACCTGATCTATCTCCATGGAGAAGTAGTCCGCCAGCATCTCAGCTTTCTTCTTCAGGAAGTCCACTATGTACTGAGCCAGGCCTTCTTTGGGTCCGTCCTCTTCCGTCCAGCCGCTCTCCTCACAGTCCAGAGCCAACATGGCCAGATCATAGAGCGGAGCTGGAGTCTGAGTGCACGTCATCAGTCAATAAAAAAAAAAATCATACTCTGCACAGTATCTTCCAGTCATTCACAATCTAGACTTTACTTACCGACAGTCTCAGTACCCCGAAGTTCCCAAAGTCGTAGATGAGTATTTGGTAGAAAAGCTCCTGGCTGCAACCACAAAGACAGAAGTGAGACGTGAGGCATCAGGCTGAAAAGACTGGAAGTGACCTGTGTGTTTCCTGGACTCTGACCTGAGCTTGGTGGTGTTGAGCAGGTACAGTTTGGTGTGATGCTGGATCAGAGTCCACTGGGGATTGACGCAGCCCACAAACGAGTGGTTCTGCAGCATTTCCTGAAGACCTGGAGAAAACATATACACACTCACTCAAAACAGGAAAACTGTGTCGAGTAAAATCTGATCTACTGATAGATGAAACATGCTTTGTTTACCTTTGTGTGTGTTCTCGGTGACCTCTGTTCTCAGCTCTTTGATGCTGGTCAGTTTTATGACTCGTCTCTTCGGCATGGCTGCAGCCGTCAGGTCCTCCTCTTCTTCCTCCACCTGCTGCTCTTTCCTCGGCCGCTTCCTGGCTCACAGTAACACACACACACACTGCTGTCACACCTCCTGCCTACAGTACACTCTGCATGTTTACACACACTTGTCTTTTCAAGATAATAATAATATTAACACCAGTTTACAGTGGGCACACTTTAAGACGTAATGGGCTGTGAAAATGTGTACACACTTTATTACACACTTAATAAGTGACAGATATTTTTGTTTTGCCGTTAATAAATGGACAGCTTAGTGCTGCATGGATTATTTTTTTCAGCCACATGGGGGCAGAGGAAATCCACAATCTGATGAGTATAGTTTTGTCGCATTTGATCATTTAAGTTGTAATAACTACTTTAGCAAAAAATTGCCTGTTTACACATCCAGCAGACACGGATCAGAATTCATTTAGAGATGTTTTTCTGACCATATGATGAATGTAACTTCAATATTCAGCCGCTCTTTTTGGTTTCTACCAACTACACCTGCTGTAAAACCAAAATAATGAGCTAATAAAAGCTCATCTTTAAAACTATATATAATGAATAAATAAAGAAGAAGAAGAAGATGATGATGATAGGTGGTGCTTTAAAACAAGTCACCCCCATGCACCTCAACCCTTTCAAACTGAAAATTCATTAAAGGTCAGCAGAAGAGAAACGCCAGCTGTATACATGAGTTACTGATTGATCCAGAGGATGACGACACATATTTACATTTGCATTCTTCTTCTTTCTCTCTTACTCAACTCATTTGCTGCAGGATAACGTTCAGATTTGATTCTCACACCACAGGATCAAGTCGTACATCGAGGCCTGTCCTGATGTGACTTGCCCAAAAAAAAAAAAAAAAAATCCTGTCTGGATTACTCATGATGGCACTGACTGACTCTTTCATCCTCTGCTGAGCTCTGACTCACCCAGACTACTGTTGCTCTGCTGTGATTCAGTTTTGAAAAGAAGTCAATCACCTTTGAACATCAGCAGCACCGATGCTGCTTTCTCCCTCGCCCTTCGGCACATCTGCCTCCTGCTGATCCAAAACCTCCAGCATATCTGCATCATCCACCTCATCCATCTCTGCACAGTCAGGCTGGGCGGTTTTGGACGCGGCCTCTCTGCTGCTGGGACCAGCTGGTTCTGCGTCAGGAGGCGGCTTCTCTTTGGGCTGGAGGAAGGCGTCCAGCTTCTGAGCTCGACAGTCGGTCCTCACCATCTGATGAGCGTACACTCTCTCAGTGGAATCTGCTGTGGCGCTGGAGGACTTGACCTCGGTGCTGCCTGAGACTGACAGCCCTGGCAGCAACGTCTGCACAAAGGGACAGTGTGTGAGTCTTAATACACCCTCACACTTTCTACCTCCGAAGAAAAAATATCTACACTGCAGAACTGACAGAGGACATTTGGAAGGAGTGGATGTTTGGGGGAAAAAAATGTTGCCATAACAAAAAAGAGATCTTATCAACTGCTGATAAGATCTCCACTGTTGTGACAGTGCAAACATATTGACAGAAACGGTGAATGAGTCATTTCATACCTGAGTGAAATAGGTGCGTGAGGAGTTGGAGCCCAGAAGTTTGCTCTCGATGTGCTTCTGAATGCTCTCGATGATGCTGTCTTCATGCAAGAAGTGCACCTCGTGTTTAGTGGGGTGAACGTTCACGTCTACATTGTGCGAGGCGATCTCTAAGCTGTGGGCAGGGTAGGGGTGGATAGGGGGTGATAAGGAAGCATCAGTGAATGTGAGATGAATTTAATCGTGACAGAATCCATGACAGGAAACAAATGCACATTTAGTCACCTGAGGTAAAGAAATGGATGCGTGTTCTTGGGAAGGTACGCAGCGTAAACTGTCTCGATCGCCTTCTTCAAAGCGCTCGAGTCCACCAGACGATCTGAGACATCACAGATCACCATCTCCATTTAACAGCGCACTAAGAGGATTAAATGATCTTCACAGTAACTTTTCTGCGGTACGTACGGTTGATGAAGAGGATCATGACGCATTTCTTGACTGAGTAGTTTGCGTTTGAGATGTAGCCTTTCATCTTATAAGCGAGCTTCTGATCCTCACAGCCAACTTCAATCAGCTCCCTGGGAACATAGCACAGAGTCACTGCAGCGTTAAGGTGATAAGAGATCGACTGCAGAGAGCATCAAAGCAACATTTCTTTTTTTCCTTCCTTGGTTGATTAATACCTGCTGACTGCATTGCCAAACACTCCCCGAATATTATCCACTACAGATGCATTGGGTAGAGTCCTCACATCTGCCACAGTCTCTCCTTGCTGGAAAAGGAAAAGAAGAGTTATTAAAAAAAGAGTAAACGATAACTTTGTGCTTGAATCAAAGAAAAAAAAAAAAAAAAGCAGATCTCACCTTTTTGACAGAAAAACTTTTTCCTGAATTGTGTATGGCGTACCTGCAAAACAACAAGATAACACTGAATACAGGCAAGGGAAAATCCCAACACAGTGATATTCAAAAAAGAAGAAGTTGCAAGACACAAGAGACGAAGCCCAGACCTGCTGACCACATCTACGATCCTGGAGTACTCATCACTGGGGCTCTTTAAAGCTTTCCTCCTGGTGGACACATTATAGAACAGGTCCTCCACCTGCAAAAAGGAAGAGCAAACTATTCAAAGTCTCTGAGCGTCCATGAACTTCACTCTGTAAGACGTGATGTGTTCAATGAACTCACAAGAATCTGTGTTCCTTGGTTGCCAGCACATGGTTTGGGAGGACCCTTCAGTTTGCCGTCGCTGTAATTGGCTCTGTTCGAGAACGGAGTAAGAGAACAGATCCATTACAAGAGCTCCGTCCTCCTGGTTACTTTATATCTCTTATTATACGTACATGAAATCTTCAAGGAGGCAAGAAAGCAGATGAGTGAGCCATGATTTTACATGTTATCGTACCTGTAGGCGCATTTGGCATCAGCTGTCTTGGTCGTTATGGTCACATGTGCAACGTGACTTATACTTGCAAGGGCCTGCAACCAAGAACACAGAAAACGAGATGTGTGTCAGCATTTAATAGCCCGAGGGCTAACGATGCTCCAGAGCTCAAAGCTGCTCACCTCTCCTCTAAACCCGTAGGTTGCTATAGCTGAGAGGTCCTCAAAGGTCTGGAGTTTGCTGGTGGTGAAACGCTCGCAAACGATTTCCATATCTTCTTTCTGCGTCAGTGAAAGAAAGATTCGTCAGCAATCAACGGTCTCCCAGGGGCAGGGGAAACCAAAATACCCTAGACTTGATCCGATGCAGGGAGACAAGACCAGACCCTTGATTAGAGTGAACACAAACATCTGTCTGTTATGTCTCATCTTTTTGTTTCAGTAGTCACTGGCTGATTTCTGCAGTTGAATGTGCAGCTGACACATCTGCTGTTTGAGCCTGTCTGAGACTGAATAGATAGCTGCATGAATAAACAGGTGTACAGGTGTTCCTAAAAAAACTGCCCGGTGAGTGTAATTCTTCAGTCAGCTGATAAACAAACAGACCCAGCCACAAGCCATAAAGTTTTGATTCTCCATTTGAAAAGGAAACTTTTACAGCCACCCCCCCATTAGCAGAGGCGCATCTGTCACCCACCCTGATGCCGGTGCCGTTGTCCTGGATCTGCAGGAGCTTCAGTCCGCCGTCCTTCACTGTCACCTGGATGCTGCTGGACTTGGCATCTAAGCTGTAACGTTTTTAAAGCGCAGCTTGTAGTTATTATACAGCCATGTTACATTTGAGAGGACATATCCGGTCAGCTCTCAGTCACAGGACTGTTACCATGATACAGGTGTTCATAAGCTTCTCTGCCACAAACGTGATGTAAACAATGGCGGCTCCTGCCATATCTTATCTCTTTTATTGGTTCCAGTGCTGGCTATTTAAGCCTGCAGTCGACCACCTAACATGAGCTAACTTTATCAAAAATGAACTGTATCGAGTGGCTGGTCAATTACCAGTTTTCAATCATTTCTTTGACGGCGTTGGCAGGACGCTGGATAACTTCTCCTGCAGCAATCCGGTTGACAACAGTCTCGTCGAGCCTCCGGATGATTCCCGCCATGTTCAGAGAGCTGCTGACCTGGTTTCAGAGTAGTTAAACAGCAGATATTAGCGGTGAATACACATAAACATGGATGAAAAGGGCAATATTTACGCTAAACTGTCGCATCTCAACTCTGAGAAACAGAGTAGTGCGTGGGAGCAGAGACGGGTAAATGGTGAGGTCTCCCTCCCTCTAAATGTCAGTGTACAGTGAAAGCCATTATTTCTGTCATTCACTTTACCATTAACCGCTGTATAGAAATTGTTCAGAAGGTTAAATTGTTCTTCTCACCCTCAAACAAAGCTGAAATCAGACGAAGTTTATCGTTTTAAGTAATGCGTGGTTGTTGATATATATAAAAAAGTGATCCATCCTGTCAGGTATACACAATCTTCGATGACACAGCGCGGGGAGAAAATCTGGGGGCGGGGCCTGCTTCCCGTCATTCGCTGAAAGTCTTCTTCTCTGGTAAATATTTTGGAGCATTGTAGCTTCTGAAAACAGGTCAGCGCCTCAAAACGATTGATTAATAATGTTTTCCACATTGTCAAAAAGCTAAAGGTATAATTGGTCATTTCCATTAATATGCTCTTTGTATACATACTAATGTATACGTTATACAGTATGATATAATAATAGGCTTACCATTTCTGTTGTAGAATAACATATATATTATATAATAAACTCACTGATCTGTTAATATTTCTCATTATTGTAATTTTACTGCTGCATTTTTACAAAGGACAGATAATACACTGACAAGTGTGTGTGTGTGTGTGTGTGTGTGTGTGTGTGTGTGTGTGTGTGTGTGTGTGTGTGTGTGTGTGTGTGTTTCTTTG
>JBBMJY010000003.1:17620149-17634826 GCA_037833715.1 Toxotes lorentzi
AAGGGACCCACTGGTTTGTTTACGGTGTTTTTCACTGATTGAAGGTGTTTGTTAAACCTCACTGGGGAAGAAGGGGTCCTGGGACCGGTTAAGGACCCCCCCCCCCCCCCCCCTTAGGCTGAGGAAAAATAACGGCCATTGTTGTGTCTCTGCATCCAAGATGTATTGGGGGGATATGATGTCTATCCTGAGAAGTGTGTCCCTGACTCAATGCAGGACATTCCAGTATGAGCTGGAGCTGCAGGATGTGCAACAGGATACAATACAATAGAGCTGGAAAAAAAATCAGGCAAGTTAAAAAAAAAAACTGTAATGATGTAGGCAAGACAACATTGCAAAAATCACAGTTTTTCATCTTTTCTTCCATCAGCAGCAGTCATGATGTCATTGCAGGCAGATATTCTCCATCTAGTCTGAGTAAATTTGCTCTCAGAAAGGATGAAACTATAAAACATTGTTTTATGGGGTCCTTCAACCAACAACAGTCTGGGTGGGGTCAGAACTGGTTGTGAATCTCTCAGGTCACTAAAGGCATCATTCACCTGCTCTCACGTTTTCTGTTTCTACTGCGGAGCCACTAAAACTCAACTGTTTGAAAGAGCTGCGACTCCTGTAGCGACCTGCCACCCTAAGTGACAGGCACACACAAGCATGCAAGCTAATGTGATTGTGCATATACTTGCAGATACACACAAGCATGCATGCATACATGTGTGTGCATAGAACAGAAAGGTCAAATTCATCAAGAGGATTTAATAACAGAGGGGGAAAAAAGAGTCCTGGTGTAAATCTTTTTAAACAACCCCCAGACAGACTCCTAAATATGCAAATCGTGTCAATGAGCAAAATGACAGTCAAATTAGAAACAAATAGACACCTGCTGCTAAACCTGAGGCTAAACTGAGGTTAGCCTCTCATCATGGCCTTCAAGCTTAGCTGAAAGAAAGCCTGGGACTATTCCACACCTCCATGTGTGTCTGTAGATTCCACATTGTGTGTTTATGCCTGCTTTTCTCTCCGCCAGTGAGGTGATGATCTCAGGGTGAACACCCTCGGGCCCCTCTGACAAAACTGAAGAGGGATCACTGCCATCGAGCCCAGCGACGCCGTGGGGGGGCTGAAACATGTACAGTATCTCTTAGAGATACAAAATGTTGTAGGAATACAATCACCTGTGGAATTTGTCATGGCCTCTCCAAGTGACAAATATAGAGGAGCATGTCTCTCCTCTAATGGTAAGGGCAGCCTCTCACACGTTCTAAATGTAAAATCATGTCAAATTAAATGTTAAATTAAATCCAGAGTCAAACTGTAGGAGTTCTCCTCTAGGTGATTTATATCCAAGAATGTCATCATCTCCGCTGAATCACAGCTAGGTAGTGAACTTGTGGACTGTGTGTGAAGGCCAGTCATCAGACCAGTCCAAGTAATGACATGCTCATTTGTAACTGTGCTAATTTGTCATCCCCTTAATTCCACCTTTATCAGCTCTGTAGGCGAGCCTGATCTCACCTCCTTGAGAACTGCTGAGACTTCCTGTGCCTCTGTCAAACCCTGCATCCAGAAATGGACTCTGCAGCTGCTGCTCTTCCTTTTTCCTTTGTTTTCTCATCCTCTTCCTCATCCTACTCTCTCCTTATCAGCCTCACAAAAGCCCTGACACATGTTATAGACAAAATATTTCCAGAGGAAAGTAAAGCAGAATTAAAGTACTTTAACAGCAGCTGCCTGTGGTTCTGCTAATCAAAGATACAAATTTTCACATTTCACCAGGACTACAGCCGAGCAAGTGGCTGAAAGCTAACACCAGCATGCTCACAGAGACAATGCTAACATGCTGGAGTTTACAAGATATAATATTTATCTTGTTTACCATCTTAACATAGCATGCTAATTTAATACACATACTATATACATCAGAGGTGTCCAAACTGTTCCACAAAGGGCCGTGTGGCTGCAGCAGCACACCGGACTTGACTCATTTAATCAACTGATCTGTCTTCAGACAGCTGATTGGTCAAACTGTGTGCTCTTGATTGGTTGGAATAAAAACCTGCAGCCAGTGGAACAGTTTGGACGCCTCTGATATACATGATAACCACTAACACAAATTAAGGGTGAGGCTGATATGAATGTCATTAGCTTTGCATATTATTTTCTTGAACCAAATTACTGGACAAATTGGATAAAGAGTAAATGAGATTTATCTCCATTCATGAATGTGTTATCAGGATGACCATAAATCTATGTATGAATTTTCATGCTGATCTATGCAACGATTGTCAAGTGATTTTAATTTGGACCAAAGTAGTGGACAGGCCCACTGACATTGCCATGACTAGAGCCTTACAGCTACCACGGCTAAAAAACATTTTTTTGTCTCCTGTTTGGGCATGTGAGCGCCCACATTTAAAAAATACCTGCCAACACCTGTCCAACTCCACCCTACTACTTTTATGTTCATCATGAAAGCATTTTGTGGTCAGCTATTGCTTTTAGGTCATACAGTTATTCTTCAGTTTCCTGTTTCCCTCCAATGTTGCTTCACCTAAGCCATCAGTTTATATTTCACAGTTTATATTCACACAACCAGCTACAATCAGTGCTTAACATTTTTTATTAACTAACAGTGTGTTATCTACTGTCCTCTTTCCGGCTGATACATGTGAGCCCAAACCTCTCTGTCACATCTGCACTGGTGTGCAAGATGCTGATTATTCAGCAGGATCTGTTCTTTATTACAATGCAAGTGACACAACGTGGAACAGCCCTCAATTTGATCAAATGTGCTGTTTACAGAAAATATTATAAATCTGATAAGAAGTAAATCAGGAAACCAGATTTACACGGCCTTCATGTAGACACAGTTATCAGTTGAATTTAATCTACTCTGTTGCCTACCATTTGCTTACCTCGGGGGATACTGCGTCTTTGTTGCCCTGTAACAGACATTGAATTATCACATAAATCATATCAGTTTGTATGTATGTTTGATTCATACATTCCTGGAGATGTTTTATGAAGGGGGGAGGGCTCCAGCTCTGATTCAGTGCTTGGCCAAGTTCATGTTTCATAATCAGAGCTGTCAGTCACAAAACCAAAGGGCCGGACACCAAATGTGTGTTTTTCTGCAAGCGAGGCGGGTTAAAAGAGTGCAGAGGGTGAATGCAGCCCTGTGGTATGTAGTGTAGCAACTATCAATGAGCTATGCGAGCATTCATTTTGATGTTTCTATTCCGACTGCTCCTCTGTGTGCCTTGGGTGGTGTCTGAAGGGAACAATAAGGGATTGTCTTTGAGTCTTCACTTGAGCAGCTACATTGCATCACTTCCTTTACTTTACTTACATCAGATTGCATCCTGACTGGGCTATTTTAGATCTGAGTGTGGAGCAACCCGTGAAGGAAAAACACTGTCTCTCTATCTCCCTCCTTCAGGGTTTAATAAAACATGAGCTACGAGGTCCTATCTCGAAATCTCAGATGACCTTCCTCAAACTTCAAAGCTGGATTTCCACGTTAGCACTCTCACTAAACCAAGCCTGTTTAGTGAGGTAACATCACTTTAGTCTGTGCCCGTTACTGCCAATGGGGCAAGAAAATTGTTAATGAGGCATGAAAAGAAACAAAAGAATGAATGTTGACAGAGGAAGTCTGGAAGCCCTCAGGCTTTGAGGCTTTGTCCTGCCCACCTTGTGATGGTCCGCTGTTTTGTTTGTGTTACTAGACAGCACCTCTATCAAAGGACAGGAGGGTGTCTTTATAATAGTCATCTACTGCCTCCAAGCCTCAACATAATAAGAAATCTGATAACACATGATGAGGCTTAGTTTTTTACTATCCAGGCATCTAAGCCTTAATGCAACACAAATAACACAATGCTCTTCTAGAGGTTGGCTGCCTGATCCTAGGTGCTTTTCTGTTGCCCAGTCATTTTATTAGACTTTACGTTCAAAATAAATTTCCACTCTTATTATTTTTGGCTAGCTATATCCCATGCAATGTTAAAAGTCCTTGTATAGGTAAATGGGACAAGATCAAGGGGGCTGTTTAACAAAACTGGAAAAAATCTAAAGACTCATACACTTTAACAGGCCACTTGTAGCTTTAGCTCCACCAATTACCACCGAAAATTCTGTAACAGCCTACATGAGTTAAAGTTAATCATCGATAGCTATTCATCTTCCTCAGCCAAATTTAATTACACTTAGGTATGTTTTTTTAATCCCAATAATTAGGTGCCACCCTTTTTCAAAATACTGTTCCACAACTCACCATTTTCAAGAGGTTCATTGGCAGGGCTGGATTCATTGGTTAGGGAGGTCCCTCTGCAAAAATGAGTGATGGTTTTTTTCTATGTGTGTGTGTGCAAAAGTTAGTCAGCAAAAATATAAGCAAAATATTAGCTCCAATGTTAGACATTTTAGATGTTAAATTAAGGCCCCTCTATAAGACCTTAATATCAAGTATATTCTGCTTTAGTGGCACACATTACCATATATATCTACAATTAATCAGATCACTACAACATGACAACCCTATTATTATAAGGTGCCATCCTTTCTGATTGCTTAATATGACAGAAGCTCTAAATCAATTTCTGTGTATTGACTATTTTAATTTAATTTGTTGGAACGATACAGTATAGAAAAGTTGGAGTATAAAGGACAGATGAGAAAGTCTGTGTAGGAATAAGCAATGACAAATGCATCAATGAACTGTCTTGAGTGGTGAGTTCAAGGACCGGACAAACATAGCCTGATGCAACGTTTATTGGCCACTACTACGCAGTTAAGTCACAGGTGATAGCAGCACGTATTGAGTCAGAGGGAAGATAAGAGATGAGCAGAGTGCAGCCGCCTCCGGACCAGCATGGACACCCACACCGAGCCGTGAGGAGCAGAAGTGAACTGCGGAGCTCCAGTCGAGGCGGGGCGACATATCGTCGACAGCAGTTTTTTTTCCCCTGAGTGTGCTCTGTCTCGAACAGTCTCACCAACATGCCTCAAGCATGACAATAAACTGGTTTAGCTGGGTGACGGGGGAACAGCAATGTAAGAGACAACTTTCGATAAGTCCCACCTGAACCAGAGGCACGACGCAAGCGTGGAGGAAAACATGGTGAAGAAGACCAGATGACTGGCTTCAAGTTGGACCGAAGACAGGCTTGAAGAGCAAATATCAGTGGGGTGAGTTCTCCAAACAACATTAGGCTTAAAGTGTATTTATATGGACATGGAGTTTAGGACATGGAGTCTAACATATGGTGAGCGGATACTGGCCTGTGCTCCTTTACCTAGTTCTTTAAAAAAACATTCTGACATGTCAACTCGGTTTTAGTGGGAACAAAAAAGTGTGTACAGCTTTGGATTAGACCCTCAACACTGAAATGCCGGTGCACAGAAAAAACAGTACAGTCAGAGTTTATTCTGTTAAAACCAACGCGTTGTCTAATCCACTTTTCAAGTTTTGAGGCATTTTGCTGGGACCGTGGTGTTTTCCCATATATGTGCCTTTACGTGAACTTGCAAATGGAGACTTTGGTTTTTGGCCAGAGGGAGGAGCCACACCCATAATCATCTATCCTGTGGTCAGATTCCATCGTCTCTCCTCGACTGTGCTTTCTTTTCTTCTGTAGTATTGCAACTGAGAGGATCCCTGTGGTAATGGCTCCATCTCATGTGTGGAATCTGACCTGAATGAGTTCAGCCTATTTGACTTTAAGTTTCTGGGTTAACATCGCTGTAGGCCTGGGTGTCAAGGCTGAAATGTATATCATATATCAGCATGCAAACCCACGGGAAGCAGGGAAACTGCTTTTCAAAGCAGTGAACCTTGTACTGTGAAGCACTACATGTGACCAAACACCTTTAACATTTCAAATGAACACTACAGTCATGGATTTTATTCTTTTTATTTGCTCAGAATCACTAATTTTTGGAAGATAGAAACTTTAGTTAAGCGACAACATGATGGGATCTCGTGACAATGTAATAACTCTGAAATACAGTAAATATATATATATATATATATATATCATACAATCTTTGGGGCCACAACTAATGACTGTTTACCCTGCTGCTTAATCATTTGGTCCGTAAACTGTCTTTTTTTGTTTGAAAAATGATTTTTAAGTCTTAACTGTTTAATGAATCATATCAGTTTGAATCATCATTCAGTACTGTCTAACTAAAACTGATGTGTGGTTTGAAAATTATTCATACGTGTCTTCTTTGACACGTAGACGACAGTATGGCACGTCGCTCTCAGTGTTCCTCTGCGGGGGACAACCCCCTGGACCCCAACTACCTCCCTCCACACTATCGGGAAGAGTACCGCTTAGCTATTGACGCACTGGTCGAGGAGGACTTGGAAGGATACTACAAGTTCCTCCAAAGAGCTGATGTGGTGGATTTCCTGTCCACACCTGAGATTCAGTATATTCAGAGCTCTGTTCAGGTCCCTCAGCAGGGCCACCATCCTGAACAACATTTCCTGGAGACCGGGGGAGACGGCTCCTCAGACACTTACTGGCCGATTCACTCTGACCTGGATGTCCCAGGTTTGGACCTTGGCTGGCCTCAGCTGCATCACTTCATTGGCCCCACAGAGGTAACCACTCTGGTCAACCCCCCTGAGCCTGACATGCCAAGTATCAAGGAGCAGGCCCGACGGCTTATCAGGAATGCTCAGCAGGTCAGCCTTTCACTTTCTTTCCAAACAGACACTTCATGCCAAACCTAACTTTTAATTGTGAAAGTCAAGCTGACACTTTTGTTTTCACACTGGTTTTGTTTGTGGCTTTTACATTCTCAGGTTATTGCTGTGGTGATGGACATGTTTACGGATGTTGACATATTTGCGGAGATTCTTAATGCTGCCATGAGGAGTGTTGCTGTCTACATCCTTTTAGACGAGCACAATGCAGATCACTTCATCAACATGGTGTCCAACTGCAGGGTCAATCTACAGAGCATTCAAGTGAGTACATATTCCTTTAAAATAACATTATGTTTTGGTGCAGACACTAATAAAGCTGTATTATAATATTCAATTCAAGAAACAAAATGGAAATGGCAGACTATGCATTACATTTATTTTCCTTCCCTTCAAAGACCCACAGTCAATGCAGCCCTTTTTCTTTAAAAACAAGAAAAGAGATACTTTAAAATTCATTTCATTTTGACTAGAGCGAAATGATCCAACTAACAAGTATTGTCTGTGTATCTAAAGCCTGAGATAGTTTATTCCTCTGTGCCACAGACCTACAAAACTTTTTAGACATTCCCACATACAGCAAGTTAAAACCTGCAGAGCCCAGCTTTTTTAGAATGTTAGAATAGATATTTGTTGCCTGTTGTAAAAGATTTACAGCTTCAGCAGAAATGAGAGGGCTTGGAGCGTTGAGTCACACACAGGAAAGGGGAAGTCACAGAGTACTGAGGTACTGTTGCTGTTGGTCTTTTCTGGATTTTTTCACAGTAACATGAATATATAATACTAATCTTATCCTTTACCAGTCTTGCTTCATCCACATGAACAAAACTTGTAAAGAAAAGCTCGGGTACTGTAGGTTCACCACAGCTGTTGCTAGAGGTGACGCCATCATATAAATACAGGAAACTTGCCTGTCTTTTCTTTCCGAACATCACATGACTGGCACGCACTTCCAACTAACTTGTCTGTTAGAATTGTGTTACATACTGTTATTAGAGAGTTATTGAACAAACAGCAGTGAACAAGATATTTAATAACACCTTCATCTTGATTTGTCCAGTGACGTGAATCTTAGGTGTTATGTGCCAATGGTGTTTTTTTCTTGTGTTGCTTTTTCTTGTTTGTCATTTGTCATATATAATGTATGTTACATGACTGGCGCCATGATTTACTGTGCATTCTTTATGCCTCTTGTGTGCACTTGTAACACTATGCTTTGTTTTCTTTTGTATTTTCCCATTGATAGAAATTACAGTAATACTGCATATTACTGTAAAAGGGAACTGAAAATGCAGCCATTTCCTACCTCCTGATCCCAAAGTTGGCAGCACTAAGGCAGTGCTGCCACCTAGCTTGGCTTGCAATTAATAACACTAACACCACTAGATGTACTACTCTAACTCAATATTCATCATAAATGTGTGATTTGGTGTGTGTTTTGCAGTTTTTACGTGTGAGAACGGTATCTGGCATCACATATCACTGCCGCTCAGGGACATCCTTCAAAGGTCAGATGATGGATCGCTTCTTGCTGACAGACTGCAGGGCTGTGCTGAGCGGAAACTACAGGTGAAGCCATTTAAAACTGCCACAGAAAGCCAAACTTCTGTACTTCACAACACACACAAGACTAATACATTTGTGTTGAGATTTTTTTATGAATGTATTCAGTTTGCATCTGTTTGTATGACAACACTGACATGAGTATGCAATGAATCAACAGCTTATATTTATACTTATATTTCCACGTGTTGTCATGTTTTTGTCCAGCTTCATGTGGTCGTTTGAGAAGCTCCACCGCTGCATGGCACACCTTTTCCTGGGACAGCTCGTATCGACCTTTGATGAAGAGTTTCGGATTCTGTTTGCTCAGTCCCGACCGTTGTTGATTGCATTTGATCCATTGGAAGATTTCGGCCTTTCACAGAAGACGCAGTACCCGAGTGACAGAACTACACTGTTCAGAGACACCAGGAAATTTCTATCAGTGGAGACTGGTCATCCAGAGGAACGGGTGAGACATCCCTACAATGAACGTATGGACGTGGATTGGAGAATGATGCCTCTTAAAAGGCAGGAATCCCTGCACGGCCCTTCAGATATGTACAGTAGATTTCCCTCCCAGCAAGCTCGCATGGATCCGTCTTTTGATCAGCTCCCCTCCAGGATATCCATCATGGAAAATCCTGCTTTCAAACATCACAGTTATGCTGAAGGTGGTCATGGTAGATTCTCTTACCCGTTCCTGCAGCAGCAGGGAATGCCAGAGCCTGATAACCAGGGAAGGCACTTTCTTAGGGGACAGCTGCCCTATCCATACCCCGGACCAGGACCAGAAGCAGATTATGGTGGCTATGACAAGCTCTGGAGCCAAGACTGTCCTTCAGCAGATCAATACTCTGAACCTGGTTTACCACAAGAGATGCAACCACCTGATAACTTTAACCCTGTGCTTAACTATTTATCATCTACCAGAAATGTGGACTTTGACCAGAGCTCAGAGAAATTACTGCCTACAGCAGATTTACCATTTAGTTCATCTCACCCGAGAAGACTGAGTTTAGGACAGCCATATGCCTGCCAAACGTCTCCCACGCCCTCAGCTCCAGCTGATCAGAAGACCTTTTTCCAGGATCTTAGCACTGACCGCAAGGATCCTACGGTGAAACGAGGGCTACGAAACTGGAGGATTAGCTCATACCTCAGTGCATATGATAATCCAGGAGATGAAGGCCTGCCACTGGCACCTCCTCAAGCACAAGATCATTTTGAAGAGCCCTTACACCGCACACAGCAAACAGCACCAGGCATAGATTTACCAGTTCCTAAAATCCCTAATGTCAGAGAGTTTAAGATTCCTGCAGTACCCAGGGCAAGTCAGATGCCAGGTTATGCCAAAACCACTGTACAAGAACAGCCAAAGAAATTGCTTGATGAACCTGCTGCAGTGGCAACAGAAACCAAAACAACACCAACACCTTCAGAGTCATCATCCACAGCTGAAGGAGACAAGGTAGAGGAAGCAGAACAAAAAGAACCAAAAACCACTGTTCTTCGAAGGGAGGAGTCGTTTCGTAGAAAGTACAATGCTGCAGTACCAAGGAGCTCCAGATTAAGATCCTCTCTGATATTCAGCTCTCTTGATCAGCAGAATGCTTCTCAAGATGCCAAAACTGCCCCAGTCCAACAGGATGAGGAAAGTGACAAAAATGAGGCAGAACCGACAAAACTACCTTTTGTTGCACAGGTTTTAGCACAGAGGCGATCTGCTGCAAGAGAACCCTTTGAATGGAGCCGTTACATAAAGTCAGCAACAGAAACGTCCAAACCAGATGATGGAAGCAGTAAAGCAGATGATAAAGATCCATCAAAGGAAGAAAATTCAAAAGATCTTTCAGAAAACCTTGGGGTAGAAGGGTCATTCAAACCACCAGGTGTAGAGCAAACAAATTCTTCACCATCACTACCCCGATCCAAGCCTTGTGAAGCTGAGCAGCCCAAAACTGATACAAGTACAATACAAGCACCCAAACCTCTGCTCAACACTCCATCGTATGTCGATATGAGCGACCCTGATAAGAGGCTCATGTTTTTCAAAGAGTTGGCAGCAAAACGCAAAGCTGCTAAAGCTGCTAAAGCTGCAGAGGCCGAAAAGAGCAAAGACAAGGCTCAGATGAAACCACCAACTGTTCTAAAAAACAACACTGCTGTTAAAAAGGAGGAACCTGATCCAAAAGAAGTGTCAGAAAAGATGGTTGATACTTCACTATCTGAGGGTTTATCTGAAAAAAATGTTACTGCAGATGTTGCAGGGAAAACAGTATCCACAGAAGCATCTGAGTCTACCAGTTTGTCTTTAGAGGCCAGTGATAAGACTAACAAGCAGGACAGTCTTGCCAAAAATGATCCCAGTACCTCTCAAAGCTGTAAAGAGGAACAAACCCGAGTTTCAGAGAAGAAAGAGCTAAAAACCAGCCAATCAGAAACATCTCTGCCTGTTTCCGCTGAAACTGAATCTCAGACAGTTCAACCTCCTGGAGACCTAAATCTGTCAAAACCTGCCGTAAAAGAGAGAAGCCCGAGTCATCCACCTTCACCAACAAATGCTCCCCCTGATAATGTTCCTTCTCCTGCACAAGGTACTGATGAAAGTGAAAGCCCAAACCACGATTCTACCTCAAAGGATTCCAGTTCACTCACTTCCAGTTCAGTGGAGGTACCACTGTCTTCACTTGGTCCATTGGATTCTAACACCCAAATTCCTGAATCAGCTCAGTTAGAAACCAGAATCTCCGAACCTGCTCCGTCATCTGAACAACAGACTGGATCAGACTTGAGCTCTTCTAACACATTGGTTCAAGGCTCTTCCCCTGATCAGATTCTGTCAGATTGTGGTTCACAGATCAGTCCAAGTCCAACTTCTCCAACTTCTAGCTCTGTTCCTCTTTCCACTCCTGGAGAGACATTAACTTCTAATGTTACCCCAGAAGACTCCAGCCCCTCTTGCAGCATATTGTCTCCAGATTCTGATAAACCAGAAGCACAGGATTCTGTCAGCCCCTCATCACCTGAGTCCTCCCAAGCAACTAATGAAACCTCTGCAGAATCAGAGTCTGCCCAAGCTCATCTAGATCAGTTAACATCATCTGAGACCTCTTCGGCAGCAGACTCTGCACATGTGGAATCTATTATTTCTCCTGACACATGTGGTGCTAGTGCAGAATCAAACGCATCCTCATTACAGACCACCACAAAGACAAACTCTGAAGAACCATGTGCTCCCACACCTTCAGAAAAAGATGTATCTGAGTCAGAAAATAACTCTGTCCCAGAGGCCGTTTCAGAGGAATCTGAGGTTCTCGGATCATCAAAGGACGTCAAAGCTGATAGCACACCTCCTTGTCTAAGCCCTTCATCACCCAAGTCAGGTTTAGCTGATGTATCTGATCTGGAAAGTTCTGCCTCCAGACCTGATCAAACTGAGACTGTTGATCTCCACGCCTCGCCTGAGCATACCCCATCAGAAACATGCTCTCCTTTAAGTCCAGACGTTACTCCAAATTCTCTCCAGTCCGCTACAACTGCCTCTCCACAAGATACACTAACACAAGCAACCCCACCCTCTGAGCTTAACCTGACAGGATCCGTCACTCTTACTCCTGTGGAAACAGTATCGTGTTCTTCTCCTCTGACTGAGTCTGTTGAATCAGTTTTGTCCCTTGAGGCTGAAAAAACAGAAACCAACATGTCCACATTGTGCATCCCCTCAGATGCACCCTCTCCTCCAGAGGAGATTACAACAGACGAAACTCCAGTGCTGCCATCGACAGAAGCTTCAAGCCCAACTGAGCCTACCTCTAAAATCCCAACAGAGCCTGATCTGCCATGCAAAACACCGGAATCTGTGACTTCTGAAAGCCACCCTTCAGAGCCACCTGTACCTGCTAAAAATAGTAACATAGACCATCAGACTGAAGCAAGCAAAGAGCCTGAATTGCTTGACCCTGCTGAGAAAAAGCTGGAGGATACTGAGGCTACAAATAAGGTAAATAAAAGTACTACGCAGGAATCAGTCAGAAGTGAGAAGACAAATGACCTAGTAAGGCAAAATAGCTGCTCCGAATCGGCTGAGATCACATCAGATGACGTCGTTCCTCTATCACCACAGTCCAAGCAGCCAAAATCAAGTCAGTCTCGCTACCACTCTTCAACAGCCAACGTGCTATCAAGCAGCAACCTCAGAGATGATACAAAGCTGCTTCTAGAGCAGATTTCTGCCCACAGCCAGAGCAGGAACGAGGCTACCAAAGAGTCTCCTGTCACCGATGACGAGAAAGAAGATAAAGCCGACAAAAATGCCAAAAGGGAGAAAGAAAGAGGGATGAGGACACTGGGCAGAGTGCAGCCTAAGTCAACGCAGGAGAAGGAGAAGCTGCTGGAGAGGATCCAGAGCATGAGGAAGGAGAAGAAAGTTTACAGTCGATTTGAGGTAAGAACACATTTAACACCACACGTTTCTGTCACCTGTTTAAATGCACGTGTTCGCCTCTGTGATAAATTGTCTTGTGTCTCTGCTGCTTTCACAGATGGCACCTTGACCGGTATTCAAAGAATGTGAGAGAATAAACAGTGCATACAGTAAGTGTAGAAAGAAGGTGAACTCAAGTAAAAAGTTTGAGTGACGTGAAAGGAGCACAAACCTGTTACCCAACCACATGTGCCGTGTTCAACAAAGGGCTTCTTCTTCTCTGTGTGAATCACCAAGTTGCTACCAGTGTAAAGTACATGGACTGAGACTATGTCATGTCATCATCTGCCACTTATCTGGGTCTGGGCCCAGGTCGCGGCGGCGACTGCCACCCAGTCCACAATGCACCAAAGTCCTATGGCACCTCCCACAGGTGGTGGGCCCATGGGAGGTGGTGTCGCCCGAGAAGTTGAGTCTCGTGCTCTACCAAGTGAGCTAACCGGGCGGCCCCGGACTGAGAATATGTGTGTATCAAATATGTTTTTACTGACTGCATGGGTAAAGTGCAATGTGTGCAACAGATTTTTTTTCCTACGATGATGCCTGTCCTCGTCTTTTTTTAAAAAGCGCCAACAGTCATTACATCAATGTCAGCTGGTTTTTTTTTTAGACAAAATGTGATGTTAAAGTGTGATGTTAAAGTAGTCTGAGATTGTTACCTGTAATATACTGTAGTTTGTATTATAGTATTTCACAGTCATGTTAAATAAAAGATGTTGATTATTACATGTACGTGTGAGAGAGGTGGATATGTAAATTCATATCCACGAAAGCCTGTTATTGTTCTGATGTAAATAATTTGTAAGAAACCTGCGATTGAAACAACACCAGCTAAAACATACCTACAATATTACTGGGTAAATGTGATGTCTGTTTTTGTGTCTTCTTTCTATTGAACATGATCTAATAGGAGTCCCTGAGGTTTAATGTCTTAAAGGGACAGTTAGGTTCCAAGTGATCCAAATCACTCAAAGTATTTTTACATGGTAAAATAAATTATTTTTATTTAGATGATTTGTGAAGCAAACGCGTAAATTAAAAATATGTATATGTAAAGCCAAAGATATCTAAAATTATGGGGCTCGTGAGCTGCAACCAACCTTTCAGTTATCTCTGATAATTTGGCTGACCCTGTAATTTTTAACTGAAAACTTGTCATACCTGTAAAGTGAGAAGAAATTCTGAAACTGCAAAGAATTTACATATCAATATGTAGAGTTGTTCTCTGGAAACTACACTTTTTATAATGGAGTTATGAAAGGGCAATATTTGCCCTTTGTAAATAAAAGTTCTCAAAAGTGTTTTTTCTGGTTCCTGTGTGCCTCATGTTGCCGAAATAAGTTATTTATAGAAGCTAAACTAGTTCAGTTAATTCAATTAGGAAAGTGTCATTATTTACATATGTTACATAATAAGTGTTTCTCACAGCAGACATTTTGACTTGTCATAAAAAAACTGATGCACAACACCAGGACTACCAGGATCTGCATAGCTGCAAATGTGACCAACTTGTACTTCATATAAATGTTATACTGAACAATGTATAAATGTTATGAAAAATGTTATGTTATTTTGTTATTTCACAGATTTGGTCATGTATTGCAGTTGATATATGATTGTGTATTGATTATGATTACATCATGAGAGACATAACATGGTTATATCACACTGACTTACTTACCCAGTGATTTCCAAGATTACACAAGCTATCCCAACATCTCATGAGTGTCTCAACACAATGGCCTTTCCTCTGGCACCACTCTCAGGCCAAAAATAAGAGTTCCTGCTGCACAAAGCCATGAGCAATTTAAAACCTTATATAGGGTATGGACATATAGGTCTTTCCTCTGGGGTCACCCTCTTTAAAAAAAAAAAAAAATATATATATATATATATATATATATATATATATATTTTCTGACCTGTTTCTGGTA
>JBBMJY010000003.1:17639781-17665514 GCA_037833715.1 Toxotes lorentzi
TGTGTGTGTGTATATGTGTGTGTGTGTGTGTGTGTGTGTGTGTGTGTGTGTGTGTGTGTGTGTGTGTGTGTGTGTGTAAACAAGTACACGTGAGTTAGTGAGTTTATTGGTTTGTCACATCCAGGAGAGGGAGCCAGACGGTTACCATACTTGACACTTAATCAGGTTGTTTGAAAAAAGGCAATTAAGTTCCAGATACTTCCATTGTCTGGAACGTATTATTAATAATAGAATAAATGTCAGATTTGAAATAATATCAATATAGTAATATACGGAATAGTTTGCTCAATATTAATCCCATCTCATATTTGCATGTTTGTATTCATGAGTATATATGTATTTGAATTTTAGTATTACTTGACGCCTTTATATATATGTTCTTATATTATATATCTCTTATCAATATCTATATCATATATATATATATATATATATTCTTTTTCGAATTGCATTGAATCATGTTTGTGGGTGTTTATATATAAGATTTCGACATCATAATCAGAGGTGTTTGATAAGAATGTGAGGACTGAGAACCTTACTAAGTTTTCAGGTTTTCTGTTTACATTTAGCACTTTCACCTCAAAATGCACCTCATTCTTCGTGAGGACTGTACATTCACATAATATACATTAAATGTGTGTGGTGTGAGTGTGAAGTTCGGTGGAGTGTGAGAATAACGTGTCTGTTTTTGTACGTACAACATGTGTACAACTGTAACTGCAGACGCAGAGAGAGACGCATGCGCGCGTGCGCTCCATCTAGAACATTTCGGACGCTTCGCGACATTTCTTCACCGTCATAAAGAGAAGTGTGTGTAAAAGCAGTGGCACTTCCGGTTAAGTGAGCATACCTTCACATTAAAGGTCACCGCGTTTGCGTTTAATTTACACTACAATCACACTCCACTTTCTAAAAAAAGGTTTTCAGACAACATTGACAGCACTTTCAATATATACTGAAACAGAGATGCATAGTTGCTCTGTCTTCGTACGCCTTGCCGCGATGTTACTGCAAAAGTTTTATTGCTAAAAGAAAAGCCGGACATTCAGAGTCTGTTACAGCCAACCTGACGGTTTTCTCAGCAGCACCTTACAGCAGTTGTTGACAGCACTGGAGCAGAGGGACTGGGTAGGAATTCACGCAAGTAGCTTGTGGTTGGCTTTAAGCATTAAAACCTCAAAATGCGCTGGTATGTGCGTTTCTAACAGTCGGACCACCTGGCGAGCAAAACACTGGAAAATAGCGACGCTGTCAGATCTGGCGAGTTTGGTAAGATTTGCTGTTAGGCTGTACCGTTGTAACGTAACGTAACATGACGTACAGATGAATTAGACCTGACTGTAACTTTTAACTACTTGCAAAAAATGTAAAAGTAATACCGCATCTTTAAGTTGCGTAACTTAGCTATACAGTCACCTCACTAAATTTACTCCTCACTCCATTAAACCCTGACTACCGTTAGCCTGCTATCAGCGCTTAGAGCTTACAGCACCTTTAGAGGAAAGCTATGCTATATCGATGTCACCACGTGCCGCACGCCTTTACTAAAAATTTTTCCTTAAATCGTTTACCATCATCTCTAACTGCAACACTTCAACGTTAAGAAATGCCAAATGAACTTAGCCAAGTTGCATCAGTCACGACTGATCTGCCCTGCTTGTAATCACGGTGAAGGACTGTAAAGAGGCGTGCTAGCTGTCTAATCCGCGGTCCTACAGTCAGTACTACTTCCGCTATGAACGTTTAAAAACATATTAATATACATCTCAGAAGAAACAGGAGAGTTCCCATTATTATGCTAGCAGTCGTTAATTTGAGCCATTAGCATATGTGTCCAGTATGGTTGAGTTAAAAATATTTGCAATAAATTTGTTTAAACGCTTTTAGACGTATGTTTTAATTTGGAGTTTCGATCGCCCAAAGCGGAAGTCGTGTTATTAGATCATTTCAGTGAACGTAACTGATCTACTAACGTTATTTTAACTGTAGCTTACTTGGCTAATCTGTTTACATGTTACCTAGCCAGCAACAAGCTCATTATACTGTTGTTATATATATATATCATTATATCCGAAAGACATTAAGTAAGCTAACCACACCTACGTGCTATTGTATGTAGCGATAATGTTGTTTAGCCATAACGTTATTTGGCTATCTTGCTAGGTGATACCAGCTGAAGTGTATCTTTCAACTAAAACTGTGTATGTATGTGCTCTGTCAGGTTCCATTATCCGAGGTGTCTCTCTGGTCTTCACAGAGACAGGGATCCTGCTTGCGTGTATAGCGAAAGGGGGGTGCTACAATGCTGTGCTGGGGAAATGCCTCCTACGGACAGCTGGGCTTGGGTGGGATTGATGAGGAGATTGTAGTTGAACCACGAAAATGTGAATTCTTTCACGGGAAGCAAGTGTGCGATGTGGGGTGTGGCCGCAGGCACACAGCCTTCCTGCTGGAGGATGGGACAGTGTACACCTGTGGCTGCAATGACCTAGGGCAGCTGGGGCATGAGAAGTCCAGAAAGAAACCAGGTTGGTAATTAAAAAAAAAAAAAAAAATCTGTTTTATGGTAACAGTTGGTAAAATCATTCATCATGCAAACATTTGTCTTTGTCTTCTATCAGAGCAGGTTGTGGCCCTGGATGCACAGATCATAGTGGCGGTGTCATGTGGAGAGTCCCATACACTCGCCCTGAATGACAAAGGGCAGATTTTTTCCTGGGGTCTGGGCTCAGATGGGCAGCTGGGCCTAAATAACTTTGAAGAATGTGTTCGTGTGCCTAGGTAAGTTCAGCAACTGGTTTCATATTCTCTGATTTGCATGAAGCCTTTTTAATTTGTTTTGCATAACACATGATTTGCCTATTGTTTCCTTTGTAAAGACAATGATGTAATTGAAACAAGTAAATTTATTAGCATGTTTATCTAAATGTCAACATTACTTTCATCATTAAACTCAGTTGAAAATGATTGAATTTCCTTAAAATTATTTCTTTTAAAAAATCAAAAATTCTTTCTATATTTCTTACAAAAAAAATCTGCTAATTTCTCTCTGCCTGTAAAATCCCAGAAACATCAAGAGTTTGTCAGATGTACAAATCGCTCAGGTAGCCTGTGGGTATTGGCACTCCCATGCACTTTCAAGAGGTGAGGATGGTTTGTACCTACAGAAAGCCATTCAGCCTTTTATGTTTCCCACATGTTAAACAGTTTAGTGTTATATCTGTTTCTTTGCACAGGGGGCCAAGTCTTCTCTTGGGGCCAGAATCGTTATGGACAACTCGGGCTGGGAATAAACGGACAGAGCATTTCCACGCCCCAAATCATTCAGTCTCTGCAGGGTATTCCTTTTGCTCAGATATCAGCAGGTGGTGCTCACAGCTTTGCCCTCACTGTCTCAGGAGCGGTGTTTGGTTGGGGGCGCAACAAGTTTGGTCAGCTTGGACTCAATGACACCAATGGTGGGTGGTCAGAGCCCTAAAGCCCTAAAGTACTTGTGAGTGTTCAAACCCTAACTACAGACCCTTAACATCAGAATGCCTTTTTCAGATCGATATTTCCCAGCCCTGCTTAAGTCCCTTAGATCGCAGAGAGTGATTTACATCTCCTGTGGAGAAGATCACACAGCAGCACTGACCAAGTTAAGTTATATACTTTTTGGTTACTTGATAAATCTGCAGTGTCATTTGTGGATTTGATTTAAAAAGTGGTGTGTTATTTTGTTGTGGTGAATTGATTGTTTTTACAGCCTGGGCCATATATTTGTAGGATTGACCATCCTCATCATTCCTAATGGTTCTGGTTACATTTCATTGACCTCTGACCAATTGCTGAGATATGGGGACACAAGGACTTAACACAGTTGTGCAAAGGAACCTTCAGGGCTTTACATATTCAACCTTTCAGGGTTTTCTGATTGTTTTAAAGATTTATAATTTTTCCAATACCTACATCACTAATTTGGAAGTGAACAAACGATTGAATGGAGGTAAATCATAACCATCATAATCTTCTCTTACAGATAATCCCATATCTCAGCAATTAATGGGAATTAATGCTATTAGAATTAAAATGAAGAAAGGAAATATTTTTGAAGAGTAAACTGTATAAAAACAAAGATTTCCTTTGATTTCAGTCTTCACTACAGTTTGACTGGTGGGACCTAAACAATTTTTTAAATTTAATTTTCCTGCCCATTCCCCCAGAGTGCAGTAAGTTTCTGTTTCAGTATTAGACTCAAGCTGTAGAGGAGGATCCCTGCCTGAAGACTTGCAGGTTTAAATCTACCCCTGATGAAGTGTAGTCTTATTTAGCTTGTTTGTTCCCGTTGGGAATAACTGGATTGAAATCATTGACATGATTGTATCCTGAGTGCTTTTTTGTCTGTCTGTCCCAGTCCTATATACTGTCTGCTAACATTTGGCTTTGTGGTGCTCTTGCCCTTGGAAAGGTTGGAATAACTGGTGTTGCTGATTTTACAGGAAGGAGGTGTGTTTACATTTGGAGCAGGAGGATACGGACAACTTGGACATAACTCTACGAACCATGAGATCAACCCCAGGAAAGTGTTTGAGCTCATGGGAAATGTAGTTACACAGATTTCATGTGGAAGGTAAAATTCACAATGTGTTCTCATACACATTTTATCTTAAACATGGCTAAATTTGTTTTGTGTACCGACTACGAAACTGAATTTTATGTCATAAAATGAAATGTCATGAAACAGTTAAACGTTTTTCAAATCATTGTGCAACTGTAAGACAGCACACCATGGCTTTCACACCCTCCTCTGGGAAGATGGACTCATTTGGGCTTGGAGGTAACGGGCAGCTTGGTACACGATCCACTTGCAACAGGAAAAGCCCCGCCCCCGTCAAAGGTCCCTGGGTGGCCACCAATGCTCCGGCCGACACAGGTGAAACACTGTAAATAAAGCTGCATCAAATGATTTATCAGGACTGGAGGACTGCAAAGAAACAACAAAACCCACAGCAATTTATCCATACATTTATTTCAACCTCTTTTGTTGTGTTGCAGGCTCAGAGCAGGGCTGTTGTGTCAAGAGGATTTATGCTGGAGGAGATCAGAGCTTTGCTCACTATTGCACTGCCAATGTAAGTTTTCAGGAATACAAGGTCTTCTCACATTCTGAGGCCTCGGTCTTTGATGTTTCTTGGAGATACTTACAAATTTTAAGTGAATTGTAGGAACTGTATCGCTTAACATACTGTAACAGATACACGTTGGTCTTGTTTCTCATCGTGCTTTTCTTTTTGCAGAACCCCCAGAACATCGATGATGTTAGGATACAAGATCCCCACAGAAGAATTTGCACCTTGAATGAGGATATCATACAAAAATGGCTGAACCATTCACCAGGAAGGCTACCGCTGGAAATCTCCAAGTAAAGTCTCCTCACAAGAACCATGGCTGACAACACCTCACTGATGTCACTGCTAGTTTTAGTTCATCGTAGACATGTTTTTACAAATGGAAAGGTCGTCATGATTCTCTTAGTTCTCTGTGGAGATTTGCTTGCGAAAAGTAGTCACACTAATGACTTGCCTTTTATGATTCCCTCAGTGAGATTGACCTCGTGTTCTCCTCGGCAAGCTGCCTCAATGGATCTTTTCTGTCAATGAGGTAATCACATTTCAGATGAAGTCCATTTTCATCCACAGTCTGGTCCAAAAGTCTTATTTCATCACTGATAACTCTTTGTTTTTGTTATTGTGAAATTTTCTTCACACACTATTTACAATCCATATACGTCAAATTTGTGTAACCTACAAGTATCAGACGAGACTGTCAGGGAGACGTTGATTGAACTCCAGACTGGGTTGGAGCTGTAGTCAGTGGAGTTGTATTACAATAAGAGGTATTTCTAATACTCATTTCCCCTCTTATATGTAAGTGGGGTTGTTTTACTTGGCAGCCTAAATATGTGGAATGCTGCCTTCATCCTCTCATATTAACTGCCTGTTTCTTTTTGCACAGTCATCCAGATCACTACAGTACCAGCAGCAAATGTTCAGGGGTGGATATGAACATGGCTCGCATCCTGTTTCACAGATTGGTTCAACAAGATCACCCTGAGATAGCTCAGCAGGTCAGTGGTCAAAAGAAAGTCCTGCTGTCAGTGCACCATATCTATGCATTACATTGCTGTTTTCCTACTAGTTTACTTCAACGGTCAATATGAATGAATAATATGAATATTGTTACATATGGTTGATATTTTATGTAAATGTTCACAACATGCAGTCTGCTTGCACAAGTGGCATCATGTTGAATTAATCACAGGAATCTAAAAAAAAATAAAATAATAGTAATAATAATATGAAACAACTTTACGTTGAGTGCAAATCTCATTTCAGCGCAGACTGCTGCAAACGACTGCTTGAGATGACTTTTAGTAGTCACTTTATGAACTTACCTTGTCTGACAGTGAAACATGGTGTCTTGAGTCCAGCTCCAGCTCCATCCTCTGCCACCGCTGGCTCCCCGTCTCACCTGAATGTGTCACTGCTGCATGTTGCCCCACCACCTTCTTAACTTAGTATTTATGAAACAAGAGTCAGGAGTTGCATCAGATAGGAATAATTTAGATTATTATTCACAACTGATCTGTATACTTTCTTCTGTCTCCCTCAGATTGCTGCCAGTTTAGAAAAGAACCTGATTCCCAGACTGAGCAGCTCTCCTCCAGACATTGAAGCCCTGAGACTCTACCTCATTCTTCCAGAATGCCCTCTCTTCATTGACCGAAATAATTATGTGACCATTTCTATCCCGTTTGCCAAATCACTCCTCAGCCTGAAAGAAGCTGCGCTGAAGGTGCTAGGTAGGATGAAAATGTTTTTATGCTCTATGCCACACACCATGCAACACTTTCCCTGTCTTTTCATCTTTTTTTCACAAAGTTTTTTATTGTTGTGTTTTCGTCAGGAAACTGGTGGTCTACGTTTGAGGCCCCGGTCTTCCAGTGGCTGGTTGAGTTGTACAAGGACGTGGTGGTGTATCTGCTCCAGATGCACAAAGTAGGCATTCCTTCAGTGGAGCAGAGAATTTTCACGTGTTTCCTGGACACGTCCCTCCGACTCCTGGAGATCCTGCACACGGTGAGACATGGGATAAAAAAAATCCATGGGCTCGTGTTACACTAGCTGTCACATGTCAGATTCATACAGTAAACCATGAAGTACCTTGACAAACAGTTGATAACATCTGCTTTCCTGATGCTTCAGGTGAGTGAGAAAGCAGGACACATCATTCAGTACGACAAATTCTACATTCATGAGTTGGATAACCTGATAGACATCAGAAATGACTACGTCACATGGATTCAGAGGCAGATGTACCCACTGGTGAGTCTGCTGTTGATGATTCACTTCATTACATTGGTCTGTGTTCAGGACAGTTTGATGTATTTGTTTATGCCTGTGTATCCTCAGGGTCATGATGGTGTGGTGACTCTGTGCAGTTATCCCTTTGTATTTGATGCCCAAGCAAAGACCACCCTGCTTCAAACTGATGCTGTCATACAGATGCAGGTAATGTACAGTAAATCGCTCACTGAAGGTTTCTTTCTTCATGTGTCACTCCGTGTAAAGGAGCTGAATCTAGTGCAGTCAAATGATTTTGGACCACATGACACTTTCATCGTTCATCGTCCCCTTTGTTGCATTGCTAGATGGCAGTGGACCAGGCACAGATGCAAAACTTCAGCTCCATGTTCCTGCCAGCAGTGGAATCTGTCAACCCGTGCCTCATCCTCATCGTCAGGAGGGAAAATATTGTTGGAGACACCATGGAAGTCCTCAGGAAGTCCAAGAATGTTGACTACAAGAAACCTCTCAAGGTAAAAGCTGCTATAATTATATTGACAAAGGATCAGATGACTGAAATATGTAAGTGAAAGGTGTTGCTCATAGTGAGAAACCCACAGAAATGCACCCTGACTCTGCAGTTCCCCTCAGCTCTATGGAGCCTTTCAACATGAAAAATTGTAGTGATTACATAGAACTCTGTTAATTTAAGGGCTTATGTCATCAATTAAATAATTATGTCATGGATGGATGGTTGGGTTTATAAAATATTATGTAAAGTGTTCTGCTTCTGAAATACATATAGTAAAGTAGTAATATACATATAGTAGTACTGCTGCTTATGTTTGCAACATCCATGGCAGGTAATCTTTGTGGGAGAAGAGGCAGTCGATGCAGGAGGTGTGAGGAAGGAGTTCTTCCTCCTGATCATGAAAGAGCTGCTGGATCCCAAATACGGCATGTTTCGTTACTACGAGGAGTCCAGGCTCATCTGGTTCTCAAACAAGGTACTTTACTGTATAATTCACCTTTGTATACTCGCGCTGCTGAAATATCATCCCAGTGTTTTTAAAGTGCACTCTAAAACACCCTCAATAATGGGGACACTGAAGTGGTCGTAACATGAACTGGCACATGTAAATGCCATATCCTGTTTTCAGCAAACAAGTGAATGCTTGGATGTAGCCTATAAGAAAATGCCCTCCATAAAATCTTTGACACTCAGTCACTGTCCCTTGCAGACTTTTGAGGACATTGACTTGTTCAACCTCATTGGGGTCATCTGTGGTCTGGCCATCTACAATCTCACGATAGTGGAGCTCAACTTCCCTGTGGCCCTTTACAAGAAGCTTCTGAAGAGGAAGCCAACCCTAGACGACCTGAAAGAACTAATGCCAGATGTGGGAAGGTCAGATCAGGGAACAGTCGTCTGAGGTTTCCATTTAACATGTTTATGGATGTCAGTTTACCTTGGTATTTTCTTTGCTGCATCTAAAATTGGATCTTTTAATGTTGTGATTGCAGGATATTACCACTGAGTGTTAATACTAAAAAATGATATTGATAAATATGATAAATATATATTTGTGTGTCTTGTAAAAAAATAGGAGTCTGCAGCATTTACTGGACTACACAGAAGATGACCTTGAAGAAACTTTCTGCTTGAACTTCACAGTAAGATGACTGTCAAACAGCAGTCTCTGTGGTGCTTAAAGTATAAAATAAATAGTTGGTATATCTGTGAATCATACTAACAAAACGTAAACCTTTTTTTCAGATCACAGAAGAAAACTATGGTGCCACAGAGGTTTTGGAATTAGTACCAAATGGCGAAGACATCAATGTAAATAAATCAAACAGGTAAAATTTTCTCACCTGGCCTGTCAGCCAATAGCAGATGTTGTTTAAAGGAACAGTTTTTAATTTTTGGAAATAGATTTATTTGTGATGTTGCCAAGAGTTAGATGAGAAGCTGTGTCCAACGGTAACAGAATTGATGTGATTAAAAAATTCTGTGTTTTTTGTTTAATTCATTCAAAGACTTAAGTGTAAAACAAATGTAAAAAAAAAAAAAGTTTTCAGAAATCTGGGCATTTTCCAAAATGTCAGACTATTGCTTTAAAACTCAGTCTAGCGACGTCTTTCTCCTTAGGTATTCCAAACCAGTAAACTGTGTTACAGATCTGGTCTTACTGCTGTCTTCCATGTGCATTTTACATATAACATAAACTTTCACATTCCTTTTTTTCCCCCTCCAGGCAGGACTTTGTCAGTGCCTACGTTGACTACGTTTTCAACACATCAGTGGCCCCACTGTTTGAGTGCTTCTATGCAGGCTTCCACAAAGTGTGCGGTGGAAAAGTTTTAGAGCTGTTTCAGCCAAACGAACTTCAAGCCATGGTCATCGGCAACACCAACTACGACTGGACGGAGCTCGAAAAGGTCTCGTTTCAAGTGTTGATGAAGGAAAATGTGTCTTCTCACCAACTCATGTTGTCGAAGTCAGCCTAATAAGTTTAAATAGTTAAAATGTATTTTTGTCTCCACTCTTCAGAGTACTGAATACAAAGGGGAGTACTGGACGGACCATCCCACCATCAGGCTCTTCTGGGAGGTGTTCCATAGTCTTCCTTTAGAGAAGAAGAAGCTGTTCCTGTGTAAGTGCTGTCATCCATATACAGCATCAGAGAAGCTGTTTTTTGGCAATATGAATTTACACATATGTTTTGTGTTCAGTTGGAAAAGTGAAAGTGTCTCTTGCCTTTCCAGTATTCCTCACGGGAAGTGACCGCATACCCATCTTGGGCATGAAAAGCCTGAAGCTGGTGATCCAGCCCACTGGTGGAGGGGAGCATTATTTACCCGTCGCCCACACCTGCTTCAACCTGCTGGACTTGCCCAAGTACACGAGTCTAGAAACACTTCGTGAGAAGCTTCTACAGGCTATAGACCACAATCAAGGCTTCAATCTTGCCTGAAAGTCCACAGAAATGCCTAGAACTCCATGACAAGACTGTTGATGGCAGTCACATTCCCAAACCTTTTGTTTTGCAGACTTCTCTGTCTGAATTCTGCTGTAAGAGTTGAGCACTGGTTGGAAAGAGGAGGAGCCCACATGACATTAGAAATGGATGTCTAGACTTTCATGTTAATCTTGATTTTGATTTTCCATCTTTTTCCATGCCATCACAGTATTTGATGCCCTATTACAAGCTGATTCAAATTTGATATTGCTCTTGTAGATATGCTTTTATTCATGTTTGGATATGACAAGTATGATGAAGCAAACTACTGGTACACACTTTACAGGGCATCCATGCAGCAACATAAACACCTGTAAAATATAATCAAATGCAGCAGCACTGCCTATCTGAAGCTTATAATCTAATAAAATAGTGAGATGTTTCTGTTACATTTATACTGTTTCAGAAACACCTCAAAATATAATGTAATCCAAACAATGTGGCCTCAAAATGACCAGATTTAATTAGGAAGAAAAAAACATTTTAAGATCCACTCTGGTAGTAGTTGCTCACACCATATTTTACAGGAGTTAATGATGCTGCGTCCACTCCCTGTGCATTAAATGTTTGAAACCAGACAATGTAAACTAACTCTCTCAATGTTAAGTTCTGTTGTGACATTTGATTGAGAGCATTGCAGAGCGTTTGCTTTAGATCCTGAGTGGATTTTCTCGGCTGTAAGCCTTAAACAGTCCACAAAAGAAAACAAAGTAAAGCCACTTGAAATAAATGGGAGTTACTTTGGGAATTAAACGCCATCCTGTTGTTTAAGTCATTTTTATGTACTGGCTGATTGATGAAATGACTGAAATGAAATGTGAAAATTACTAACATAAAACATTTAACTTTCTTTTTGTAGGCAGTGCACAACCACAACTTAAAAGACGGGAAGTCAAAAATCTTCAGGTGATGTATTCTCTCCAGCTTTACGGGGCAAGTCACAAATTTGCTATACTGTGGCATGCAAATATGATCACTGAAATTCAGTTATGCCCAGAGTTTCACAGATGGTAATGGCTGTGCTCCCATGAAAGGCAGCTCAGTTTAGCTTTAATAATTTTTCTTGTCCCTTTTTTCAAAGTGTGATGGCTGTTGATCTGTTCTTTGATTAAAATCCTGACAACAGATTTCCATCCAGACAATTCAGTTCAGGTTTACATTTTAATGATAAACTGTACATGTTAAATGATATGCACACATTGCAGTATAGGGCCATGAAGGAGCCAAATATTGATGACTGTGTTGTCCCATTTGTGCAGAATTTAAATTTGGTTTCAGTGGGGCACCTCGTGGTGGACAGCCTTATAGTAGGTACCACAGGAAGGACAGCGCTGGGCATCTCCCTCATGAAGCCAGAACCACACAATAGCAGTGTTGTCTTCCTCACCTGCAGATAATTGAATTATGAGAAACAAGGTTTGTAATGTTCACATTCATAAGAAAAAAAAAATTAGGCTTGTGTTTAGTATACATCACTTACAAAGACAGCCCACCAGTCTCTTGCCTCCAGTGCATGGCACAATCTGAGGCTCTTCCTTGGTGCCAGGATAGAATTTGGGCTCCAGTATACTGTAGGGATCCTATGATGTTGATTTAAAGAAAATGAGTATATGTCAAGTTTAAACTCAGTACACCTTTGTGAATAGTTGCCTACCTTTCCCTGTTTGAGGGCCTGCAGGACGCGTCGCTCCAGTCCAGTGGCCTGTTCCTCGTCTGTTGGTACTCCTGAAAAATTATACATATGGCGGAGGTTTTCATTAAAACTACTTATTCGTTTTAAATTAGAAACCACCTTCAAAGTAATCTGCCCAGGGCGTGCTCCATTCATATTACAGTCGCACTGTGGGTGTACTTGAATGCCAATGAAACTGCACGTCCGCAGTGGAGGCCAGCAACACCAGCCTACTCCTGTCCCCTATCAGGATACTGGCATCAAACCAAAATACGCCTGCCAAAGGAGGAGGGTCTATCAAAGACCTTTCCGCGAGTTAGAGTCCAAATGACCTTCATTGTTTGATTCAAAATATACAGTCACATTTATGTGTAACACATTGACATGTCGTTAAATCTCACAGCGCACAAACTGACCACAAACATATTATTCACTGTAAATAAATACAACGTCACAAAAAATAGTTATCCTCTTAACTATGACACCTGCAGTAGCCAGTCACAATAAAGACGCCGTATATTATAATAAGTTTTAGCAAACAGTGCAATAAAGTAAACATACTGCTTTAATACTGTCTGACTGAAGTCCAGTTGCGCTCTCACACTGATTTGCGGACTCGTCTTACGGTGTAGAGTCTCAACGTCTTCGGTAATAAACACGACTCTTACCTCCCCCTGAGGCCATGGCTCGGTGTAACGGTCTGGCCATCACATTGCTCCTCAGCTGCAATGTAGCCGTACAGGCTCGGAGAAGGAGACGGCCCGCCATGACTCCGCTCTCACTTTCAGGTACCGAGAATGACCCGAAAACAACCGTCGTGGACTGAAATGACCCCGACATCCGTCTGAGTGACAGGTAACCGGACCAATGACAGCAGAAGCGTGGCTGCGCTAACCAATGAAATAAAGCGAACGGGGCACGAGGAACAGGTGGGGAATACTGTAGCTCGTATAAAAAAGAAAACAATGAAGAATTCAAATTATTAATTTTTTTTACCCTCAAAAGTCGCATTGGATAACGTGTTTTAAATAAACCAAGGTTCACTACACATTTTAAGTTAGATTATTTAATAGAATATTGTTTCGTTTGCGCTTACATGATTTTCATCGACAGATATTGACGCACACACTAACCGCGTCTGTGCACGCGGAGCAGAAACGCTCCCTCGCGAGGATGGTTTTCCGCTCGCAGATACTGTTCTGTGCGCTCGTGCACCTGCCTGTTTTTATGAGACTTAAACGCCATGTAATAATATACACAACTTTACATAAATCAAGTGACCAACGTTACTCTTATGACAGGCTACAATACGCTATTTACTCAAACTCTGTGAAACCAGTTTGTGTTGTTACAGCATAATAAAGTTCATACTCATCTTCATATTACAACGTTCAAGTGGCTTAATGAAGATTATCACAACAATGATAGCTTTGGCTTCAACTATCATAGAAATGTGTATTTTATTTCATAAAATGCATGCTGTGGCCGGATCACTTTTTTTTTTTTTGCATCACGTGTCACATTAGGAATTAGGTATCTCATTATCTCGGAATAACATATGGCTTTTAATTACTCTCAAAACCGCGCACATTAAACCAGGCGCGTGATACGGACGCACACAATAGTATCTGCGAGCTGACAACCATCCTCGCGTGCACAAATCTGGTCTAAAGTTTTGTCCATAGTTCAGTTTCAGCAGCCCTGGCAGAAGCAGGTGAACTGTAGAGTCTAATGTACTTATTGTGGGTACAGTTACAAAATGTGTGGGCTATGGTTTGAGATTACACCTGTAATAAAAATAAGGATTGAAAGGTAGCGTGAACCTGCCACCACCTGTGTTAACGGAATATACAGCACACAGGAGGGACGGGTTGTAAAAGGGACAGCTTATTGAAACATTACTGTAATTCATTTAAAATTTCACTAGACACCTCTGTAAGAAAAAGGTCCCCACCAAGGTCAACCCAGTGATTAAAGAGGCCTCCCGAGAATGAACCACACTACGAGCAAAACAGATCAACTGCACAGCAACCAATACACTGTACAGCAGTTTATAAGGTCCACTCCAAACTGTAGGCAGGCCACACCCCACTTCACCCCTAGGGGGAGACAGAGACCTGCCTAACCATACAGCATTGATCTTAATGGGCCTTAGGCAGTGTCGTATTATAACACTTATTTATAACATAGCTCATAAAAGCTGAAGCAGACAACAGACAAGACATAAACAGTAATAATAAAAGTTTAGACTTATCTCGCCCCGATCTGGCGACAAGACCCCCCATGGACCATAGACATGGAATCAGGAAGCGTCCATCAAAACACTGGCTGCAGCCGGAGCGTAGCCGTCAGACTGCTTCAGGCAACGAGACATCGTGAGAAGGTACAGGAACGGCCGCGGGGGACAACGGCAAATGTACTTACTAATCCCCGGTCCCTCTTTACCTGAAGGAGACGCCCAGCCTCCCCTCCTGACACAGGGGGGACTCCCCTGCTTAACTATACTCCCTGCCGGCAACACTAAAAGTTGCGAGCAGCACCCTCCCTCCAGAGTGCCATCATCACTCGGTGTCTTTCTTCCACTTTTAACCCATCTCGCCACATTTAACCCAGCATGATCCTGCCCACCACCGTACACAGGTGAGAGTAAGCAGTTATCGCTTTCCTCCGATGAGGACTGTCTCCTCTATGTCCTCACCACACACCTAATCAACGTCATTCAATCACGTTCAGAAAACTCTCACGGTGTCAGTGGTGGTCATTGCTCCTCTCCTCCAGGTGGAGGCGGTGTAGGAGCGAGACAGAGCAGTGCTTTCTGAGGGCTGTAGACGGAAATAAGACGGTGAAGAAAGAACGACGGAGCTGTTGTATCGTATAAAGAGGCGATGTTGTTGGGGCAGTTGTTTGTTGACGAGTATAAAGAGTGTAAAAAGACTGGGTCCCGCTGTATTACTCAGGCTGCACTACAGCGTCTATTCACAGGCGCGATCCCACTACTGAGCGGCACGGGGGCTTTGACCTGCTCCGTTTCCGACCTGGGCCAGTGCACCCCTCCTTAGACGACCTGGTGGTCCCGAGCTCCCCCAGGAGCACCATATCGATACCGAGCTTAGTGCGGACACCCGATCGACATAGTCCGCTGCAGCTCAGAGCTCCTGAGCTCAAACGGTCCGCCAGCCTCAGCCTCCCAGTAACTTGGATTACAGGCGCGCGCCACCGCGCCCGGCGGTAGCTGCTTGTCTGAATGGGGCTTTTAGCTTTTCTAAAAGTGACGTAATCAAAGAGGATGGCGACACCTGGTGGCGAGGTTGTGTATCAGTTGATCAGTTATTCACTGACAGTAAGACCTGATGATGGGAATGTGAGAGTGCTGATGGTTTCATCTGGCCATGTGAAGCACATGTAGGCCTTCCCCCTGCACCGCTGCACTGCACTGCATGTATATAAATCTGTATTTATAAAGACTCTGTTATGATTATACTCTGTGATTGGCTTATACAGGCACAAAAGAGTCTACCTTTACTCAAGCACTGCACTTAAATACCATGTTGATACACTTGTACTTAAGTATTTCAGTTTTATGCTACTTTATACCTCTGATCCACTACAATTCAGAGAGAAATGTACTTTTTACTCTGTTACATATATTTCACAACTATACTTACTGGTTTGATGAAATGCTCTGTATTTAACCAACCTCATGGAAATAATATGACAATTTATCACTGAATGAATTATACCAAACAGTAAAATAATTTTTTATGTATTTAGAACTTTTTCTGGTAATACTAAAGTACTTCACCAGTATTTTGAATACAAGGCTTTTACTTGTAACAGAATATGTGACATTCTCCCTCAGGCCAGATGTAAAACCCAAAGTGTGTAGGACATTTGTAGCAATGTATAATTAATAGGAACAGATGCTGGAAGAGCTCCATGAAAAATGAAGACTAATTGTTGTTATTCTGTTCTTGTATTTGTTCTCTTTGTTGCATACAGTTTTTGATCCAGTCCTTGTCTTACCATATCTCATTCAGTCCTTATGTCATGATTAATATTTGAAGGCATGGATGACTAAATATAATAGACTGAGTAACATACAAAGTATGGAGGCAACATTTAAGACCATGTTCAGTACAGCTAACATGGAAACGAGATATGCTCAAAATAGTAATATCTGATACAGTAAATAACGGTAACTCTTTCAGCTTTGTAATTAATTTCTTGACCCTTAAACTTGCTTACACTGGTGGTAATTACATCTGGAATCCAGTCTCCATTTGACATGATTTGTTAGCTACCTAAATTTTAAAATTACATCCAAGGTTTGATATGATTTAATGATATGTCATCTGCCAGTGGAATGAAACATGTGTTTCCACAAACTTCTGAAAAAATCTAATTTTGTTTCACTCATCTGGCTGGATGATTTGAATTACTTCTCGTTATAGGTCATCCCACCTCAGCACAGACGGAAGTCAGTTGTACTATATTTAACCTGAAAAATCACTTTAGGTGTAATGATGCCATGCAGATGCTCATCAGTAGCAAACTGAATGTTCTGTTTCCAGCTGAAATAATGATTTAATGTCATGACATGACATGTTTCAGTTTTATTTTCCCAACATTATCAACTTGTCTGCAAAACCAAAAAACACATTATAGTATTGAAGGTGCTCCAGCAGCAGACATGATCATATCTCCCTCACATGTTAGTTAACATGTTTAACAACTAAGCAAGAAAAATAGCAACATATTTTATTCACATAATCTATTACACAACTATCTGGTTTTTGTTAGACAAAAGATTTCACATATGCAACAGACAAATTTCCATTTCATGCAAGCAATTTTGTGGAGTTACAGCCAGACCATATCCACAAACACTGACACCACATTTAACAAGGTCCCAACTGAATGAGTGACAACAAGAAGACACAAAACACAAACATCTAAACAAAAACAAAATAAACAAAATTTAGATTTCATAATTTCTGAACTTCCGCAGTAGACTAGATGGAGAGTCAGCCGCCCAACGGAAACGCCGATGGCAGTAATCACCTGTGAGCAGTGATGATAAAAAAAAATCTGTTTGATTGGATTGAAAACTTTGTGAGCCATAGATACACCTTATTGGAAAGTAAAACCTGAATGGGAGAAATAATTCTGACCTATATATTCACATTATTCCTTTTTTTTCAATGTAATATCACATTTCATTATTATAATGATTATTAGATCATAAAAAAGAGATTTATAGTTTAGCTGATGTTGTAACAACAAGAAGAAATGTCTTTGAAGTAGAAACACTTTCCTGCTGTATGTAAAATCATTCATGATGTGCCTACATCAGGTGTCCTAACTTTACAAATGCAGCCCTCTGCACTCATGAGGAATACCAAGTGAAATGTATGGAAAAATATTTGCAGGGTCCCACAGAGCACTTTGAACCACTTCTAAAGCTAAAAATGGTCATTCAGTAGAATAAACATCACAATAACAAAGCACCCGAACCACACAAAAAATTGCTGCCCTGTGTGTTTGTGGACTGAACAGAAATGCTGCCTGTTCTTTTCTGGATTTCTTGTCCAGTTTTAAAAGGTCAATGCATTAAAGTGGTTGCCTTGAAGTGCAGAAGCTGAGACTTCACAAAGAAGAGGGTGGGACCAAAGCCCTTTTGTGTAAGTGCAAAAGTGTCAACCCCTTTTTAAAAAATATTCTATGGCCCTAATGTCACACTAGAGTGGCACTTAAGCAGCCTAAGTTTCTCCTTAAGCTACAAAAATAAAGATGCTTAGAGGCACTGCTGAAAACCAGTATTTCCATGCCCTCCATGAGCACTTCCATGCTTGTATTTTCAGTTGTTTTGTTTAATGTGTTTTGAACTTCAGAAGTAAAAGCTAAAACAAGTTTGATTTTGAAGTTTGATTTCTTTCCAGTGCTTTGACAACATTCTGAAATATACTTACTTGAGGATGGAATGGCATCATATGAAGAGATCCCTGGTTCCTCCTGCTCACAGTGAAGACCCTCTGCTTGGGCAGAGACTGGGATTTCTGCTTTTGAGGCCTCCAGCATTGGTTCCTTTTTATCTCTCACAGCCCAGTGCATTGACTGCAAACCAAATATATCACTGGGAATTCTTGTTATAGAGATTACACAATGTTTTGAAAAATCTATACCAAAGAATAGACATTACGTACAGTTTTTACAGAGTCATTCATGGCTTGCCAGTCGTGGAATGGAATGGTAACTCCACTTCTTTTCCACAGGTCATAGTTTTTCCTTTTGGTTTCACTGCATAAAACCTCTTTGGCTTCTTGCAGTTTTTGGAACTCTGCCACTGTCAGAAGGAAATAAAATATCAGCAGTCTAACATGGAACATTATGTTTAAAGAATCATGAGAAATAAATACCTTTTTCTTCTTTGTATGCAGTTGTAAGCAGCCCTCTTTAAACATAATTGGCTTTAAAGTCAAGAAAGAGACATTTACTGTTTGTGGGACAAGAAAACTGAGAAACAGTACCACCCCCCCCAAAAAAAAAAAAAAATAAATAAATAAATAAATAAATAAAATAAAATAAAATAAAATAAAATAAAATAAAATAATTGAAATGGCAATGAAAATAAAAAGTCTTGACCTTGACTTCCAATCCCACTTCTGGTTATGCAAAGGGTTTTACGATAGGTTATTGTATTTATTATTTGTGTTATTTGAAAATTAATTTAACATACACACCAGTGTGTTACAGCAATGGTCCACGTGTTTACCTGCTCTTGGGTTGTCTAGGTGTTTGTCTGGGTGACATGCCAGGGCTCGGATCTTGTATTCATTAATAATCTGTTCAGTCTGTAGGGACACAGATGCAACAAATATAATGTTCTTTTGCCAATATAAATATTGGGACTTCAGTCACTTGTTCTGTTTGAGGAACTTTGTTCAGTTTGGTTCAAATGTACACACATTTCTATCTAACGTATTCAGTCTCATTCAATCTCATTCTTACAAACAACACGTAAGAGAAATATATCCAGTGATTTTCTGAACCTGGTCTATTTTATGCCATCTTGAAAATGACATAGATCTGTTTATTTTCTGGCCTTCAAACATTATTCTTAGTGCTGCTACCAGCAGACATTTATAGTATATCGTGATATCATCAGCACAGTTACTGTTAATTTTATCTGTTAAACGCATTCAGGAAGTTGCCGATTTCAGATTGTGCTGTTAATCTGAATGTAACACTACAGAGGCACGGGATGACGCACGAGGTCCTCTGACATCTTTCGCTGAAGAATCAACAGGTCAGTGTTGGTTCAGACTAACCCCTGGTGTAACACATAAACCGTGAATCTTATGGTTTAACATCTCACAGACTGGTGATCGTGTGCGTACACCCAGCATTTATCGCCCACTTCTCAACTCTTAAACCAGTGTACCTCGGTTTGTTTGTAGATCTAGACTACCGTCATGTCACCCAGCAAATAGGCTGAGCCTAAACCCACTGGCCACAACTTACCGACGACAATTCATCGCAGCCTAATAACCCGTAGTAATCCTCCAAGTCCTCTGGTTTGCAGTTCAAAACGGCCTCCATAAAAATCTGCTGGGGGGGGAACGTGTATGGTCTGTTGTAACGGAGCAGCTGATCTGCCACCCTGGATCACAGCTGTTCGGTTCGAGGGCTGCTGATGGGCTCCCCCTCTCTGCTGCTGCGGGTCACTCACCGACAATATTCTCAAAAGTTTATCTTGTGATTATTTTGTCAGCTAGTCCTGGGAAGTTCATGGAGGGACTGCCAGAAAACTGCCAAGGGATGTCTCTCTGGGGAAAATTAACCATATGACGTGTGCTGCCTTCAAGTACCTGGATAAAAGTCTTACTCGGCGCGAAATTTCAAAATCATTACTTAAAGCATAGGTAGCCTTAAGTAATTAGAAAACATAATGAATGACTTTATGATGAAATTGTGTTCTGGCGACAGGCAGGTGGCAAACAACACATGTGGTAAAATAAAAAGGATACATGTGCACGGAGCATGTCATTGAGGTTGGAAGTAAAATTTCAACGTGTGCATTTAATACTAAACATCTGTTTAGTGATATGTCTCACATAATACCATCAAAAACGTTTGATGTCTGTGTTCTACTCTAAACTTTGTGCAGTCATTCACAAGCTCTTACCTTTTACTCAAAATTCACCAGACAGCGTTTGAAGGCAGCAATATTTTGTTATGGTTTCATGTCATTGACGTACCGGGGGGACGTTCCAGCCGTCGCCACTGGTGGAGAACGAGTCACGTGCGCTATGCAAATGAGCCAGCTGTCCGAGAGGAAAGATCTGCTCAGCGGCTCTGCGGGCTGAAGATGGCGGACGGAGAGAGCAGTCTAGGAACGGGCTTTTCAAGCGCCTCCGAAATGGACGAACCTGCCGCGAAGAGGTCGAAAATCAGTCCGGGAACCCACTACGGATTCAAAGTCGCCGACGCAGATCATTTCTCGTGCGTTACTGCGGACACGGAGCACTGGGAGGCGGCGGTGAATTGTGCGCAGCCAGCGGAGAAGGAAGCAAAGCCGGTGATGGCGGTAGAGCAGGCCCCAGCAGCTCTAGGCGGAGACAACAATGGACTGGGACTGGTGGTCTGCGAGCCGCACAAACCAGTTGTGAGGCTAGACGATAGCGCTGTACTTGGGACAACCGAGGAGAGAGCTGGTATGAAAGCAGCCGCGCAGTTTAACAAAGCTTTAGAATTTACGCGACTCGCACCGGGCACTGCATGTTTTACCAACTTAACCGGCGAAGTAGCGTAACGTGTAACAGAAAACAAGTTAACGGTAGTTAGCTAACGTTAAACACAGTGAAGATGTGTGATTGCCGGGAGGTGTGCACATCTCATGACAAACTTTTTTTAAGTTAACGCTGAAAAGGAGAGAAAAAACTGAAGGAATTAACTTATTCCCTCACGGCTTTAAACTTTAATAGCATCTTAGCATTTATTAGCCGGTTTATATCTCTTTCCCACTAACGATCACTTCAGTTACCGTTACCACACTGAGGCTGTTGTCATGGAAAGTGGTTAGAACTGATGATAGACCTCATCAGAGACAGACGCCATTTAGCTCTTGTTTTCGTTGTTCATTTTCCCAATTTCTCTGTGCTCAGATTTTCTTGAGCACGATGAGCTCCCATCCAACGGTCTGGCTGTTACACCAGACCACATCAACGACGAAGATGACAGATCCTCACACGCCAGCTCCAGCGACTGGACTCCTCAACCGCAAATAGGTAACTATCTGAATCTGTGAAGCATTTGGCGGAAAACCTTGCCTGCAGCAGCATTTTACCACTCTTCAAATAGTGTGTGTTTTGCAAGTAGAAAAGTGGCTAAGTTATAATAGCTGGCCGTGGTACAGCATATGCACTTTGGAATATAAGTTATGCTAGAGATGTTGTATTTTTGACCAGGTTCCTACAGCTTCATCCAGCAACACATCAGAGAGACCGATCCAAGGACAATTCTGAGGGATTTGCTGCCTGAGACTGTGCTCCCACCAGATTTAGATGACATGACATTGTGGCAGATCATCATCAACATCTCAGAACCTCCAAAAAGAAAGAAGCGGAAGGACATTAACACCTTAGAAGATGTGGTTAGGCTACTCCATGAAAGTAAAAGGATCCTAGTGCTGACTGGTGCTGGGGTAAGCATTCACAGTAGTGTTTTACGGTTCTACGTGTTTAATCTCATATGTGGTACCAGTGTACATGCTATCAAATCAGAATGCTTGTATGTTTTTTTTTTTTCGTTGTAGGTGTCCGTTTCTTGTGGAATACCAGACTTTCGCTCCAGAGATGGAATTTATGCACGGCTCGCTGTAGATTTTCCTGATCTTCCAGACCCTCAAGCTATGTTTGACATTGAATACTTCAGACGGGACCCAAGACCCTTTTTCAAGTTTGCTAAGGTTTGTTCATTGTGTCCACTTATTCTTGTGCATACTCAAAGTTGATAACAATACACCGAAAAGTGATCTGCACACTCATTTTAACATCCTGCAAGGTTTTGGTCTCATGGGGCAGGAGAAAATACTTAAAAGTAATATGCACATTCAAGCTGAAAATTCACGACATCTGTGTATTCCAGATGTATAACCATAGACTGAAGAATGTGCATCATGCAATGTTAATCCTTCAGCATGAGATACATGCTCTTTGTTTGAAGGACAGTGAATGAAAGTTTTTAATGTAGTAATGTATGGTGCACCTGACTCTTGTGTGCAGAAAATGCCTTCAGTGTTTATACACTATTTTAAAACAGGATAACAAACTTTTTTACCTTGAATTTAGAATAAAATTCTCTAAAAAACTTTTGTGCAAAGAAGAATTTCAGCCCTCAGCAAATGCATGACCTTATGACAGCAGATGGCTGTAAGCTGTCATAAGGTTGAACTTTGGGAGAATAAGTAGAACTTGTCCTTCAGCCGTTGGGATATATTTGTATTTATTTGACATTAAAAGGTTCAGTTTGTGTTCCGAGGCTAAGCTCATCCAGGCTTTAAACATTAACCAAGAATTAAAAAGATGAAGGGTGAATAGAAACCACAAGTGCTGAATGCATCCTCTTTGTTACAGGAGATCTACCCCGGTCAGTTCCAGCCTTCACCGTGTCACAAATTCATATCTATGCTGGATAAACAAGGGAAGCTACTGCGCAATTACACACAAAACATTGATACATTAGAACAAGTGGCTGGAGTTCAGCGAATTATCCAGTGTCATGGTAAGTGATACAGCCGATCTCGTATCTTGTTTATTTTCTATACAGTTCTGTCCATGGTGACGGTGAGAGGCCATTAATAACTCTTTTATTTCAGGGTCATTCGCAACTGCATCCTGCCTCGTCTGTAAACACAAAGTGGATTGTGAGGCTGTAAGGGAAGACATCTTTAACCAGGTATTTATTCATGACAAACTGATTCAGGATAACAGATTGACGTGTACTATTTGATACTGCATCATTAAAGTGACAAGATACTGCAGTTTTATTGACGTATTTCCCACAGATCCTGAAGCCTATTACATACACTGCACTTCAGCAGCACTGGCAACGATTTAAATGAAAATTCACAACAAACTGTGTTGTCCAGTACTAACATCTAGCATTTCAAGGTTATTGCATGAAAACTTGCAGTGACGAATCTTGCAGGGATGCAAGGAAACTGATCCGTGTACATTTGCTGTATAATAAGTCTGGTGTATGCAATAGACTTGGTCTTAGCACCGGTTCCAAAACTGAAGCGGCAGAGAGCTGTTCCAGGTCTGGACGAAGCATGACCATGAGGAGCAATTTCAAATTAAACTAAAGATGAAATGACCATTTTCACAGCAGACATTTTGACTTGTCAAACACAGGGGTAACAAATAACCAGTATTAATTGCTGCGCTTCTTTGAATTCTTATTTTTCATTATTTTAATTTTCCTGCTCTGAAAAGTCAAAATCTCTTCTATGAAAAAAGTACTTGATATTTATTTATACTACAAAAAGAAATGTTCAGTTCTTAAATCTATTTAATGAGACATTAATGAGGGACATCAGGATTGTCCAAACATGGTGCAGTTAAAACGTTGTGCTTGTAAGCATAAGCCAGTGTCAGTAACTCTGCAGTCTTTTTTGAGGTTGTGGTGGTGTTATAATAATTATAGTGAAAACCTGTTTCAGGTTGTTTGTCCATCCTCATTAACATACTGTAAATAATGCTTGTAGTGGGTTGGTTCATCCTAATTAAAAGTAAAAAACATTTTGAAATTTCCTTTAACTCCATTGTATCACTACAGTCAGCGGCAGATATCAAACACTTGACGTTCAACACCAAAACTGTTTGCTTAACCAGATATCGCCAATGGTAAGAATGGAAAATGTGTATTGCTGTATTTTATATTTATATTTTGTAATTTAGGTGGTTATTTTATTGAAGACATGAACATACTTTGAAATGTGACATGCGGTTGTCAGGTCCAGCTCAGATTGACTGTAGTAATATTCCCTGGCAGAATGAATAAAGTGAAACAGAGCTTACATATACATCTCTCCCCAAAGACGTTACATCACCCATCACTGTGCAACTGTCAGACTATTGTGGAAGTAAATCTGGATGGTGCAGCTGCCCACTTTGACACCATATTTTGTTATAGTGCTAATGAAATAAATTCCTCTTGTAGGTTGTCCCTCGGTGTCCACGTTGTCCAGATATTCCCCTGGCAATCATGAAACCGGACATCGTCTTCTTTGGAGAGAATCTTCCAGAAATGTTCCACAGAGCTATGAAGCAGGATAAAGATGAGGTGGACCTCCTGATTGTCATCGGCTCTTCTCTTAAAGTCCGACCAGTAGCCCTCATCCCAAGTATGGTTTCTTCTGATGAATGGATTTCCCGTTTTTTTTCTTCTAAGATAAATGCAATAACCAGCATGTTTCCATTGCGCTTGGAATAAATCTAAACAGAATACAAACTGTGTTCTCTTCATCCCATCCAGACTCCATTCCTCATGAAGTGCCTCAGGTCTTGATCAATAGGGAGCAGCTGCCTCACCTCAACTTCGATGTGGAGCTACTCGGGGACTGTGATGTCATTATCAATGAGCTCTGTCACCGGTTGGGTGGAGACTTTGAGCAGCTCTGCTACAACACTGTAAGACTAACTGAGATCACGGAGAAACCCCCTCGGTTACCAGAACAGCCACCAAGCGAGGCCTTGCCTGCTTCCAGCGACGCAGCTCAGGAGGAGCAAAAGCAGCACAGTACAGACTCAGAAATTAAGCCTTCAGAGGAGACAGAAAGTCTGAATGTCACAGAGACTGCTGGTAATAGTGTTACACCTCCAGAGCCTTGTCCAAATGCTCAGTGTCCCAGTGAAGAGACTGCTGAGCCTTCAGAGTTACCAGCAGAAGACGTACCTAAAGAGGGGGCTGCTGAAGCAAAGAACCAGTCCAGCCTTGAATTTCGTAGACGGTGCTGGATGAGTCGGATCAACAGAAGTCCAATCAGCAAACGCCTTGAGAGTAAGCTTTAGACCATGGACGAGAGCAAACTGTTTAATTAATAAATATTTCTATATATGTATTTCAGCATATTTGAAAGTGAGTAGGTGTGTATGTTTAAACACATGTGCTAACTGATTCATCATGATCATTAGCACTTTTTTCCTTAAACAACATAAATACATTCTAAAATCCAAATAAGTATAATCGCCAAGGACACTGAGAAGATAGCACATAGATATATGAAGACAGATTTTCTCCAAATCTTAGTAAATTGTTTGTGTTTCCCACAGCAGGCCAGTACCTGTTTCAAGCACCAAATCACTATATCTTCCACGGGGCTGAGGTTTACTCTGACTCTGAAGATGAGACGTCGAGCTCCTGTGGCAGTGACAGTGAGGAGTCTGAATGCAGTGCAGATGGGGTGGAGGACGACAGCGAGCCAGACGAAGCTGATGCACTAGCAGCGGATGGAGAGACATGCCTCAGAGACACAATACAACACACTTTAGACAATGAGGCCACATCAAGTGTGCAGACAGACAATACTTCTGACAAGACTCAGAGCACCACACACCTTTAAATGTAAAGTACCCTGTCAACAAAGCACTAATTGTCTTTATATATATATATATATATATATATATATATGTATATGTATATGTAGATATA
>JBBMJY010000003.1:17665614-17846268 GCA_037833715.1 Toxotes lorentzi
TATGTATATATATATATATGTGTATATATATATATGTATATATGTATATATATATGTCTATATATATACATATGTATATATATATATGTGTATGTATGTGTATATATATATATGTATACATATATATGTTTCGTATATTTTTGACTCATCAACCTTACTATTATTTTTCATAAAGTTGAAATTGCGTGACAACTTTGTGTGAATATGCATCAAGTTTTTTTCCCCCCATTTTTTTTTTCTGTGCCCAGTTTGGTCACATGCATTGTGTCTGAAACCTCATACTGTATACTACTTACTAAATAGAATGCAGTAGTTGTGTTTTTTTTTTTCTTTTTTTTTTTTTAGGATTTCTTTCCATCTGCTAATTTGATTTTTTTTTTCACATTCACATTTTCAGAAACTTAGCTGATGCTGTCATCTACTGCGGCGTACCACAAATGCAACACTAGATTAAGCTTTAATTCCTAGGTCGCAGTTATTACAAGCAAAGGTTTCAAATGTCAATCTCAGTCCATAATGTAGTGTCAGCTGTGATCTAATGATGTGTTTCAGAGTTGGTTCATGTTACCATTGGGAAACATGTAAATATCTAAGCCTACTGCCTGCTAAATAGTGGGTACTATGAGTTTCAGACACATACAAAAATCTTCAAATGGTTTACTTGAAGGCATTGTCTAACTTGCAATATAAAAGGTTCAGCTCTGCTCTTTCATGAGGGTGAATGCTGGAAAAAAAGGAACAGTACTCTTTAATTTTAGACCAAAGAACACTTTATCAACACGCTCCTATGTTGTCATAAGCTTTGTATGTTTAACCTGTCATTTAAAACTTGGAAAAAAATATAACTATTGACAAGGTGTTCCTTCTGACATGTGGCAGCTACTTTTTATGGTCAAGCCTCTTATTTTTATACTCTGATGTGAGACATACTCATCGAAGAGTAGACGATTTTATCTGTACAAAGTTAGACTGAGTTGTAATGTTAAGCCTTAGGAATATATTCAATGAGTTCACATTGAGAAATGGCACTTTTTTTCCCCCTTCTTATAAAACCGGTTTTGTTGCTTATGTCACCTTTTCATAGAATATAAAGTTAAACCGGTTTCCTTCGTCACACAGAGGAGCCTGCTGCCTGTAAAAATGAAGTGTTGGTAGATAGACATATTTGAGCCAATGTGATGGATAAATGTCTACACCAACATAATTCACATGCCATTTACAAGGTAATGTTTTGTTTACGGTTTAAAGAAATAAGAAATTTTTACATCATTCTAGTTGTTATTGCTCCTGGAGTTCTCAGTAAAAACAATGATGAAAAACACTGACCACTCATTTCTGTTATTTCAAACTCACCTGCCTGGTGTTCACATCAGCATCTTCAGTGCTGAGACGTGAACACTGCGCCACCTAGCGCCTCTGAACTCACTCTGCCAGTTCAGTTTACAGCGGGATGTACGGTGGGAGGGTTTCTACGAAGGAGAGCATTTCATTTAGACATTGTTATATTCTGAGGAAGGTGTTTCTGTAACAGCAGTATAGTACAGTGTGAAAGCATTTAACGTTCACTGGAGGTCAATACAAAACTCAAGTTAAGGGAATACTATCAGCGTTATCGTTAAATGTTCCTAGTTTGCGCAGGCGTAGTATGGTAATGTGATTTTAGTGTTTATAATTTGGCCGTAATATCAAGCTAACCAACCTGTTAACAACTCGCTTCATTAATATTTAGTCTGTATAGGTTTAAGTAAGCAATTCTTTGGAACTTGAAGTTGTCCAGTCTTTGGGACTACATTTCCCTGTGTTCTCTCAGCTGTCCGGTCATACGGCGTGTCGTAAAAATTTCGTCAACAACACCAAAACCGACATGGAGACTACCAAAGACGCCTGACAGTTTCTGTCTTCATCCTTATTTGTTATATGAGATGTTAATCGCCATCGACTGACGCCAGGCTTCGGCACGCAGGTCCGGTTGTGGAAATGGAGGCCATGGAAGATGATAGTTTGGACATAAAAGACGATCACAACCACAACTATTGTGCGAGCAGCAGCAGCAGTAAAGTCCGCACGTATCTTAGCAGCCAACTGTCGGATGTAACGACGGTCCCGCAGCCCGTCTGTCCACCGGTGCCGGGAGGAGAGCCGGCGACTCGACGAGGAAAGCTGTGGTCCGGCAGCACCGCGGGGTCAAAGTTCATGGACTCGGATTCAGGGAGTGAGAGCAGCGAAGTTAGCGAGACTGACTGCACGGCTCCGCCAGCCGCTGTCGAGGGGAAATTCACCCTCGACTCTACTTCCAAGTTCCGTAAGTTGACTTAAAGCAGACACTGACAGCAGGGCTTGACATCCTGTAGTCACTCAGCAGTGTTACTACTCCAGTGTGCCGCTGGAGAGTGATGCTCCTGGCTGCACACCGACGGTGTTGCTTTCTTAGGCCTGATGGCTTTGACCAGAACCGAGTGCTCATTTCACACCTGACCAGGTCTCCTCTTTCCTCTCAGTCCTCAATGCTATGGCCGTAGAAGACTACCGGAAAAACCACTGGCCAAACCTGGAGAAGGCCATTGACCGCCTGCTGATTCAGAACCCCACAGACCACATCTCTGTTTCTTATGCACAGATATATAGGTAAGACTTCACAGGTAAAGGGCTGTTGAATAAACACACACCTGGGCTGCGCTGTATCCTTTCTTCGAGACTTAAAGTAAAGCTACCATGTGCATCACTGGCAGTTTGAGTTGAAATGCAGGGTTTTCTTTACTCGTCTGAATTTCTCTTTTTTTACTTTGTTTTCCTAGTTACATTTACAAGTGTGTTTGTCAGCAGCACTCTGAGCTGCTCTACAATGATTTGACATCAAAAATAACAAGTCATCTGCAGCATGTTTCCACCCATCTACAGGTAAACAAATCCAAACCAGGAAATGTATTGTATGCAGCACACATCCAGAAACAAGTCGTCAGTTTAACTAACTCTTTTGTTGTTATTTTCCAGGCCAGCCCTCCTGAGAACTTAATTGAGAATTTCAACATTGCACTGACACAATACACAGCTTCTCTTCAGTGTATAGTCCCTGTGTTTATGTACTTGGTAGGCATCCTTTCCTTTAATATAACATACTGTATATTCAACAAATATAAATATATAACTTGGACTATTAAATGAAATTCCTTCATGCGGCGAGGTACAGCCTTCTGCCAGACTGTTATTCATATTCGCTTTTGTGCCGGATTCTCAGTTGTTTTTTTCATTTTTAATGTCTTCAGAACAAGTTCTACATCGAGTCAAAGCTGAACAGAGACCTAAGAGAGGATCTGATGAAGCTGTTTGCTGATCATGTTGCAGAAAACCATGTGAACACACTGATGCGTGAGTTTACTGTTTCATTTGAAGCTCTGGTGGCTGCCGTGCCGCCGCTTGCAAATCTGAATCTGAACCGAAACCGCACCTACACAAGCCTTGATGCCTTACTAACACATATCACTTCTGAAATATTTGTATTTTTCTTTTTTTGTTCAGCTCTTCTCATCGAAGCTCATTCTATGCCCTTTCAAGTGCAGCCATCTACAATGGCCAGTGTAGTCAAAGGCCTTTACAGCCTCCGACCAGGTGAGCTGTGTTCATTGTTCTTACCTGTTCTGCTGCCAGACAGCTTTTGTATGTATTATTTGCTTTAATGTCATTTAAGTGCACCTCTGCTGTAAGCTCATGCAGTCTTTTTGTTCCACTGCAACAAACAGAACAGACATATTTGTTTACTTCTCCACCAGAATCAGCTGCTCTACAGCTCTTCTCTCTCATCGATTTTTGGTTTCCTCTTTCAGAGTGGGCCCAGTTAGCCCCAGCTCTCTTCTCTGGGTTTATTCCCCAAATCCACCCACCTGCTGTGGAGTCTCTGCTGTCTGACTATGCCGCTCATGACCAGAAGCTACAGCTGGAGCTCTCCATGAATGGATTTCCACGGTCAGTCTACCCAGGCCTCAGTTTCAGATCGCGACTAGTCGCAGCCTCAGTAAATGTATCGTGGCTTCAGGTTTGCACTTTACGTTAAACCACTAATGGGCTGTGCTCATTTTCCAGAGGTGACCAGTCTCGCAAGCGGGCTAGCGATGACTCCTGATAGCAGAGCCGGCGTCACTGGAACCGTTACTGTGCCTCCTACATCTTCTATCACAAGTTGGCTCACTGCAATAGGTACAATGTTAACAATGTGTCAGTTTCATCTCTGTCGACTCAAGGTCACAAAACACTGTGAACAACAAAGAGAACATGATGCTGATTTGTTGAGCAGAAGCTTAATCTCACTGCACTTAAAAACAAAAAAAGCACACAGACTTCCGTTATGGTGCTTTCCTCTGTGATTATGATGCATCCAGCTTCAGTACTCGTAGGATGCTGTCGTGTGTCCTTGGATGTTTTTTCTTCTTGTTCTCCTCATTTGAAGAATGCCTTTGCGGTGTGTGTTTGATCGGATATCCTGACAGGGGATAGGCTGATGGTGGGTAATTCATTCCTAACTTTTAACATGGAAGTGTCTTGTGTGGTTTTGATAGACTGGGCTAATCAAGACTTTTTCTATTGCTGCTAATAATACTGTCTATGTGTTAATACTACAAATCCCTTGGTTTCATCCACGGTGTGTGTAGCTACAGTCAATACAAATGAGTGTGATAAGAAATGGGAACTAAGTCACTGACCTCAGCTATGAATCTCTTATTCATGTTGCCTTTACTGTGTTGGTAAACCGGATTGTATTTTCCAGTTGCACCAAAGAGGATTTGCAGTGCTTGGTTTTTTGTTTAGTTTTTTTTATACACAATACATTGGATTGACTGACATTGTTAATGTTGTATGCTGTTTGAGTCACTGAGCCATTTAAGTTTTTTATACTAACAAGTTTTGAGCTTTGGTTAACCTGTTTGTTAGACTAATGTCAAATTCTAACTTAAAATAATACTTGTTTGTTTTAGCCTTGCATGTAGGACTGGCAGGGGACTTCATTGCAGGACATTACAGAGTGCCACAAATCTTAGACAAACACTGAACAGTGTTTGAGAATTTCCTCAAATGTAAATATATTGAACCCTTTGCTTCATGGATTTAATGAAACAAATGATATGCAAATATTGCTTTGACCCGAGTCTGGCATACTTGTGCATTAAACGTTCTTAACGTGTAGCCTTTTCATGGTGTAAATAATTTTTGTCTTTGGATAGTGCTCAGCGTACACTAGCTTCACTTGAATAGAAGTATTTGATACAAGGTCTTACACTGTTTTAAGTGTAAATAGATGCTCAGGCTTGCCTTTTTTTGCCCCTCGTCTGTTCTCTTGGAAATGGTTCTCATCTTCTCTCAAATAAACTCATTTTACTAATCATGTAACACAGATGATTTTGTTTTTCACTGTTCAGTGTTTTAAATCGATCTGGAACTTGCAGGCATTACTGTAAACCTAATGAAGCAGAGGAGAATCCGAATCACTGCAGATGCCAAACACTGGTGTATGATGTTATTTGCTGAGTTTATATCACTTTCTCTTTAACATGCTGCAACAATATCCACGTTGAAAACAAGTGAATAAAATTCCTCTTGGCTCAAACGCTGCTTCAGAAATCTGTGTTGTCAAGTTAATGCCAGATGTGTTACCACCTGCATGTTTCTCAGTCAACATAAGTGTTTCAGAATCGATTATCGCTGTCAATTTGCTGTGTGGACATTAGTGTGCATCAGAGGCTCGACAAGGGGCTTCTAATTCTGTAGGACGGAGGTCTTTGGCGGACCACTGGAGGAGGAATCCCTTTACAGCACGCCCCCCCTGGCCAATGAGCAGGGACGCCACCCAGACACATGGGCCAGGCCTCCCCAAAATAACCTGCGACTACTGCACTGACAAATGTTGCTACTTTTACTGGTGACAGGTTACCCTAGCTACTCGGCTCCATATTTTCCTGTAAACTCCAAGGTTAACTCTGCGCAAGAAAACCAGGAAGGCTGGGCAGCTGCCTGTGTCCAAGATTTCCCCAGGTGGCAGCAACCAGAAGACCGGAATCTCCCTCTTTGAGCACAGGTGCACTCTGAGGATTTACCAGTCCTTCACAGGGGGGCAGCTGGGTTTATTCTGAAGGTAAAACACACCACCCCCTAATTTAATTGTTGCTCACAGTGTCCTGTTGACTGTCAGCCTAACACGCTGTGTATGGCCTCAGAAAATCTCTGACACTGAGGCTTAGACAAGCTTGAGTCTATTTCAGTTTGATTGTTATTCTCCTATTTAATTAAATGATCTTAACCTGCATGGATGTGTGGCGCTGTGTGTAGCCAGGGGCTCGTTCAGCTGTGTGGGCTGGGATTGTGTGTTATCTCACTCAGTAGTGCCTCATTTATGATAATTATAGTTGTGTTTGTGTAATTGGATTAATGACTGTTGTGACTGATCAAAATCACGATAACAGGATGACGGAGTCTGCTTCTTTTTTTTCCTTTTTTTTTTGTTGATTTTTTTTTCTTCATGTAAACTGAACCCCTCGCTATTATTAGATATGACTTGGTGGGCTTGGAGGCTGTTTGCAAAGGATTAATGTACACAACAGCTGCAGCTTCAGGTCTGTTGGAAGGGCATTGCTGTCTCTCTTAATTGCGCTGATTTGAGTGTCAGTAGCATATGTGTGCCCTATCTCATGTCTGTATTCAATAACTTGCTCATGCCTAGTGTCAAAAAGTTGTGCAAAGACTAAACGTCATGAAAGTGTTGGTCAGAGGTGAACAGGAGCCAAAAAGCCTGCGTGTATCTCATCAGATCTGGTGTCAGCACATGAACCTGATCCCCTCTCGAGGCCGGAGGAAGGCTGAAATAAAAAGCTATTTTTACCATTTATCCCCTGCTTTTAACGACAGTTTGTGTCTTCATGTTCCATCTTTGCACTAAATATTTCACGATTGTTTTAATATAATGTTGAGTGAAATATTAGTGCAAGTTATATCTGTGGGACCTACCAGTACGTGTTTTTATTAACTCTATTAGTTGCAGATATCTCTGACCAGTGTGTGAAGGGATCAAAACAAGGGCTTTGCTTTTCATCTACTGACCATTAGTCATTCTCCTTTTAGTTACCTTAGGCATTTAAAAGTCTCTTAGGCATGTCAGTAATTTCAAGGACCACGTATGTTCTATTCTCTGCAAGTTGCTCACGTTTTACCCTACTATTCATTAGGGCTGCGACTAATAATTAGCAATAAATCTGCAGATAAGTTTGTCGATTCATTGATCAATCGTTTGTTCTCTAAAATATCAGAAAACTGTGAAAAATTCCCCTTGCAGTTTCCCAGAGCTCATGCTGATTTCTGCTTCAGAAAAACAGTCCAAACTCCAAAAATATTTATTTTCCTCTGACAGAAGGCAAAGAAAAGCAGAAAATCTGCCCGTGTAAAAAGGTGGAAACTATATTTTAGGCAGATTTACTTGAAACATGACAAAATGAAATTGCTGCCGATTAATTTTCTGTCAATCAAACTAATCCGTTAATTGACTAATTGTTTCAATTTTGCTGCTTACCATAACTTGTAGTTTTAGATTAATGTCCCATTTTCCCGACAGCTGCTGGTTTCAATCATTTTATCGACAGTATGAAAATCAACTTGCTAACTTCATTTTTTTGTCCATTATATTATCGGCTGTTAGGGTTGGGGTTAATATTTCTGACAAAGATTTGATCAACAGGGGAATTTGAAATCTTGGATAACAAAGGTTATGTAATCTGAAAACCTGTGACTGACAGTGTGCAGATACTGCAACTGAAACTATACTGACCTATTTGGGAGGTAGGAAATCATTCTAAAAAGCTGCGTTTGTATGTTTTGGAAGATGGAAGATGGAAACTTGATGGAAACTTGAATCTAACTGAATGCCCTGTGACTATTTCCACAGCATGCAAGAGAACAACGCTGACCAGCCGCCATCGCTGTCTCAGCTCTTAAGAGAGAGCTACCTGGCAGAGGCGAGAGCCCAGCAGCGCCACAGCGAGATGAGCCGCTCAGATGCTTCTTCCACACGTCTTCAGATCTACGGGTCACTCAAAGGCAAGGCTGAGGACTCTGTGGGCCACAGTGACCCCCAATTCCCAGACCTCTCAGCCTTCCTCAGCCAGGAAGAGTTGGATAAGAGTGTGAACCTGGCTCGACAGGCCATCGGACACGAGCCTCACGAGGAGAGGGCAGAGGTCAAGGCCTCTGTCGCTCCGTTAACCCCCTCCTCCAGCATTGCCTCAGTCTCAGTTTCTGCCTCTACATCCCCTTCTGTTCCCTTCGCTAACCCCTCTCCTGCTCCTTTTGCCGCTCCCTCCACTGTGTCCTTCACCCAGCCAGCCCCTGAGTTCAAAGAACTGCCAGCAACACACACCACATTCACATCAGACAGAAAGATGCATAAAGCCTCCACAAGGCAGGACAACATGATCAGGAACAGCAGGGACTCCAGTGAAGGATTCAACGACTTTAACAGGTCTGCCAGGAACGCCCCGTACGGTCTAGAGACCCAGTCTAAGAAGGAGTTTCTCAACAAGGCAGCGGACTTCATTGAGGAGCTCTCCTCTCTCTTCAAGGCCAACACCTCCAAACGGATACGACCAAGAGCCTGCAAAGCTCACAGGAGTAGGGTCCAGAACAAGAGCCAGAACGATGGGACACTTTATCCCCTCATCAGCTCAGAAAACAGGGAACGTGCTGTCATGCCTGTGGAAGTGGAGAAGGAGAGACCCATCCCTGCTGTCAGCCACCAACCAGAGGTCCAGCTGGACTCTGGGACTGGGCATGTGGAGTTTCAGGACTGCAGGATTACTGAGGAGCAGCAGTACGACTGTGTTTCCCAGGAGGTGGAGGAGGAGGCTGAAAGCTGTGCCCTGACAGAAACTCCCAACCCAGCAGAGCCAGTGTGTGAGCCTCCTTGTTTCATCCAGAAACTGAAAAGCAGGGAAGTTCCAGAGGGAAGCAAGGTCCAGTTAGACTGCATTGTAAGAGGACTCCCTGCACCTGAAGTCCGGTAAGTGAAACCGGACAGTTTCTAAGCTCTTATTAGCTTTTTAATATTATTTTATTTCTTAGCTTGCAGGAGATACAGACAGACTTCCTGCTTTCAGGCTCTTTCAAAACTACTCTACATTCATCTCACTGAAAAATCATAATACTACAGTAATAAATCACTCCAGTACTGAAGTATAAATATGAGGTACTTGTACTTTACTTCACTTCCCTCACACTTTCATATAGAAAAATATTACATACAAGTCATTTTGCAGAATTAAATGATATGCACAGGAATACAGGGTGTTTACCAGAGCCTAATATTATCATCCAATATTGACTTGTCAGACATACAATGGTTTTACCACCTACATGTGCTAACATGCTACACAAAATTGCAGCAGACAAGCACTAAAGATATGTTTGAGGTAACATAAGAACTATGTCACTGTGTGTTTGTCCACCAGAGATCACTGGTAGATTTATTTTTCAGATGTACAGTGTCCCACTCAGGTCATATCATGGTCACTAATGTTTAAGAACCAAATTTAAACGATCCTTAACTAAAATGTTTGTCTATGTTATGCATTTATGTAAAACCAACTAGCAGTTGATGTGCTGTTATTTCAGATTTTCTAACTCCTGTATCAATCAGGACCTTGTATTAACATTGTTTAAAAGAATGATTTATATATAATTTGTGACCCACATTATGAGCTATGTTGTGTCTGGGCTTCAGATAACACTCTATAATTACAAAGTGTTTTGAGAAGTGTGAGTTAAGATGAATGATGCTGTTTTTACTTGGCACATACAGACAGACTTGACATATGATGATAGCCAACAGCTGATTCTGAATGGTGTGAGTGTGTGTTTGTGTGTGGTCAGGGTTATGTCTGGGACAATAATCACATCAAATGCCTCTGGTATTGGAGCACTTAACAATTTACACTCCAGTTAATGCTTGAATTGGGCTCTTTTATGGAAGTTTTGTTAGATATGTTTTAAAACTCTGACTGGAACTGCAGTTTCCCTCCCAAGACAACAAGCACTTGAATGAGTGGAGCTGCGGTGTCAGACTATAGGGGGCATGAGCTTGTTAGTCCTATGGAACAATGTTGAGCCACTAACATATACTCGCTCGGGGGAGAATGTAGCTCTCAGCCATTTTTAGACTGGACTGGCACTGTGAGCTGTGGTCGCGTCTGATAACGGAACTGACCGAGCTCTTGACAGAAGCATGAGGAGTTTGGTAAGATGATTCACACAGTTATTACTCTGTGTATAACTTTATATGGTTTGTTTTTGGCCTCATTGTCTTACAAAGGTACGTGTTTGAGGATGTGAGTGCTGTTGCTGCGGTTTCTATTTAAAAATGTTTCTTCCTTAAAATTGTGTTCTAGCTCGGTTCTTATTTTGCACATTCTGTTTTTCATTGGCCTCAGTGAGACATTTGTGTTTCTTTACCCTGCCCATGTGGCTAACTGTATGCCTGCTTGTGTGTAACTGTAACTTAAAGAAGTGAAAATAGAGTTGTCAGGTTCATATTTCCCATCACTTTGCCTTGGTGTTCTGTCTCTGGTGTGTCAGAGTATAGCATTGTGTGTACTCTAAGTCTATGTTTAGCGTTGTGCGTATGCGATTGGGTCAGCCAGTCAGAGCTCCCAGGCTCCAGAGGGAATCTCCTCTCTGGTTCTGATCTCCAGAGGGAAAATAGCCCCGACAGGTGCAGCAAGCGTGGTCTTTGACTCACAGACCAGCCACCTCCTCTGCTACTCATGCTTTCAATTTAGACCCTTGCTCATTAGAAAGGACATTTCTCGGCTCATGCAGGACACTGACAGCACATTACCAAAATACCAAAACCAAAGCTTAAATGAATTCCTCTCCATAGATCAGACTAGTTGAGAGGCCATATGGAGCTTATTTTGTGTTCTGAGGAATTTTGGCTACATGCTAAGTAGGATAATTGCCTGCATATTCATTAGAAAAACCATTTGATCTTGTTGATCTATGAGCTTGATGAAAGCAGTGGATGTGATTTATGATTGTATGCCGATTTCTTGCCAGAGGGTAACACATCGCCTCATTCCTGTCTGTTTATTGGCTGGATTTAATAAAGCATCAAGGCCTCATCTGCTCAAAATAGATGTACTCTGACGTAGTGGCTGCTGTTTATGTTGCTGGTCAAGACAGGGAGGAAGTTAGAGGTTTACTATTATAGTTTTACAATGAAAAAATAGACTGTTGCCAACTGCAACTCCAGTTATCCTAGATGTTACTGAGTAGTACTAATGCCAGCCACGTACCGTTAGCCATGTAGGCCTGTATACCTCTACTGAATGGCTCCCAGCCAGAGGCACTGTTAGGGTACTGGTAAAGACACCAGGTAGGCTAACAGTACATACGTCACGTCATTTATAACATGTTTTTCCTGTTTATTCCTAGTTTAACAGTATAAAATTATAGATTATAATATCAATTAGGGTTATGAGGCTTTAGGATGCTGACATGATGTAACCCTCTCCAGCTAGGAAACTTTGTTCTTACAAATCTAAGAATAAACACTTATCAAACCAGATTTGATGATAAGGTTCATGCACTTTTCATTATCTTTAACACATTACTCTATAGGTGCCTATAGATCCATTATTTTGTGCTCCACATCCTCATAACATCAACAGTGCGCTGAAGCCGCCTCCAGCCTGGCAAGGCGTACTGGCGTTGCTTCTTGTCTTACAGGGAAGGGGATAGGGCTTGCTCATCAAAACATTTTCCTCTTGGCCTGCATAACTCTACTGAATGGCACCAAGCCAGAAGCACTATTAGGGAACTGGGAAAGACACCGCATGGTACCACCCTCATAGAAATAGTGTCAGAAGGTTAATCCGAGGAAAAGGAGAACTGTGTAAAGATGGGGTTTTAAATAATAGAGCAAGGGTAGGAGAGTCTTAAAATACCCTACTGAAATAGCAAATCCCGGTTAAATGAGGGAATGTGTTTGAAAGTATGGTTGATCCCCCTGATAGAGTTCTACTGACATGGAGAATTTGTGCCTATTCAAGAGTAGTGAACCCCAAACCTTAATGTTGTTTTCCTTTGATTTATAGCATATTTGTTCTTCCTGTCCATCCTGAACGTAACCATTTCATTACAAATCTACAATACCAACGAACCAGTCCACGTCCAGTTCAGTGATGCCCTGAAAGCTCACTGTGATTGTCCTGTAATCACATGCTACTCTTCATTCTTGCCTTTCCAAAACCAGAGGAAAATACATGAACGAGCTACTCATTTACTGAAAGGAGAGTTTTTAAAGATACTAAATTGTATATTGCATTGTTTACATCCATTTGTTTACTAGCCAGCAGTCTTCTTCTTCTCTGCTGCTCATATGCTCATGTTCCTGCATGTGAGCCCTTGATCACATGAAACAAAACAGGGACTCGCTCATAAAAACACTTTGTAGCATTACTAGTGGTCAAAATCACCACAGGGTACCTTTAAAGCTAATTGCAGGTACACAGTTTAAGCAAACACCATTTTTCCCAACATACTTTTTTTTTTTTGTCAAACATGCTTTTAATAGTTACAGGAAATCCTAAAATCTAATTTTAGCCCTGGAAGAAGCTTGTGATGCTCAGTTGTACTAAACAGTTCTCTGTATATAATTCCAGGTGGTTTTGTGAAGGCAAGGAGTTGGAGAACAGCCCTGACATTCAGATCGTCACCAACGGAGAGCTGCACTCTCTCATCATCGCAGAGGCGTTCGAGGAAGATACTGGACGCTACTCCTGCTTTGCATCTAACTTCTATGGTACTGACTCCACGTCGGCTGAGATCTACGTCGAAGGTGATTCTTATATTTCTTATGATGTCTTGCGTATCGTACGATTCTTATGTGAAACATCGTTATAGATGAGCTCTGTACTCTTGTTTGTTCTCTGGTCCTACAGGTGCTTCCTCTTCGGATTCTGAGGGAGAACAGCACTTTGAACATGTAGCCCAGTGAGTTTTTACTTCATTGTCATTTAGCCCCACGTCAAAAAATAATATATATGGACTTTCAACCAGCTCCTTGCTATGCTAAACGAGACCTTTCCTCCTTCTGTGATTTCCACAGGCTGCAGAGGAAAACCCAAGAATCAGCTCCAGCTTTACCTCCATCATCAGGCCAGACCCCGTCTGCAGAAGAGGAGGAGTTTCTGTCATCGCCACCTGCAGCAGCCACTGAGGAACCAGCAGAGGAGCTCTCCTTACCACCAACCAGTCAACCTCCTCTACTGGTCCAGACAACCACCACAGTACTTTCCATCCCAGAGCTCTCCAAAGTATCTGTGGCATCCACAACACAGCCTGCTCAGGAGGAGACAGCGGTGTTACCTGTCCAGACGTTTCCTACTTTGTCAGGAGATTCAGAACTTTCAGAAGCGTCAGCCTCTGTCCCTGTCACATCCACATCACAGCAGGCAGCTACAGCGACAGCTACATTCCTGCCTTTGAACCCAGTGGTTTCATCTGTGCTTCCTGCCCAGGCAGCTCCAACACAAACACCCCAACCTGAGGTAAAACAGCTGAAATACTTCCTTCCACTACAAGTTTTGTTTAATGATTTAGTTTTGCATATTTTAAGCAACATGTCCTCTGTGGGTTTTTTGCCTTCAGAGTCAAAACTCCAGCCACAGCTATCTACAAGGATTAAACGGGCTACCAATCATGGCTGCCCCTGTATTCACAAAGGTAGGATCATTCTCAAAAGCATCAACACTGCCTTCTATTACACTATATATTTACTGGTGTAACATACAGCCTGTCTTTTCCCATCAGAGCCTGCAGGACCTCTTTGTGTCTGAAGGCCAGCTGGTGGTGCTAGAGTGCCGTGTGAAAGGAGCACCGTCACCTCGAGTGGACTGGTACAGAGAGGGAAAAATCATAGAGGACTCTCCTGATTTCAGGATCCTGCAGAAGAGTAAGCTCTGCTGCTGTCATATTAAAAGTGGAAATGAGTTTGTTTGTTTTTGAAAATGCACAATATTAAGACTTAATAAGAGCTTCAATAAGTCAATTTGATTTTTGATTTTTTCAAATATATTTCTGTGATCTCACAGTTTAATGATACTTGATTCTTAACCTTGGTGTGCAGACAATGAAAACTGAAATAAATTGAAATAAATCAAAACATGAATATAATTAGTAGACACAGAAATATAAAACCCTTTATCTTTGAAAAAATTGGTTTATATCAGATCCTGTCCAGTTAGTGAGACCAAAAAGCTGAAAATGCTGATATCCCTATAAAAGACATTGGGGTTAAGGATTTGTTTACAAGCACAAATCAAAGTAATCTTGCTTCAGCTGACTGTGGTATATGATTGTAAGTATAACTCAGATTTAGAGAATCGCTGATTTTTTACTTAAAGCATAACTTCAGCTGTTGCATTTCATAATGATTTTGGTCCTTGTTTCCATTTCAGAGCCAAGATCTCCAGCTGAATCAGGTACATACTGTATTTCATGAAATCCTCATTTGTCAAAAACACAAGTGTTGACTGCACCAAAGCAGCTGCCTGTGATGCTGCAGTGTGTACATATTACTGTGTTGAAGTGTTTATAGCCATTGGCTGAGGCTTCTGTTCTTCTTCTGTACATAAACCAGGGCTACTTTTCCCTGACTCTGAACCATATAAGGAAGTCTCTCATCCTCTGTCAAACCACCATGGCAGATCATTTCAACCTGCCTTAGCTACAAAGAAACCCCACTGCTAGGCATTTGAACCACAAGTCATGTATCTTTCCTCACTGTACTGAGACTCTCTATAGTTAATATGGTGCAGTCAAACCAAACCAGCTTGATTATGTGAGTATCACTTTATTTTATTTAATTTTTTTACCATTACTTCTAGAGGAAATATGCACTTTGGTCATTGCTGAGGTCTTTCCAGAGGATTCGGGGGTGTTTACTTGTACAGCAAGCAACAAGTATGGAACCGTGTCCAGCACTGCTGCACTGAGGGTCAGAGGTAACACTTCTGTTTTGCTTTTCAAAATCAGCAACAATGTCATATATTCTTATAAATGTTCACTGACATTTCTATCCATCTCTCTGATTCTCATCAGGCAATGGCAGAAGCACCAACCACGTGAGGCCTTTCAACAGCTCAACGATGGAGCCCGGTCGAATCCAAGACCCTTCCCCTTCAGCTCCCATGGTAAACCCTCAACCAGAAGTTACTGTGAGCAACAGCATCAAGCCCCACTCCAGCACCATTCGCCTAGACCCGCTCATCTCTAGCACTTTACGCCTGGACCCCGTAAACACCAGCACCCTCCGTCTGGACCCCCACAGCTCCAGCATGTTGCGTCCAGACCCCCTTCGCACTAGCCTGCCCAGTCTGGAGCCCTCCAGCCTGAGCAGCAGCAGCAGCTCCTACCTGAACTTTCGTAGCACCAGCACCCCAAACTTAGATCCTCTCCACCTCCACCAGAACCCTTCTGGAACCAGTGGAGCAGGTCCAGAATCCCAGAACAGTGGACAGGTGCTCTCATACCCAAAACCCTTCACTGCTCTATCTGCAGCGGTGACCTCAGCTGAACAGGAAGTGTCCAGACCTATGCTGAGATCGCCTGACATAAGCGCTAAAGCTAAGGGGACCCCAAACCATCAGAATGGGAGCCCCATTGTGGTGCCTCTCCCTGATCCTCCTCCAAACTCCTGCCTTAAGTCAGGCACCATGACAAACCACAGGGACTCACGCTCCAGCTCCAGAGTCGGTCTGCGCGTGCACTTCAAACTGCCTGAGGATGAAGAGGATGAACAAAGTGACGCATCCAGTCAGGGTGATGAAGACGTCACTGAGGTTTCTGTCAACAAAGAACCACCACCAGTGCTGGCTAAACCCAAACTGTGAGTAGAGCAAAAAAAGAAAACAAGTACAAGTTAGAAGAGTATCTGAAATTTCACTAACTGAAACTAACATAAAGCTGCCAGAAAGGTCTGCAACAGTTCAGTATGAGGAAAAGAGATTTTGTGCATGGGATCTGAAAGTCACATCCTTACTTTGAGCTGCATCGAGATAAATTAGATGAGCTGTACTGAGTGGTGGGAGGTTCCTCCTCCACTGGCTCAGCTAGCAGCTGTAATCAGTTGCAATTCATAAATGAATGCATACGGACCCCAAATGTGGACCTTCAGGCTTTCTAAAACAAAGGATGGCGTCTTCTATTTGTAAGTTTACTTCTATGCATTTGTGTTCATCTAATATCTCAGATAATGCCGTGAATGAAATCTCGTTTGGTGTGATAAGATGTTTACTATTGTTTTTGTGCTTGACATCATGGACTTAAAAAAAAAAACAAGGATAAATATAAAAATATGTCCTGCATTGTTTAGTCTAAGTGAATTTGCAGTAATTTGATGATAAATAAAACAGAACATCTTGTTTAGAGTGAAAGCTGAAAGTGTGTTGAGCTTGAACAGTGTTTTGTTTGTAGGCTACTTGTTAGTAGCCCATAAAAGGGCAGAGTGTTCTTCATGCTGACTTTGGCTCATTCCTGCTGGGGTTTACTGGACTTAATTTATGAGAACAGAGCACTGAGCCGCTCTCATCCTCACCATGTATAGTGTCATTTTTTCTGGTAGTTGATCTGTTACTTTGGTTTTGCTTGACCTTGACAGGGACCCAGCCCAGCTCCAGCTTCTGCACAACCAAGTCCTCATGGAGCAGCAGCAGGAGACTGAACCTCAGACCCAAACCCACATCCTGCCTCAGCCCCACCCCCCACTACAGATCCAGATCCAGCCCGAGGTCCAAAGCTCCTACGAAGGTCCGCTGTGGTCACCCAGAATGCACCGTGAATCCCATCCGGCACCTTTCCAGCCCTACCTTAACACCACGACCCCCCCCCTGCAGACGCCCCACTCTGCGCCTCCGCTGACCACCACCGCCCCCCCTGCTCCCTCACTGAGCTCTGCTCCAGCACTCAGCGCCACCTTTTCACCTCTTCTCAACACTTCTTCTGCTCCTCCTTTCAGCTCCCCTCCTTCTATTCCTCAGCTAAAGACGTCTTCGGTGGTGACCTCGCCTCCACCTGCCCCACAGCTGAACACAGCTCCTCCTCTCAGCACAGTCACCATGACACAGATGAACACCATCCATGCCTCGCACCTCAACCTGTCCCCTGCAGCTCTTGCCAGACCTGCACCCACTTTACAGTTCTCCTCTCCTCCTGCACCAAAGCTTAGTACAGCTCCCACAGATCTGACCCCGGCCTTACAGCAGATCATTTCTCCTGCTCCTCTACTGCGAAGAACCCACGCCTCCCTCATGAACCTCACCGCCACTTCCTACACCTTCAACTACGCCCGGCCTAAAGAGTTCATAGCTGCTCAGACTTTCTCACCAGTCAGGAGTCCTTCCCCGACTGAATCCCCAGTGCCCTTGCTCCACGAGCTGGCCGCTGAGCTCAACTCCTCTACAGCCAGCTCCCCTACTCTCCCGCCATTTTCCCCTCCACCCAGGATCTTCCCCACGAGGGTGCTAAAGTCTCCCACCAGCCCTCCTTCCCTCGTGTCCTCACCAACACCAGGGTCGGCACAGTTCCTGAACAGTGTATTTGCTGTACGAGCCCAGTCGCCTCCCCAGGCCTCATCTCCCACCTCCAGTAGCTCCACCCCCAGCCCCATTCAAAACCCTGTGGCCTTCCTCAGCTCCGTCCTGCCGTCCCTGACCCCGAGTCAGCCCACAAACTCAATGGGATTGCCCAAGGGAGCTCCTTTAGGGTACGCCCTCTCTGATGGACTACAGTGCTCATATGATTGGTGAACTCTCACATGCTGTAATATATTTTCCCATCTGTCTCTTCAGGCTACAAAAGAAGGTACCCAAGGTGCGCCTGCCGTCAGCTGAAGACATTCGTGAGAGCAAAGAAATTCTCCTCCACGACATTGAGAAAAAGCTTGGATTTAAAGACAATACTCCACATTTTGCACATCAACAGGTACTAGGCAGTCTCCGGCTCTGCAGCCGTGATCGATTTCTCCTTTTCTGACTCTCTCAGTTGCAGTGATGTAGTGATGAATACGTATAATCATGCAAACAACTACCTGCATAAAGAAAAATGATATTCTTAAGCTTTAGCTTAGCCCAAAAGGTGGGCCCTCTGATTTCAGCCTTTATTACATCCCTGCTCAGTTAGACATTAGAGTACTGTGAATATGTCTGTCAAAAATTTGTATTTTAGTATGTGATTGCTAAATTTGAACTAATCAGCTGTTGCAATCCAGTTTTAGTTTTTGTTGTTGTTGTTTTTTTAAATACATAATATAGTAGTATATTAAGTATGAAGTTTACTTTATATTAACCAAGACTGTGCTGCATTCTCACTTGTCTCCTATGGAACCCCAGAGGTCTTCAACAGTAAATGAAGAGATAAATTATTATAAAATAATCCCATGCATAAATTGTGTAAAATGATGAGCAATAACCCAAACTCACAACGCCATCTGGCTAGTTAGCCTGCTAGGTACAATAAAACAATAAAAAATGTTAGTTTCTGTGCACTGCGTTTATTTACGGCAGAGCCAGATAAATAATTCAGCATTACTTTGACATGGTTGTTGCTAACAGGCTAAATTTGGTACCAGTTGCTGAGCTGGCTAGCTTAAGAGGCAGGGGATAAAACTCTGTTATTTTCAGAACATATCTTTATTTAATATGTTTTGTTTTTTTTTAAACACTGGTTCACAACAGAACAGAAAATCCTAGATACAGTACATGTGACCAGTCCTGTACACAGGGATGAAGCAATAATAAATTTAATTTTAACAATTTATCCCACTACATTAACAACTATTGTTTAATTTTCATTTTCCACAATATATTCATATGATTATTTACTTTACCATTAACTCGCTTCAGTTCAGCAGAGCATCAGCTGTCATTCCCTCCCCAGTCATTCATGGTTATTCATCACTGTGTGTATGTACCGTAATAACATATGCATGCTAATAACAGTAGCTTGTGTGTTATTCCATCAGTATATGTTTGTATGTACAGTTTGTGTGTAGTTGTTGGAGTTCATCATCCATCCCTATCCTCTCATAGAAGCTGAGTAATGAGGGGAAAACAGCGAGCAGACCCCTTGGACCAAACATTCCCGCTACTGTCATTAACTATGATGAGGTACAAGGATCTTCCCGTCCCAAGCACTGCTTTGCTCGAGGCTGTATGGGTTATTATACTGTTTCAGGCCGAGATTACGAAACTTTGGATACTCTCATATACTTATCTAAATACCGTGGATAATTAATAAGTCTAATCAAGCATTCAAGCTTCTGTTAACTAATATATAACCTGCACGAATAATCATAATAAACATATTTTAAGGTTAAAATTCATTAAGCGAATGAAATGTAATGACTTTTCAGTTAACCGATTTTACTGAAGCTTGCAGCCCTGTCCTCCTGATTTTCATTTTAGATTTCCCCTAAAGGCCAGTATGACGTAAAAACTACACTTTCCTGAAAACTCATTTCACAAAGCCTCACATTGTCCTTAACATTTCACACACTTCAGTAATCTCCAACCAGTTTCATCTTTCTGCAAGCCCACACATGAAAAAGCTACCAATAGGTTCTCAGTATGAGTTGAATAAGATGTTTAAATGTCTAGAAATCAAGTTTCTCTTCTCTGCAGTTCACCTCTACAGTTCATCTTCGTCTGTTCTCTGTTTTACCCTCAGCCTTATTCTGTTTGGTTGGTCGAGCAAAATATTTCACCAACCAGGAGTGACACTGTCACACAGATGCCACTGCATGATCTTTAGCACCAAGTGGTTTAAAGTCACAGTCTAGACATTTTTTTTTGTTGTTTTCAGATTTGAGTCATAGATTGTTACTTTAAAACCACTGTTGCTCCATGATAAATAGATGCACGTTGTCTCATGTTCCTGATCACTGCATACCTCTCCCAGCATTTGTCGCTTATCTCGATGCGATAAGCTTTTATGTACAATATCCGCATATTACTGCACTCACTGAATTTTCAGGGAAATTTGGTGTTGACACAAAGACAGATGGTTCATGCAGTGATCCAACACCGACTGTGCCGATTACTTTGATGTAGTGGTTTTCTTTTTCCAGGAGTACAAAGTGTCCAGTTTTGAGCAGAGACTAATGAGCGAGATTGAATTCCGTTTGGAGCGAACGCCAGTGGAGGAGTCGGATGACGAGGTGCAGCACGATGACGTACCCACGGGAAAATGCATCGCACCCATATTTGACAAGAAACTGAAGAACTTCAAGGCCATGGAGGGCGTGCCTGTCACTTTCTCGTGTAAAGTGGTGGGAATCCCTCTTCCAAAGGTGAGAGGTCAACAACTGTGCCGCACACATCACGGCATGAACTTTAACTTTCATCCCTCACATTTATCATTCACATCTGTGTCTCCCCTCAGGTTTACTGGTTCAAAGATGGCAAGCAGATCTTGAGGAAGAACGTCCATTACAAGAAGATCAGAGAGGGGGACGGGACCTGTGCTTTACACATAGAGTCCACAACCAGTGATGATGATGGCAACTACACCGTAATGGCAGCTAATCCACAGGTAAAACTTCATTCCCAGGCTCCCATTCATGTTGTCAACACCTTCTCTCCAGCCTCAAAAATCTGATCTGCTATTTGATATTTGATGACCTTCAGGGACGAATCAGCTGCTCGGGTCATTTGATAGTCCAAACGGGACCTCCCCGAAGCCGAATGACACCTATTCACTCTCAGAGGTGAGCAGGGCCGAGTGTGTAGTGGGATCTTCAGCAGAATCCCCTCTCTGTATCTGCTAACTGCCACCCCATCTAACACGGACAGGGATTAATGTCAAAAAAGTGTGTGTTTGTGTTCCGTGCTGTCCTCACCTCTACCTGTTTTTCAGGGTGCGAGCTCGCATACAGGAAGTTGAAGGTGAGCACACCCAGGAGCGCTTTTTTCGGCCTCACTTCCTCCAGGCACCAGGCGACATGCTGGCTCACGAGGGAAGACTGTGCAGACTAGACTGTAAGGTAGGTAGCAGGTGATACGGTCACTAAAATATTGCATGTTTGTCTCACCTCACTGACAGCCTTCTTTGTCTTCCAGGTGAGTGGACTGCCCAACCCAGAGCTGATGTGGTTGGTCAACGGGAAGCCAATCTATCCAGACCTCTACCACAAGATGCTGGTGCGGGAGAACGGCGTCCATTCCCTGGTCATTGACCCTCTGATGCAGAAAGACGGGGGCACATACACCTGCATCGCAAGCAACAAAGCAGGACAGAGCTCCTTTAGTCTAGAACTGAAAGTTGTGGGTAAGGGCTGGATACAATAAATTACCTTGCTGTTAGAAGATGAAAAGCAATGAATTAATTGCTTTAATTTGACGTCTCATGTCCTCTTTGGAAGCTTCAGTAATCTGAGTCATGTCCACTTTAGAAAAAGAGACAAAACACCCTCCCCAGTTTTTGGAGAAGCTGCAGAACATGGGTATTCCCGAGGGAACTCCAGTCAGGCTGGAGTGTCGGGTGGTGGGTATGCCCCCGCCACTCATCTTCTGGAAGAAAGACAATGACACCATTCCTAGAACTAAGGACAGAGTCTGGTTAGTGCGAGTTCTAAGCTGCTGCTGCAGCTGTTTCAGTACCATGCATTAAAACATAATAGTTTCAAAGATATCTGCTGGAACTGGAATAAATTCTATCCACCATCTGTTTATTTCAGCATGACCCAGGATGCCACAGGATATGTGTGTCTCCTTATCCAGCCGACAACAAAAGACGATGCTGGCTGGTACACGGTGTCAGCAAAAAATGAGGCTGGAGTTGTGTCCTGCACCTGCAGGCTTGATATCTACGGTAAATATTCTGAATAGCTGTGTGGCTTTAAGATTTATTCAGAAATATGCCACATTTTCAGCAGGTCGCTCTACGTAGTAATGCTAGCTATCTGCTGCACCTTCAGCACAGTGGCATCAGAACATCCCCGCACCCATGAAGAAAACTCCGCGCATGGGCAGCCGCTACGCCGCTCTGACCGGCCAGGGGCTCGACATCAAGTCAGCTTTCCCCACATCAGAGACCAGCCCCATCCTGTTCTCCAGCTCGCCTCCTGAGGCCACGCTGGAGAGCGAGGAGCTGTGAGCTGCCCACAAACACTCCAGCATGGTGACCCTCAGAGGCCTCCCAACAGGATGTGTGACCTCCCTGAGGTCCAAACATTGGAAAGGGGAGAATGATTGTCTGAGCAATGATTGTCATGTGATTTGTGTGATGCATTTGAAGTGATACATTCAGAATAGAATGGCAAAGAATTACTGCGTTAAAGCTACCAGCACCGGTAGTGGGTTTGTCACCATTCCTATTTACTCAAGTCATATGAAGAGTGTTTCACATACAGAAAAAAAAATGACAGATTTGCAAAGTCTTAGCTCATGAGCCATCAGTGGAGTTGAATATTGTTCTCTGACAGGTTTGAATGATTCACGTTTGTTTTCTACATCATATTTAGCTTCAGTGATGAGGTTGTTGCTGAATGTTGGTGATAACATCTGTTCTTAATAGTTAGTCCTATTCTCAGAGTGGTTTTAACACCACTTATTTTTATCGCAAGTCACATGTACAGTGGTTTCAGACAGTATTGAGACCCCTTCACTCTTTTGCACACTTTACTGTTTTGTAGATTTAATTTGAAATCAACAATGACATAGTGAAAACATGTTTTTAGAAATTTTTGTAAATTTATTTAAAAAACAAAACAAAAAAACCCCCCGGAAATATCTAATTTAGTAAAGTTTTCAGACCTTTAACTCAGTACTTTGTAAAAAGGATAGAGTAGTGCATACAGTAGACTCCTTTGGCTGCAATTACAGCTTCCAGTCTTCCTGGGTAAGTCTCTATAAGCTTTGCACACCTGGATTTGTGCTGATTATGCCATTTTTCTTGGCGCATCTTCTCAAGCTCCATCAGATGGGATGCAGGGTGTCTTTGAACTTCCATCTTCAAATCTTTCCTCAGGTGTTTCTTGGGATTTAAGTCTCGGTTTTGGCTGGACCACTGAGAGACAGTCAGAGACTTGTCCTGAAGCCACTCCAATGTTGTGTTGGCTGTGTGTTTCAGGTCATTGTCTTGCTGAAAGGTAAACCGCTGCATCAGTCTCAGGTCCCGTGCTCTCTGGAGAAGGTTTTATTTAAGGCCTCTCTGTATTTGGCTGCCTTCATCCTTCCCTGACCAGTCTCCCTTTCCCTGCTGCTGAGTAGCCCACAACATAACACAATGCTGCCACCACCATGCTTCCCTGATGAGCAGTATGTGGTGTTCACTCCTTTTCTCTTTGTCATTTTGTATTATTGAGCGTAGATTGATGGGCAAAAATTGTAATTTTATCTATTTAAAATCAAATCTTCATCACCCTAAAGTGAGCAAAAAGTGAAGGGGTCTGAACACTTTCTGAAGTCCCTGTATGTGTACTGGTAGTACTAGTTTCTTTTTCGCTTTATATAAAAAGTTTATATATATGAGAGTAGCCATATGTTATTGTTTATTAATAATCAGTTGAATAATAGTTTAGAGTATATTAACAGATATGTGAATGTGCCATTTAGATCAGTTTAAATGGCTCCAGCGGGGTGGGATTCTTTCTACACTTAACTAAATTATTTCTTTATGTCCATCACTGGTTCACAGTTTTGCACCATGTTTGTCATGCGCATGCATGCCAATAGCTGATCAATATTCAACTGTAATAACTGTATAACTCAACAAACACACACTGTGTTTGTCTGCTCACACTGATAATAATAGTATGCTGTTAGGTGAGTCTAATTCATGGTTTGTAGTTGAAACACTGAAACACTTTGATTTTTTATTTGTATTTTTTTGGGGGGGCTTTCAGGTGATTTAGTTCATCTTTGTATTGACAAAGATTTATCTCCTTAATTGCATCTAGATTTTGGGATGTGTTATCAGAGGAATGAGTGAGAATGTGACCCCTGAAAAAATGAGTTTGTGATAAGAAAAACCGTCGTCTTTGCTTTAGCAAATGACAGAACCAAGTCAAATGTATCCTGCAGAGGCTGCTGTTGAACTTGGATAAAGCTAATAATAATAATTGATTTGATTAAATAAATTCAAGTCAGTATGAAAACATATTGGAGAAAAGCCTGAAAGCACATATTCAGCTGATGTAAAGTTGCACATTGTAAAATAGTTTTGTCCTTCTCAGAATAAAGTTATATTTATTCAAATGAGTGAAGTGTGGTTTTGTGTAAATGCTGCATTAGACAGCATCTAAAATCATTCTGCTGCATTTTCACTGTCTGGCATGAAAACGGCTTGTGTGTAAAAATACTCTCCCCAATCAAAGAGGGAATGAGGCAGTTAAAATCATGTCATTGCTGAGACCTTGTTTTGAATATGCTGTAATCAGAGCCCTATTAGCTTAAACTGATGCCAAATTCAAAACAAATAGGAAAGCCCAGAAGCCAATTAAGCATTGCTAATCAGTCCAATTAGAGGGGAAGAGAGTTCAAATAGGCATAAAATTACATTCACCTTACGTGACCTAATTATACCCCCAGCCTCATCTCACCAGCTGCCAGACCTACTTGTTAACTGGGTGCTGTATGTGTGGCTGAGTTGTAAATATCTGTGGACTTTGAGAAAATTCAGTGTTTTGGAAACTTCAATTTTAATTTTTAGTCCATTTTTCATTTATTACTCTATAGAATTATACTGAATATTGGCATGATGTTTCACATGGTGTTTTATATTTTCATAGTGGACTCAACCTGATTATTGCTATATTAAAACAATAATAATAACAGTAGTGGCAATGATTCAAATCCAGATACTCAAAGTTTACATATTTGAAGCCAAAGAATTAACACACTTGTTATGTGTTTGCCTATGCTTATTAAAAGGAAGTATGAGCTGATACGCACTGCTCATTTAAAAGTACTCCTGTGGTGATAATGAGATTTACACTTTCTCCCGGACTGAAACATACGCTTTGCGTCCTAATCTCCATTTCTCCATAAGGAGATCTGGATTTATGAGGCTACGAGTTTCTGTCAGAGCAGACGGGTCACTCCTCGGTTGTGACATATGGCTTTTGACAGAGGGCAGGGCACAGGCAAGCCAATCGTGTGAGGGGTTGCAAAAAAAAAAAAAAAAAAAGATTGGAAGGCACGGAAGGGCCGGGCCACATCTCAGACAAGGCCCTCAGACAAGACAAGCAGCAGCTGGCAAACTACATCAATCTGTAATCAATGAACCAACTGGTAGATGGGATTATATGCCTAATTGCACAGCTAACCAGTCCAGCCCAAAATGACCAGACAGCATCAGCTTGTGTGCATGACCCAATACCAGAGACGGTCATTATTCTAGGCCTCTGACAGTGATTAATCATTCATAACCTGCCTCTACACCCAAGCTTTGAGTCTGTCAATACACAGTGAGAGGAGCTGTGTATCCTCACTGACAAAGGACGTCAAAGATGACACCAGAAATGAAAACAGTAGAGGTGGAGGAAATATTCACATCCTTTACTTAAGTAAAAAGGAACAATACCACGGTGTATACGTCTCCATTACAAGTTAAAGCCCAATCTCATTTTACTTAAGTTGGACAAAAGCTCTCATTTTATCTAAGTATTGAATGTTCTCCTTTTCACAGTGCATGTATATAATATTTGATTGGATTATTATTATCATTGATGCGTTGACGTGTAACCTGTACTTTAATTTAGTAGCTTGTCAAGACTGATTAGTTTTTACTAAAATGTAGATTGTTGGGCAGTTTAGAACAAATTCTATAATATTTTACAAGCTCATTGCTTAATTTGCAATGCATCAGTAACTACAGCTGACAACATATCAGGGTAAAAATGACAACATTTCTCTCCAAAAAACAGTCACTGTAAGTATAAAGTAGAACAACATTTAATTGTGCTCCACTAGTTTACAAAAGGTTTACAACAGTGTATGGTTAAAGTAGAAAAGTTATTTGGGTGGCTGTCGAGTGACAGTAAAGAGCGTGTTTGGAGTGTGTGTGTGTGTGTGTGTGTGTGTGTGGCAGAGGAGACTACCCTCCTGTATTACAGAATTCAATGTTGGCAGATGGGACAGACAGACAGACAAATTATTCTGTCTGTCTCATTTTCTCGGCCCACTACACAGATCAATTATTTATTTCACATGTGGGCCCCACTTCACAAGGAACATTAATGCATCCCACATACTGTGCAGCGCTGATAAACATCCGCACTGACTAGCTGCACTTTAAAGATATAAAGCAGAAGAATTTTCTGGAGACTTCAATATTTGTGGACCTGCACACAAACCGATCTCCAAACCTCAGACGGTGCGGTAATCTTCACACCATCTTGGCCCATATTGCTTGAGACTCCTAATCCCCTGATGTGCTGTTAAAATCCCTCAGGTTACAGGCCACACTTACACTTCTGTTGCCTCGGGCTAATCTCAGATTATGGTTATTATCACATGGAGACCAGTTACATGAGAAGTGAAAGGGGACTTCTTGGTGACTTATGTAACTTAATAAAATCTGATGTATTTACAGGAAAAGGTGCTTCCAAAGTTTTCAAAATGTTAAATTGTGATATCGACAGATTTATTCCTGAGACACAGAACAGCTAAGTATGACAGTGACCGAGTCACAAATTTCGTAAAATGTCCAAAAAATAGAAATGTTTTAGAGGGAGAACACGTTTAAACTATAAACTATAAAATATTGATTCAGGAAGAAACAGATTATTACTTATTATACTTATTTATCATATATTGAGGTGAAATACTGTATGTCTGCATTTACATTCAAATTTGAAATCATGACAGCAGAGTGAATTTTAAATCAAATCTAGTTTTAGTTTTTGAGTTTTAGTTTTATTTTGCTGATACCTGATGGTATTTATATGAGATAATGTGCCAAAGCTCTCTTTTGTTTAAAGCTGAACTGAGTTGAATCCTTAATCTTTAATTATTAGGTTTTGATTTTTTTTTTTTTTTTGTGATTTTACAAACGTAAGTTCAACAGAGAAATATCCACAATCTTGGCCTTTTAAAAGTTTGTTTGCACCGTCAGCTGTGGTGAGTGGAGCTACCAGATGGTAGACTTTTGGTGTTTGTGCCACATGGCTCTGAGTGAAGCCACGGCCAGATAGCCCAGCCCAGGATAATTGGAATTTCATTAAGGTTTTTGTTTGTGTGTGTGTGCATGTGCTGAGTGTGTGTATATATGCCTCTGTGTGTGTGTGTGTGTGTGTATGGGCTGAGAGTGGGTGTGGGTGTTTATGAGTCTGTATGGGTGTGTTTCTCTATGAGCAATATTGAGGATGGGGGAGGAGGGCAGGGACTCCACCTGCTGCCACCTGTTCATCTGCTCCGTCTTATAAAAGCTGCTCCCTCACTGTCTCCACAATCACAGACACCTTGGACTCTTCAGGCTGTCCACTATCTGGGCTTACAACTATCTGACACTCAACACAAAGGACACACAGCTTGGACATCAGCCAGGCTGTGACACCAGGAGACCTCTGAGGAGCCCTGAAACTGAAACTGGAAACGTCTCTGACAAATCTATTGACTTGTAGCTGAGACTTTCTGACCTGAGGACAATCACCGTTTTGATTCTTCCAATGAAAATCATGAAGTCTCGTCGACCCAGCTGCACTGACTCTGGATCCGAGTCCTCAGAACCGGACTCCAAGAGCCCAGAGAAGTATGAGAGTGCCACAAGGCGACGGATGGCCGCCAATGCCAGAGAGAGGAAGAGGATGCAGGGTTTGAACACAGCCTTTGATCGCTTACGTAAAGTGGTCCCCCAGTGGGGCCAGGACAAAAAACTGTCCAAGTACGAAACCCTGCAGATGGCCCTCAGCTACATCATGGCCCTCAACCGGATCCTGACAGACGCCAGGAGGCACAACGCTTCTCACAGGCAGTGGCTGGACCTGCAGTTCGACTGCATGCAGACAGAAAACTACCCCTGCCTCATGAGGTACGACTCTCCGACTGGACAGGAGTACATCCACTCATCGTTCTCGTACCAGTTTGACGGACATCAGGTCCACGCGTAAACCTGCTGCCATTTGTCAGATAATCAATCATGTTGTTGGGTGTGAGTGACAATGTGAGTACATCTCCTGCAGTCTGGGAGACAGTAAATACGTTTGTATTGCATTATTTTCTTTTTGTATTTATCTAGTATTTGTATGACAATCGAAAAGGCTTCTATTGAAGTTTGAAGTCTTTATTTTTTCTAGGAAACCCAGAAATGTTGAGCAGCTTTTTGTTCAAAGTATAGCAATGAAAGAAATGTAGTGTCATTATAATGACCATTAGATTGTACTGAAGATACAGGCAATGGTGTATGTTTATGTCACTTATTTTTGATATGGCCCTAAAACATTGTGCAATGTTCAATGGATTCTGAGAAAATCGTTGTTTTCTTAGTTGCATAGTTAAAGTCAACATGGAACTATTTTGTCAAAGTGTAAGTACATGTTTGTAGAGTTGAAAAATAGATGTTATTTTTCACATGCAGACTCTATTTTGTTGAATTATAGTTTTTGATCAAAAATAAAAACTATTTTATATGAAAAACACTTCTCTTGTTCTTTATTGTCTTCTCTACTGAAATGGTGAAATATGGATTTTTTTCGTTGTGTCTTTATACTGTATCTACTGTATGCAACTGCATAACTTGCTAAATATATTTGTTTTTATTATTTTTAATTATTCAAAGCCTTCTTTGTTGACAAACTTTTCCTTTTTTAATCTGAAAATACCAAAAAAAAAAAACAAAATTACATTTGCAAAATATTAACCTGATGTACTGCAAAGGTTAAATTTCTAAATAGTAAAATTTACTGCAGAATTTTCTCATTCCAAGAAAAACATCTAATCATAAAGCTTTGGCATTTAAACCCTCAGTTGTCTGGTATTAAAACAAGGGTTATCAGAGAGAACGCGTAATTTACAGCACATTCTTTGTTTCGTGGGTGTCAGGGTCTCGGTAGCACTGATGGCAGTTCACGTCCGCTGCACTGCCTCGGTCTGCACCCTGGGGAATAAATCATCCTTTTGTCCCGAGCTCCTGTGCTTTGAGATAAGACACTGTTACGTCAAAGGGGTGACGAAAATCTGAACATTGAAAGCAGACTCCTTTTTTTAGGACAAAGTGTAATCATTTGATTATTTCATTCTAAAATTTTCTCTATGGAAATAACTTTTGGAGTTTATAGGTGTTGAACTCATTCAGTTGTCCTACAGGATAGTCCAGCGTGAGCAGAGATAAACCAGGATGCCATATGATCCGCAACTGTCCATTGTTTGAGCCACACAGCTACAGATTTAAATGGCAATCACTAGCCACTGAAAAGTGATTGTTACAGATTTGAAAAAAATATGAATGGTGGCACAAGCCGCAGCAGATTAAGGAAGCCTGTGTGCCAGATCCTGCCACGGCTTCAGCGGGGGAGCAGAAATTAAACTCCATTGTGTGGTAATGGCTGTGTGTAATCGCTCTGTTCAGAGCCGCTGAGGCATGAACGCCCATAGCTGGACCCAAACTCTATCTGCATTAAGTAGAGGACATCTACAGCAGTGCATGAACTGTACTGTCCAACTGCTAATACACTATACGTCTTATCTTATTAGCATGCAGTTGATTTGGGTGGTAATTTGTGGAGTTATATGTTGTTTTTAGATCATCTCATTTTTACAGTCTGTTTGGTATAATACCAAACTGCTGTACAAAATAAACAAACACATAATTAGATAAAAAGATAAACATGTAGATAGATATCATAAAGTATTGCAGAGGGGTTGTGGTGTTGGCAGGAGAGACTTGGTCGATAGATGAGGTGCCTAACACTGATACAGATGGTCGTAATGATTCATATGCCACAATGGACAACCGCTTTCTGACAGTTGGCATGTCAAAAATGAATAGATGACAGAGTCAAAAGTGCTGAATGGTAATGAGGCTGAGACCATTAGTGACACTGCAATTACGCTCCTCATTGATTCAGTTACAAGTGGTGAACAGTTGGTGACAGAAAACATAATCGACATGCAATTAATTGATTTCCTCAATAAGGTCGTGTTATTGAATGAGTTGTTAATCAATAGTGACAACAATGGGCTCAGCAGGTAAATAACTGAGAGGGCAAAATAAATGTATTTAGTCTTCCACCATGGCTGGAAGCTCTCTTTTCTAAGACATTTTGTCAGTTCAGCTGGAGGTTTGATAATGAGAGGGGGGCAGATGATCTCCATGCTGATTTTATATATTCTATTTAATTGTATTTTTTCAAATGCACCTCCTTTTACCAACGTGAAAATTATTATTTATTTATCGGAGCAAATAAAAGTACAATCCAATCTAAAAATATCCCCAAGTTTGAAACAGCTAAGGACTAGATACGAGCTCTTGTTGGTCAAGGGTACCACTGTAGCACTGACCAAACTAAGGTTAGATGTGTAGTATTTGGATGAACCTTACTGAAGTGTCCGTGCACAACTGGACACAAGTATGTCAGTGTTGTGATAGTCCAACACCTGTCATGTTATCAATTTAATGTGTTTCAACTGGGTCTCAGTCTCAAGACTACAAAGGCCCTGGCAGAGGACCAGCAGCTCCTCCCTCTACAAAGCTTATGTCATCAACTCTTTATAATCATCCCTCCAGCAGGTGTTCAGAAGCTGCCTACACTGCTCTGCTTCACTTTCTTCTCTGACGTAAAGCCCGGCAGTTCATTCAGAGAAACACCGGTGCCTCGCAGAATGAAGAGCCTGAGCAACCGGGCCGAGAGCCACCTGACCGGGCAGGTGGAGTGCGAGCTGGACAGCATGGGCAACGGTGCCTGGGTGAACCACGGCTACTGTGGCTCTCCTCTGCCCCTGCCCCGAGCCGTCAGCACCATCTACAACCCTCAGCCTCTCTTCCAGGGCTCCATGGAGAGCACGTACAAAGTGGACACCCCCAGCCTGTTCCACCCTCCACCAGAGGAACCACCGTCGGCTGAGCAAAGTCAGGCGAAGAAACAGAGGGGCTGCTGCTCTTTTATCAAAGGTAGGAACTCTGCTGAGCTTATCACTGCATTTCTGCTCTGAATATTAACTGCACTACTAGTTTCATGAGTATGGATAAAAAAAAATGACGTCACTACAGACTTTCTTTGGCTCTGGTTAAGTCTGGGCCTGCAAAATTAACTGATATATCTCTCTCTATATATATATATATTTTTTTTATCTTAAAATGTCTGTGATCTTATTGGCTGAATAATTTAGGTTTTCATAGAACATCATCTGCTTTCCTTTAACTCACAATTACTCTCTTAGTTATCATTGTGTCATAATTACACAACTAATGACTTTAACTGATATTTTGTGCAGGGTTGTGGGGCACAACATTGACCGAAAACACCTCAAACAACAGGGAACTGTTTGTCCGAACAACCCTACGGGAGTTACTGGTCTATCTGGTCTTCCTGGTGGACATATGCCTCTGTAAGTGTTGTACTCACACCATCCAAAATGTTTGCCTCGCAATTATCTCAAGAGTTTGGAATAAATCCTAAATCAAAATCTACGCCCAGTTGCCTGGTCAAACAGTATTTGAAAGTAATTCTTCGTGATTCCCTTACGTGTGACACACAAAAGAGGTTTTCTACATCTGGAAAATACTTTCCTGGATTTAATTTGCATAATAAAACCTGCTGAAATTACTTCCAAATTCTGTTACCCCAAATTTATGCATTTGCATTTTCAGTGAAGTGTGAATTACATGTTTCCTTTGGTGTTCCTGTACTTGTACAGGAATAAATTATTTCTACTTTACTATATTTCGCCTATTTGTTTTTAGCAGTGCTGATCACTTGTTGAAGCGCTCACCATTTGGCAGGATGTTACTGTATAGGGCACTTTGGACTGTTGATTTATCCTGCTTTAATGCCTACCACAAATGCCCTTCCCATCCTTCTGCCTAAAAGCCATTGTCCAGCTGAGCATTGGGAGTGAAAGGGACATGGGCTCTGCTCTCTTGCCTTTTAGTGATAAGAGCATTAGGCTTTGTCCTTTGTTGCTTTGTCTGGGTTAGATTTACATTGTTTGATGAGGCTATTTGTGTCAGGCCAGCGTGAGCTCTCTTCAAACAAATTACAGCTTCTAATCTGGATCTATTTGACAGCAGTGACATAAACGCAACCAAACAAGTCTTCAATGAGACCTTGCGTGTCTGCTTCTTAGCGGTCTTATCTTGGACCACTGAATAGAGCAACGTTTAGAGTGGATTCTGAGCAAAGCCAGATAGGAATCAGTGACTGGGAGTTAACAGTGCGATTGTGTTGTCTTTCAGTGACATATGGCATGACCAACTCGAGCACCTACTACTACACTAAAGCCATGACGGACCTGTTTGTGAATACAGCCGGTGAAAGTGGGGTTAGGTTTCAGTCCATTGGCACCATGGCCGACTTCTGGACTGTGAGTTTTCTAACATGTGCATTTCCTTCATGGTTTCCAGTGAGAAATAAGAACATGAAATTTTAATCTGTGCACATCCACCCTCTCTTTATATGAACAGTATGCCCAGGGCCCATTACTGGATGGCCTCTACTGGACTAAATGGTACAATAACCAGTCCCTAGACAGCAGAGACCAGTCCTTCATCTACTATGAGAACATGCTGCTGGGAGTCCCCAGAATGAGGCAGATTAAGATCAAGAACAACTCCTGCAAGGTCCATGACGACTTCCAAGACGAGATCACAGGATGTTTCGATGTCTACAATGAGAAGAAGGAGGACGACCTCAGCTTTGGTCTCATTAATGGGACTGCGTAAGACACTCTCTGGGACATTGTGCTGTTAAACACAAGAACTGCAGCAAAACTGTGTGTTTATTTTAGCTACTTTAGTGCTTTTTTTTTTATACCTCTGCAGATGGACCTACCACACAGAGAAAGAGATCAAGGGTTCCTCTCACTGGGGCTTGCTGACCACCTACAGCGGAGCAGGATACTATCAAGACCTGGGTCGGACCAAAGAAGAGAGTGCCGTCACACTGATGGAACTGATGGACAACCTTTGGCTGGACCGAGGAACTAGAGTAGTCTTCGTCGACTTTTCCACTTACAATGCAAACATCAACATGTTCTGTGTCATCAGGTATGGAGCACGATTAACTGCAGCAACTTTACCCCTAGTTGGCACCGATTCATTGGTTGACCAAAGTTTTATCTGCTTCTTTCAGGTTGGTGGTTGAATTCCCAGCGACTGGCGGAGCGATCCCTTCGTACCAGATCAGAACAGTCAAACTGATTCGCTACATCACCTACTGGGATTACTTCATCCTCGGCTGCGAGATGGTCTTCTGTTTATTCATCCTTTATTATGTTGTGGAGGAGAGTCTTGAGCTGCGAATACACAAGTTCTCCTACTTCAAAAGCATCTGGAACATACTGGATATTGTTGTCATAATGGTGAGGAAATGTAATTCGTATTTGAAGTTACCTAATTTCCCTCCGGGGATCAATAAAGTCCTATCTTATCTTATCTTAAGTAAACGTGGCCTTTTCTCTGATTTAGTCTCAGAAAAGTAAAATTATTCTTGTTCCCAGCTCGCTGTTGTTGCCATCATATTCAATATTTTCCGAACTGTCAAAGTGGACAAGTTGCTTGGAAAACTGCTGGAACAACCTGATATCTACGCTGATTTTGAATTTCTGGCCTTCTGGCAAACACAGTACAACAACATGAACGCTGTGAACTTGTTCTTTGCGTGGATCAAGGTAAAGACATCTTTCACTTCAACTTATTACTTACTGTAGAAAAAGTGATCTGGCTCTTGCATCATCTCTAAGAATGTGTGCTTTCTTCTTGTCCCTGTAGGTTTTCAAGTACATCAGTTTTAATAAGACCATGACTCAGCTGTCCTCCACGCTTGGTCGATGTGCTAAAGATATCCTGGGATTCGCCATCATGTTCTTCATTGTCTTCTTCGCTTATGCTCAGCTTGGATATTTGCTCTTTGGGACAGAGGTCGAATCCTTCAGCACCTTCGTAAAGTGCATGTAAGACGTGTCAATAGCAGCAGCTCCACAGGACAGATTTAAATAGACTGACTGAGCATCAACTAATCAATCCTTTTTTCTTCCTGTAGTTTCACGCAGTTCAGGATTATTCTCGGAGACTTTGATTACGATGCCATCGATCGTGCTAACAGAGTTCTCGGGCCCATCTACTTTGTCACTTACGTGTTCTTTGTTTTCTTTGTTCTGCTGGTAAGTCATTCTGTTGCATAAGTTGCTTGGTTTTAAAGGGATAAAAATGAGAAGTCTCACCATCTCCTCATGCATTTGTTGCTCAGAACATGTTTCTGGCCATCATAAACGACACGTATTCTGAGGTTAAAGAGGAACTCTCATCCCAGAAAGATGAACTGCAGATAACGGACATCATCAAACAGGTAAAGGCGATGAAAGTGATGTAAAAACAGATACAGCTATGAATAAAGTTACAAATGAGAGTTACAAACAAATTTTTTTTTCTTGTCATTCAGAGTTACATGAGGACATTTATGAAGCTGAAACTCAAAAAGGAGAAGATATCAGACGTTCAGAAGGCTCTACGGTCTGGATCTGGAGAAATCGAATTCAAGGACTTCAGAGAAACTCTGAAAGAGTAAGTGACAATATATGGAAAAGAAGAGCATAGGCTAACTTTGGTGTTAAACGCAACCCTCACTGCTCTGATGATCTCGCAGGATGGGACATGCTGATCATGAGATCTCGGCAGCCTTCTCACAGTTTGACCGTGACGGGAACCAAATTCTAGACAAAGGCGAACAGGAGAGGATGAAAATCGAGCTGGAGGAAAAGAGGGTTTGTGTAATAGTCTATGTGGTTTGACCTGATTTATAAGATTAATGTGGTGATGACTTTCATTAAGCTTTTTTTTTACTCATTTCTTCTCCAGATTGACAAGCAATAAAATCAATGTAAGAACGAATGCAAACAAAGCTGTGTGTTTACGATGGTTTCTCCATTATTTTGTCAGGACGCTCTAAGCGCTGAACTCAACAACCTTGGAATGAATTATGGGAAAGAATTACTGGAGAAACCTCCCGTAGCCTCCAATGAGCAGAAGAACAACTCAAGTCAAACCTCTGTGGATCAGGAACAGTTTCTAAAGTGGGGAAGGTTTTTATATTTGACCTATATGTTTTGAAGTATTACTATTTTGAGAAATACATTTCAGAAAAACGGATATTAACCAAAATCTGAACTATATTTCTCTCACCATGACAGACTAACCAGGCAGGTTCTCCAACTTGAAAGCTCTATGGCACGCATCACAGCCAGGATTGAGTTGATTATGGAGAAACTGGGGTTACAAGAGAAAGCTAAGAGGAACGAAACTGCAGGGAAACTGTCTGTGAACAGTAATGAAGTGAGTATGGAAACAGGTTACAGATATTCTTAAACCTCGCTGTAGCAAATGCTTCAATTTTTAAACGAAGCATTTAACAGTTAGGAGGCTTCACCTTACAAATATTAAGGATTTTCAGTTTTCGCTTTCAACTTGTGTGAGCTATAAAATCAGGAAAATGTCTTAGGTGTTATACCTTGAATTTTCAGCAATTAGACTTGACTTTCTTGGTTTTTCTTCTAATAAATACAAAATATTTAATTTTCAATTACCCCTATTCAGAGTGATGAAACTGCCTCAGATGGGAGCGTCCTGGTGTGTGTGGACAGAGGCACCAATGCCGAGCCGTCGTCCAGGAGACCAGCATTTCACACCAAGCCCACATATGACTGTCATATGTGATAAACCTCTGGTAAACAGAAGCAGGGGGTTACCTGGAAGTCACAAGAGACACGTGAGGATCTTACAGGTCACACACCTACAATATTTTGTGCTTCACATCTTTCCTGTGATTCTTCGGGTTGAAAATGATAAGGTGGTCAGAATAAACTACTGACAGAATGACTCACACATTTCAACATTCAACACTTTCCTTCAGCTGCTCCTACGTTACGGCCACTCATTTCATGGGAATTTGTAAATACTGTAAAAATATGTTTTCTTTGCTCACTAGGCGACTGCACTAGAGCTAATATAACAAAGTGATTTAAGCTCAGATTCATAGGATACGACCTAAACCAGCCTTTGGTTAATGCTGTGTGATATACAGTAACTTAAACAGTAGCTTAGAGGAAAGAAAGTTAACCAATATAATCCAATATTATAAATATATATATGCTACTCACTATCTGACTAAATGAATGTTTGCTTTGCTTTGGTCATTCAATATTTATGAATGTTGAAGTTCTCTTGCAGTTCCTCAGAGGTTATCAACCCCTCGCAGTTTAGTGAGATGTCTTCAAAATAATTCCCAAATATATTTTTTTATGTTTATATGTAATATATTATTTAGTAGTTATTCATCAAATTTGTCCACCTCCTGTGCTCCCAGAACTTTATGTGATGAATGACAGCATCTATAGCCCTTCATTAAAAAAAAATATTTATGTTCAAAAAAAAAAAAAAAAAAAAAATTTGGATTTGGAACAAATTATCCCAGTGGACTAGATGTAGTTAAAAAATCTGGTCGTCATCATTCAGGTTTGATACTTCCCAACGTTGCTGCAGAATAAAAAGCGTAGGTGTGAGGTTTTTGAGCAAATGTATAGGAAACACATGCTGTCTACTGAATGTATCATTAGATGGTACAAGCCTTAGGACCTCAGTATAATAATTGTTAAATGTTATTTACTGTGTCTGGTAGAATTACTATAAAGAGATAATTTTACAGTGAACGTCTGTGTAAAGCACAATTAATCAGCATCTAATAAATATACTGAATGAGCAGGTTCAAATGTCTCTTTATTCGAAGTGACTTCTTAAGATTCTCTATCAGATGGAAAATTGATTTCATCCTTTATTATCAAACATCACTTCTGTTGTTCAACTTACATGTATTATTGTCATAAAAGCAAACTGTCATTACATTCATTATTTTAAGCAAGAAATATATTACATGTCATAAGCGTGCAGTTCGAGCTGAATCTTCACCTGCCTCCTGTTACGTCATGAAAATGGCACACAAACTTAAGAATGGGAAAATCAATTTAGATCTATAATGGAGCCTCTGAAAATAACACAAAGTTTGAATTTACCCACACATCAATTAAGGCTTATGCATAATTTATATTGCTGAAATTAATGATGCCATTTTATTTCATAACATTCTACCTACAGTATGTACATTACTGCTTGAGTTTCGTGAAGGTTCGTGATCAAGGTTTATATTTACACTCTCAGCCAACAAGACCCTGTTTTGTTAAATGAACACCCCGCAGCTCCGACAAACAAACAAAAGCATTATCAAGCATGTTGGCTTGTGTAACAGGAACAGAAGGATGAGCTTACAAGGAGTGTAGTACACTGTACAGAATGGCACATATGCAAATAAAATCCAAACAGCAGGAAGTCTTTGAGAAATCCTCGTCACAATTTGCCAGTGATTTTTATAAATAATTTACTTGGGATATTTGGAAATGAGAAAATTCTGAATGCTCTGATGGGCCTGCTGCCCTGACAAATCAATGACATGTTTAAGAAAACTTCCACTTTCAGTGGAATTAATAAAAAAACAAAAAAACCAATCAGAATTATAATAAGCCTTAAAAACACTGGACAGTTTGTGTTGACACAAGTGGGTGATAAAAAAAACAAAACATTTTGAATGATGTAAAACATGATGCGATCTTGTAAGGGGCTGGTTCTGGTGCTAAATGAAGTCTGAAGTCCTTTGCAAACTCTCGCAGCAATATGAAAGAAATGACTATAAATTAAATGAGGTTAACAAGAGGAAGGAAGAAGGAAGAAAATACTTAAGATTCAATATTCCTCTAGGAAACCAGCCCCAGAATCAGCACAAAGTTTGGGGGGGTTAAGCTGTTTTTACAATATTTCCTTTATACAGAGAGCATGTGCTATAGCCTTTCCTTTGAGACAGGATTATAAATTAGTCCAAACTAGGCTACCTTAAGGTGTAAACTAAAATCCATCAAAAGTCTGCAAAGAACATGCGGATCACTCCGATACAAAACATGAAAAACTTTTTTTTTTTTTTGAGAGCTGTTTAGATGAAATTTTCTTTGTACACAAAATTTACCCAAGAGATACCACCTCACGTTAAAATCTCCTTTAAAGCCACCGTTGTTTATACAAATAGTCTCTTCACATATACTGGAAAGGTAAACTACTGTTCCAGGGCCCCTATTCACAAAGCATTTTTCATTAATATGTATCAAGACAGGACTGAATGTCTACGTAACCTATGAGCTGAAGCTAAGCCCAGACCAACATTTACAAGGTTGGTTTGTTCTTGTGGCTCAGTGCTTGTGTGACTGATCACACCTGTCTAATCTGTACACCGCTGTCATCGCTGTATGCTGTATATTTAAAAAACTGACATGTTACAAAAATTAACTTATCAATGCGTGAAGACTTGAGTGGATTTTAATCCTCTGTTGTATAAAATGACAGAAAAATGCCCCGAGTATGACAAGTAAATAAGCATCTTGACGAGTCTGTAACAAACAATTTTTCACTGAAATATTAAAATAGTACAAAACCACATTGGCAAACGGAGAGCAGATATTGCTATAGTTTGATAATTCAATATTAATATTATAAAGTTCGAGGTTTCAAAGGATTTTAATCCTTGTCATATTCCAGTGAGCTGCTGGAGTAACATGATGGCTTGTAGTAAATGTGCTTTTAGTTCCACAAAATAACTCAGCTGTTACGTGTGCATTTTAAGGTTTTCAGATACATTTTGCTCATAGTTTGAGTCTCAGAGGGTAACAGTTAGTTTGTTAAGGAGTACTCTGACTTTTTGATGGTTTGGCCCGCTGCTCAACTATTATGATGTGCGATGAGACGAAAGGCATCAATGAGTCTGTATCTGTTCAGCTGTTTTCACATATGAACTCTGGACGATGTCTAGAGAATCAGGTCTGGACATTGTCCGGAGTTGCCCTTTCACACATGCAAAACACAACCAGAGATTGTCCATGTGAGACATGTTCACTGGAAATACTCTGTTTGGTTCAGGTGAAGGGCGGCACCTGGGAAGAGCTTATACAGGACGCCGGACAGAAAGTCATCAACAAGGCCCACTCGCTCACTGACCTGCCCTATTCACACATCAGCTCAATCGGACATTAAACGGATTCTGTACTAGGAAGCTGACAGGATAAAGTCTCTTTAATGTCTGGTTCAACTGATTTGGGTATTTGGCTTCACACATACAGCTTTTCAGGGTAACGTTTAGAGAAGTTCAGGGTTGCAGTGCATATGTGAAAGCAGCTCTGGATACCTGTCCAGTCAACATGCTAATGCTGAAAATCCTGTTGTCACATATGTGGTCGGATTTTCATCAGGCCAAACATTCAAAAGGTTGGTATGTCCTTAAACATGTACTTGACAGACAAAGACCATTGGTTTGGCTTTACTTCAGAAGCCCAAGAGCACTTTTCCATAACGTAACTATGAATTATCATCAAATAAACTTTTAAAAAGTTCTAGGTAAAATGAACACAAGTCATTTAAAACACAATTGTTAAACTGGATTAGAAGCAACTACTAGCTACAAAGGCTTTGTGAATATGGCCCCTGCCCCTCTTTTACCAGAGCAGCAGTGCAGATGAAAGAGTGCTGTGTGGTCTCAAGGGTTGACAAAATCCCCTTGGTATGACAATTAGGTTAGGACCAGCTCACTGTGTTTGGTAGCCTGCCATGCTGAAGTTGGCCAGGTTGGACATGACTGGACCAGGTGGGGCTGCAGCCTGAGCTGAAGGAGATCCAAAGCTTCCCATCCAGGCTGGTGACTGGGACTGCCTGAAGAGATCCCACAAATACCTGGTTAGCACGACTTGTGGTCGCTGTGTAAGATCAGCTGTGCTGTAAGATAAATCAATGCTCCCCGGGAGGAAAAGACCTCCATTGTTATCTTAGTAAAAAGTTAGTATTTATCAAGATTCAGGGATGGGTGTAGATGAGTCTACTGGCCTCTAACAATATAGTAATAGTAAAGGTTTGTTACGTATTAAGTAAATATGTACTACAGAGTGAAACTTACTCTACGCCAAATCCTTGCTGGTTCCACGTCTGGCCGTACATGCTGTAGGAGGGAACTTGCCACCCATTGGTCACATACTGACTGTACTGCTGCTGTGGACTTCCATAAAGCTGGTTCCACTGGCCCCACTGACTGTACTCAACCTGTAGTCAAGAAGGTTCAATCAGATGCAGATAATATTACAAATTCTGCAAGAAAACAAGTACACATTAATAAAATAAATACAATTTACCCTTTTGATAAGGATTTTTTGTCTATTTTTTCACTCTGCACGTATATTTTCAGATTTGCAATAAAAGTTTCTATTGCCTTTTCATAGTAAGAGCTAAAAGGCAAGATTATTCTAATAGCAGTAATTCAAGTTTTGAATCACCAGCAAAGGCTCATCAATTTCAGAGTGCCCCTATGGCTTATGGGTTAAGACACTGACAGCAATGTCCCCTGTTCTAGTCTGACCAGAGACCTTTGTAGCATGTAACTTTTCCCACATCCTCTCTCATTTCCAGTCATCTTCGTACTGTGGTTTTGTTATCAGTGATATTGTCCATACCTGCTGTGGATTTTTTGCCATGTCGGGAGATTCTTTGCCCCAGAAGCATTTCACTATATGCCCTTCAATGGCTGTGCCATTTACTGAAACAATGGCATGGGCAGCGCTGTCATGGGAGGAAAACCTTAAAAGGAAAACAGCAGCTTAGCAGGAAAACTTATATCACAGAACTTCTATTAGGTAATTCAGCAAATACAGAGTACTGAAACTTTGCGCTAACTGACCTCTCATAAGTTGAAGACAAGCATAACAGAAAAGGTCACTGACTCTGAGGCCTAATCCACATGAAACGGGGGTTTTCCCATCCACACAAACACTCAGAAAACGTTTTTAAAAACATACCCATGCACGTGTGTACTGAGCGTGGCATTAACTGGTCTATCACTGAGTCATACCTAGCATTTGTGTTGACATCTAGAGGACAAGTGCTGCAATGGACTAAGACACTACCTGATGAAAGAGTATCCTTTCTCTGGGAAAACTCTGATCTCCATAATCTGACCAAAAGGTGAGAAGGTCTGTCTCATTAGGTGCTCTGAAAGAGTCAAACAGAAAAAGGTTCATGTGCTTAGTTCTTGGGCTATTTGAGGAAAGTGTGTGGGAAATAATAAGGCTACTATTGCAGTATGACTAAGGGCTCTAACAATGGCATCTTCAGAGAACATGACACTTGCCTGATAATCCTGACTGGATCCCTCCACAGTACACGGTACAGTTCTGTGGACTGGACTGAGTCACTACATCGTCAAACCTCAGCTGCTTTAAGCCATCTGAAATAAAAACAAACAACATTTGAAAAGGGACATTCCCATCTTTATACACAAAGTTAAAGTTACAATCACACCTAAGTCACAGCTGTGACAGCTAAATAAAGATAGAATTAACTATACTGTAAACTAACTAACTATACTTTTTTGGATGTACTAGTTGAGAAAACGGCCAATGCTTCTGCTTACCATCGTATCCATTTAACTGATGATCTTTTTAAACGCTGGTGTCTATAAATAACGTCTAAAAGCTCTGCCACAATATTGTCACATTAATAATACAGAGGCACTGGGTATCTAATTTTGGCCCCCTATCCACCTGCCTCAGGTGGAGGATTCAATTTTCTTTTAAAGGCCCTGTACACTCAGACACGCGCTTTCACTTATTCTGGCAGATTAGACCTGAGCTCTGGGCAGAGCTATGCTGAGCACTACACTGGACTCCAAGAACAAATAAGAACGATAAAGGTGTAATCTGTAGCAGGTGCAACACAGCTAACAGGAGAGTGAGGAAAATATCAGTCAAACACAGCCTGTAAATTCCAACACCTTCATGAGAAGAGCTTTAAACATCCAAATTAAGTGAAATCCCCTGTGAGGCTGCACAGCTGATGTGGCATTTAAAACTTACTGTCCTGGACGCTCTTTGGAGCTGGTGGTTTACGTGTTGCCCAGTTGGTCCTGATTTGGCGTCCTCCGAGCCACTGCCCCCCCATGTTAACAATGGCATTCTCTGCGTCCTATAAATCCAAATCAAAGACAGTTATCCCTCTGGATTTGACAAATGTGTAAATTTATTAGTGACCATCGTCAGTTCTCAAAAGAAACATTACTGTTTTTAATCTAAGTAATATTCAAAATGGTGATGGTAAACAAGAAGCTGTAATGTTAGATGATTTCAGTTGTTGTGACTATGGTTTTAACTATGGTTAATTCTATTTTAATTAACGTAAATGCGTTAAAGTAGGATAATAAACAGAAAATAGAAATAACCTTCAGTCTGTGTTCTTGCACTGGAGCCTTACCAGTTTGTTGTAGAAGGACACAAATCCATACCCCTTTGATTTTCCTGTCGCCATGTCCTTCACAACACGGGCATCCCTGGAGGGAAACGTTAAAACAACTTCAGTGCACTTTTCAGTTTAGATGCTTCAAACTAAAAGGAACCACGCAAAACACATTAAACTGTGAAGCCGCTACTCTGTCCTACTTTAAAGGTATATTAGCTATCATGACCTTGTACTGAGCACTGACTCATAATGTAACTTCAAAGCAACACTTGAAAACAAAAAGAACAAATAGTACAAATACATGCAGCCTACAGTATTGTTTTTAAATACTTTTAGATGTATTAATGGATCCTTGTCTCTAGAGCACCACTTTTTGTTCAATCCTCTCAACAGTAGGCTACTGATTCAAATTCACAAAGGAACAGATTATATGGATTACCATGCATTCTTAAAATCTGCTGTTGGTGCTCTTCCTACAAATAGAAATATATAGAAAATATCAAAAGAGAAAAAAGGAATTAAACGGCATACATGGCCTGTTAACAGATTTCTTTATTTTTCCTGGTCAATTCTTTACCACCAATATGGAGTATGGAGTTTGGGGAGCTGCAAATTTTGAGAAATTGACATTTTCAGTAATTTTGGAAGAGGAGCATTACACTACAAACAACACTATGTAAATCAAAATGAGACAATTTAAACAGAGATTTAGAGGAATACATTGAGTATTGGAATTTGTTAATCTAAACTAGGTCATGTTAATACATAGCATCTACAAATAAAGACAAATGGAAAGAATGGAATAAATAGAGAAAAAAAACTACATCTGTGTCTCCAGAGTGCACAGTTCCTTGCTGTTAGCCTTCAAGCTCCTGTCCAATCCTATGAGCATTTCTGTAAAATAACCAAAGTGCTATTACTTCACTGAGACCCACAACTAAAAGCTGTTCAGGTTCATACACACAGCTTACATTTTGCTGACATACTGTACAGTTTACTTACCACACCCTAAATATGTAAGGAAAAGCAAGAGTAGGCTAAAAGCTGACACTTCAGTCATGAAAACAGAGAGACACAATACACAGACCACAAGTAAATATCTGCACTAAAGTCCTTAATAGCCTGCAGGCATTGTGCCGTAATTAATAACTTCAATGGGTTTGTTCCAATCTGTTAAGAGTGTTTGTAAAAACAAAGTATTTATGATTCAAAGAGGTTCAGTCTATTCTGATATCTACTGTCACATGACACTTAAAAGTATCTTGGTCCATCATTAACTATGTTTACATGCATGGAGGTGGTGTCTTTTCCACATAATATAAATATGACATAGGAATACATCATGGTGAAACAAAAACAAAGTTGTTCTCTTGAACAGTAACCATCTGTGTTGACATCTAAACAGTCCACCTCACAAGAGATAACTTGGGCTTTCACTCTTTGTGTTGTTCTAATTATATATTCAGAGAAAAATCATAAAATTCCAAAACCTGCTCATTTATCAGTCTGTACATATAATAATTTATTCTCTCAAGGAGGTGTGCATATAGTACGTATTTGCAGTGCTGAATAATCAAAAAATATAAATGGCATCCGTCTGTACATATGCTCTATCAGTAGTTCAGGCCAAATTGTGTAATGCAAGCTTTTGTTTCCCCTTTACAGTTTATGAGTGTGTTTCTCAATATTCATTCTTGTGTGCTGGTTGGTTGGTGTTACATGAATTTGTTCATTTATTTTGGTTGGGTGGGAAGGGGTGTCCCTTTATCAGAACACCATCAGAAAGTTGAGAGGGACTGAAGGGAGAGAAAAGGGGAGTGAAATTAATGAAACTGGGGACACCGTGTTTTCTATTATGTCACATCATTGTCTTTATCCCAAAATAAATGACAGTAGCTTGTAAAATATAAAGGGGAAACAAAATCCTTCAAGATGTCAACCCCTATGGACTGGTATCTGAAATCATGAAAATCAAAACGTTCTTTTCACGTGTGAATTTCTCAATATTTTTATATTTACAACTAAGTCATACCCATGTCATATGCATGTAAACATGGTCATAGATTCCAGTTAGCATACGCTTACAGAAGATTATTATGAAATACCTTAATGGAGCAATACTTTAAAGAAATCAAAATCTTTGCATTGCAGCAATGAAATTATTGTACTGCACATAAAAAGAAATACACTGTTAAAGTGAAAACTTACGAGATTTTCCCAAAAGGTGCAAATGCAGCCTTGACATCCTCAGTGGTAATCTCAGGGCTCAAATCACCCACAAAAACATGGAAGTGATCTAGAACGAAACAAAAGATGAACAAACAAAGGAAAGAAACCATGTACTATTTCCTGTTAAACTTTGATTTCAGCAAAGTAGAAAATCAATAGGCGAACACTTACTGGATGTGTCTTTCTTCTGGCTACTTGGAGTGGTGGCCCAATTTACTTTGACCTCCTGAAAACAGAGAGTTGACACAGAACAAGAAAAACAGACATTTTCTACACGAAGAACAAGGATCACAGGAGAATTCTCACAACAGGTGAACTACCTAACCTCGCTTTTAATTTTAGACCAGACAAGTTGGCCTACCTTTCCTAATATCTTCCTCCCATTCATGGCTGCAAGGGCTGCAGCAGCGTCTCTGTGTTCAAAGAACTCCACAAAGCAATAAGGGTCATTGCTTGTATGCTGCAAGGGGACAATGTCAAACACAGTAGTTCAAAAGGTTAGTTCCACTAATTTGTAAACAACTGTGATGTAAGTGCAATTCAGAACAAAAGGCCTTTTTCACTATATTCTCATTTCCCTACAGTGGAGGCAATTTTTAATCACTATTATTTCCTTGTAACTATTAAGTGAGAAGTGGGACACAGTCACCCTACTGGTGTTAACGGTAGGTCACGGGACAAAGAAATGGAGAAAAACACTTAAGAACATAAAACCCCAAACTCGTGGCTGCTTACCTCTGTGATCATTTTACAACTTTTGCAAGGTCCTATCTGGGTGAAGAGCTGCAGAATCAAGATTTCCGTTACATCCCTGGAGAGGTTTCCCACATATCTGGAGGGCAAATGGAAAGTTCGTTTTGAAAAAGCTGTTACAGTTAACGTTTACGTAACGATTATCTGTTACAGACATTGATGCTTGTTCTGAAAAACTGACACACAGCCATCTTTCTTCGGCTTTTACCTTGTGGTTACCGAAGGTTATTAATGTGACGGAATTTACAGTAGCTCGACTGACTTATAAGCCGGCCCAACGATGTGGCTATCGTTAAACAGTTGTCGCCGATTAAGCTTACGGATTACACACACATTATATTTGAGCGTTTTTATCGAAGCTTATATTAACTAAAATTATGTTAATGGTGCATTAAATGTTGATGTTGTCGGGCAGTATTCACCAGGTTTGTGAAGGCAGCGGGTAGCTAAGTTAGCAACCGGTTCCCAACGTTAGCAAAGCTAACGATCCCAAACGACACTGTTAATATACCTAAAATTACTTACAGGGTTTTAGGGTAGCTTTCGTCGTCCATGTCCGATGTCGACAGTCACCAAGGCAGAAAACGTTAGTTACGTCCTAGTTAGCTAACGTTAACCGACTCCAGTGTACGCTGTCAACTACAACAACTAGCTAACTAGCTTAGTAGCTAGCTACCCGGGCGCCAGGGCATACGTCACACTGGGAGTCCAGAGAAATTGCGTGCATACGTGCGTGCGTGTTGAAGAGAGAGGTCAGGGTGATGACACATGTCTTAAGGATAGTTGTATTTATCGGGGGTTATTAGTTAACTGATACATACAAAAGGCCAAAGGACGAACACATTCAGTACTTTTCTAGCAACATTTGGCAATGTCTGGAAGTAATTTGCATGAGAGACTTTTATTTTGAAGTGGAACGAAACGGTAGGCTTGTTTTGATTACCGGTGTCCGACGGTTTGCAATGGTTCGAACCCTGGCGACCTTTCTGGAATCAGAGCTCAGGTGTCACCGTGAAGGCTACAGTGTGATCGCGTATCTAATAACACATTCATGCTTTGACTAACAAATTCTGGCTTAAAGCAGTGTTATTCTTACTGTACACATGTTGTATTAAAGTGTAGTCTTGACTATCAAAATAATAAATCAAATGAAGAACATTATCTAATCTGCATTTAAAATTTTTGATCAGTCTATTCCACATATATAAACAGACTGTCCACAAACAAACAGTTAAATAAATAAATGGTATTTATTTAATTACTTATTTGTTAAATAAATAAATGATGTTTATTTTTAACAAATATTTTTAATAAATAACATGTAGTTATTTAATTGTTTATAATAAATAAAGAAAAGGAATAATACAATGTGGGAATTGTATAAAACTATGTGGAGAAAAAAAAAGTTGAATGAGACTGTTGAATTTACCCGCAAAAAATAGATTACTGTGATACCCCCCTTGGGGTATGAAAGGGGGTATTGATGTCTGCCTAAATGTATGTTTTGATGCACTGGGGGGCGCCAAAGACAGGATTTTTTTTTTTTTTTTTTTTTTTGCGGCAGGTGCTTTTATTTTGAAATCATTTTAATAAAGGGCCAATACATGTAATTTCTCCTGTGTCATTATTAAATTGTCTACAAATTTTCCACCAAAACCTTTCTACTAAATGTTACTAAAAATTTCTCTTCAATCACTTTTCTCTGCAAGGATTGGTGGCTCCAGTTTGTGTTGAGTAACGCTGAGGTCTTTACATCATTAGAAGTCACCTCAGAGAGGGGTCAAGGCAGGATGGTGTAGGGTGGTTATCAGATACAAGTCTTGTCAGTGTTGGTTGCACAGATCGCAAAAGCCAGAGATGCCCCTAAGATTTAGCGTGTGAATAGTCTGGAAACATCGACAGCATCACTGAGAGTCTGATAGTCATTTGTCAATGTGATTTATCACTGCATTAATGATTCCACTGATTACAGGCATCAGTGCATTATTGTAGCACATACAACTGAACAATGTAGGACTGACTGTAACATTTTCCCCAGGCAGAAAAATCACAACAAAAAGTGTGTGTGTCAGTAGTACACGCTCACTGAGATTCAAGAGAGGGGGCTACGCTACACTATACTGATTTAATTTGGCCCACTTAATGATAATACTCCTGTTGGAAAATATGTATGTATCTGACTTTTCCCCATACAACTGCAAAGTCCAAACTGTGTTCGATTATCTCTACAAATCCATGTGGTGGTTTCACACAGTCTCCAGCCAAGTGAGGATGACTTTGATTTACTAGCATTTCCCTTATAGTATGAGGCTGAAGTGGAGTAGTCCTGCAATTAAGGAAGATCTGTCATTAGAGGTGTCACTGTGCCCACACTGTATCACACCACCAGTGTTATGTAACTCTGTACCAAATCATAGCAAACCCAGACTGAGTTCCCTTGGACAAGATTTATCATGTGGGAGTCTGAGTACATCTATTTGGAGAATCTTTTATTATGAAAAAGCCTGGGATTCCCTTGTCTCATACACAGAAAATGGTTCTCAAACTGGGGTGCAGGGCGCATGGGTCACTGGGCTCCAGAGAGTTCAATCAAAATTATGGTGAAGATATCCCAATCAGCAGGTGAGTATACGGCTGTCACCTCCACCACAGCTGCAGCAAAACAAATCCTCCAAATTCGGGCTTCCTGGGGTGGGGTAAAAAAAAAGAAAAGAAACACAGAGCGGGGGTTTACTTTGTGTCTGTGTTGGGGGGTCTACGACATAAGAAGTTTGAGAACCCATGCCACCGTATCCAGCGCTGTCCGCCCCCAACATTAACCCGGCTATTTCGAGAAACTTCCAGCCCACTTTTCCACGTCACTTGAAGGAATCTTTAAAGCGTCCGTCGCCTGTATAAAATGTCTCAGTACTCGACAGCCAGCAACATGAACGGCATGAAGACACAGTCGCCGATACTGACAATGGCAAATAATGACAACGACCCTCTCCCCCTCGGCTGGGAAGTAAAAATTGACCCTCAGACAGGATGGCCCTTCTTTGTGGATCACAACAACCGCACGACAACCTGGAATGACCCGAGACACGACACGAAAAAGGTAAAAGAGCGGCGGGATAAAGTTGGTTTGTGAACGTTGACGGCTAACGGCCGTACAACTCTTTAACGGCTATTTTTTAAAAATGCCTTGCTACGTCGGTAATAGCGCGTGTTTGGCTAAAGCAGCAAAAGCGCTGTGCTACATCACTGTTACATATTAATCTTGTTGACCATAGGCCTTGTTTGGCACCGTCACCTCCCCCTCACAGACAGCTCATAAGCCTATTATAACGGGTGATCAACCCCGTAATGTTCCCGTGTCATGATCTAATACTATTATTACTCGATGACTCACCCTGCAGTATGTAAAGGCTACCTATGACCGGGCTTCCAGTATTTTAATTACGCGTCTTTCATGTTGGGAAACACTGCGACGCCCGGCTCATATTAAACTTTTTCCCTTACATGGATTGAGGCTGATCCAGTTCACTTCGGCCTGTGGAGTACACTGCATGACAGAGGTGCTGGCTGCCCTGCCTGTCATATTCAGCTGTGTTTAATACACGTTGTGAAAATATGAGAGGTCTGCGGAGAAAACCCGTGGGCTGAAGTGAGCTTCACAGGCTGCCAGTTGGTAATCTTTCGTCTGAGGGACAGACACTGTTGTCCAAAGTTAGTGTCCCGACGAATCTGCTAGAAAGACACAGCTGTCAGGGGATAAAATTGGTGCAGTGGTGCTGGCAGTGTGCAGTGTCCCATGCTGAAATGGCAGAGGGCAAAGGGTCGTTCACAGCTATTTCATAACTTATGTCTTTAGGGAAAAAGCCACTGGCTTACATATAAATGCAGTTTTTGTTCTGTGGACTTCTGTGTTTACTTTAATGTATAGAGGCAAACTGATTTTCTTTTCAAATATATCATTGCCAGAGTGCTGAACTATCAGTTGACCTGTTGCTTGTACCTCTCCATAGCTGTCAGTGGCAGATGTCTAGTCACTTGGTACACTATGAGAGCAATAAAAAAAACAATATATACTTTGAATAATGGAAATTTACAGCATTATTCCTGATGTGTCTGAGAAACAGGAATGTGTAGAGAGTTGTAATTATTTTTATTATTATTGTAATTATTGTTATATTATAGTTGTAATGGTATTGTAGTTCCTGCAATAGTAAGTTCCCAATCGGCACTAATTTCTATTCCGATTCTTAGTATTTTATCTATACAAATGTATTCCAGGATTATTCATGTTCCTCTTCTGACGACCAGACCCGAATAGGGGTGGTCAAAGAAGACGGAAACAAGGCAGAAATTCAGTTAATCATTCATGAAAGTTTATCCAAAAATAACTCAAATGTTGACTCTTTCCTCCTCGTGAAATTTATCAAACAGAGCAAAAAGATTTCTCTCTATCTGTATGACATAATGATGATTAGCTAATAACTGCCAAACTAATGTGTGTGAGATAAGTCGGGAAATTCAGCCAGGTGATTGATTTCACTCTGGTTGTGGAGAAAAATGTGAAATGCAAACACAGCAGCTGCCTGACTAGAAATGTGAAAGAGCCTCTGTTAATCAGAAGTTATTTTCATTTATCAAATCCTCAGAGAGGTGATACTTTTGGCGTCCCTCTGGGGAAATGTTACATTTTAACCTATAACCTTTCCAGTTATCTCAGGACTGAGAGAACGTTCCTTATTAAAAATACCTCCAGGTTTTGAAAACCATTTGGGTGTACGTATTAATGTCTGTAATGACTTTTTGAAGAAAACAGGTTTAGCAGCGGATATTCAGATAAGGATGTTGAATCTATGATGGTTCATTTGTACAGTTTTGGGTGGACTTATTTTAAATGAAAGTCTCTTAGTGGAGGAGCGTATATCTAAATAATTTAGTAAATGAATGTAACATTACATCTTTTATTCAACTATAAGCAAGAATAGCTTGGTTTAAAACTGTCAAGAATTTTACTAGTTCGTATAAATTGCTCAAAATAAGCCAATCAGCTGACAAAAATATTTCACAGTAAGTAATAATTGCCTCATCTTAGCAATAATAAGATGAGGCAAGTTCGTAGTGTTTACTGTCAATTTGATCACTATACTTCGTAATAATGCCTAATAACTTTTTTTTTTTAAATTAAATAGATGAATAACTTGAATATAAGTAAAGGAACCAACATCAACTTTGCCTGAAGTGTTGTTGATTAAAAGTTCCTCTAATTGCTGAGAATAGTTTTATTTAGTTGCTTTCATTTACCTGAGCTTATGATATAAATAAATGACAAGATTTTTATTATTCATTGCTGTAACAATATAATTAGTGGTGGTTTAACATTTTAAATCATATCAATCTACTGTTGGCTGTGTTTCAGGTCAGAGAAGTGTCAGCAAATGGACCCAACATACCACCGGAACCAAGCCCTCAGGAGACACAGAAGACCTTTGTGAGGGAGATGAAGCACCCCATTCTTCGCCCAGGTTATGTCCCCATCCCGGTCTTCCATGAAGGTGCGGAACTGAGGCAGCAACAGCATCCATGTTATTCCTACATCCAGCCGGCCACTGCACAGAATATCCGAACAGACGGGCGAACACCTTCCCCGACAGCAGGCCCCCCTTGCAGACCTAGATCACCTTTACATGGACCTTCAGACAGCTGCTCCTCTGATCCAGGAAAGGTCAGCTCACCTGTATCACAAACACCAGAGGTAGGTCTGGCTAGTTTTCTGATATATGTCACTAAATACTGTGTATGCAGAATTTCTTTAATTGGAAACAAGTGACCAAACACTGAATGTTCACCGTTTCAATTTGTTCTTTTATTTTTAAGGTTCATACTGCCTCTCATCACCAACCTCCACGGCCCAGCAGCACTGGACTTCAAGCAGGTTACATCCCTATCCCAGTGATCCATGAGGGTGGAGGAGGCCAAACACAAACACATGCTCAGTTAAATCCCTCCGGACGCACTGAGAGTAGACACTCTCAGCGCATTCCCTACTCAGAGCACCAGCAGCCCTTCCATCGCCTTCAGACAGACGAATGGCCTGGCTACTCTGCAGCAATGCAGCCCCCCCGGGAAAGAGCTTCTCCAACTCTGTTTCCTCAGCATCGCGATGCTGCTTCTATTCACCTCCCACCTCATATTAGAAGCCAGTCACCAATTATAACGCAGGTGCTTGGAGAAAGACCACAGGTGATTAAACTTTTGTGTGTTTTCACTTGGATTTTTGTTGACGTTCAAACATGTTTGATTTTCACATCAGTATGTGTTGACCTACATTATGACACCTCCAAATGACTTCTTTTTAACTTCTAAGGCTCAACAGCATGTCCTCACAAGAGACCCACCCCAGAAAATGGAGCAGGAACAACAAAGCACGCAACAGAAACCTGAGAACATGCAGCTCCCACAGCCATTGCACACAGAAGCTGACATCCAAAGGCCTCAACAACCTCAACACGTCCAACAGCCTCCACCTCAGCAACCACAGCAGTTCCAACAGCCACAACACTTCCAGCAGGCATCACCTCAGACGTCCCCACAGCCTCAGCAGCCTGAACCGTTAATGCAGTCGCAGCTACAGTTCCAGCAGCTGCAGAAACCAGAGCAACCACAGCAACATACTGCAGATATCACAGTTCAGATACCTCCAAAAACAGAAGCCCAGGACACGACAGCTGTTCCCCAAGAGGTCCCACCTGTAAAGGTAGAGGCTGAACAGGCTGCCCAGTGCCCAATCCACCCAGGCTTGGCTAAGGTACAGCAGATAGTCGAACGGGTCGCTAAACTGGAGCAGGAAGTGAAATGTTTTGATGGAAAGAAGAATGATAAGAAGTACTTGTTACTGGAGGAACTGCTGACCAAAGAGCTCTTAGCACTGGACTCAGTTGACCCAGAGGGTCGTGCGGATGTACGGCAGGCAAGACGGGATGGAGTCCGTCGTGTTCAGACCATACTGGAAGAACTGGAGCAACTGGAGGAGCAGCCAGCCAAGCCTGCTAGCTACACCCTAATGGAGGGAGACAACTTGACACAGAAAGGAGAGCCCAGCATGATCACCAAGGAGAATGTCGAGATGGCAAAGGAGATATCATAATGACTGCACACTCCATGATCAAGAGGAGAGAAGGATAACCTGCTGTATATTTGATAGTGAACATGTCTGCTCCGGCTAACCCTCCTCCTCCTCTGTCTGCAGCATTTGTGGACGTTGCATGCATTGATTAACAGTGTTGGTATTTCCTGCCATTTAGCACATAATTGATGGTAGCTCAATGCAATCATATTTTTCAAGCCAATGTTGTTGCCTTCTATGTTGTGCCAATGTCTTCATAATAAGACAGCTGTCATGATCAAGGTGTTGACAACAATTTCTAGTCAAATTAAAGTTTGAATAAGAGGCCTTTATCAATAAATGGAAGAAAACTAGAAGTATTTTCCTAAGAAATGTTATGTGTGGTTGCCTTTTGTCTTGATCAAATATTGATATGGAGCTTTTCTTAATCCACTTAGCTCGTCACTTAGTACACAAGTGCAAACATTGGGGCTTTAAAGCAGATCTCATTGCAAAACTCAGTCAATAGAAAAGCATTTTCCCCTTTATGGCCACATGGCCATGTTGGAACTGCTTTGTCACAGAATACAGTGAATATGTTTGTTAGATGCTGCTTTTTGGTGCATTACTGATTTTGCCATCTTTGCACTTTGCCATCACTGAAACGTATCATGCTGAAAGTTCAGCAGCACTCCATTTGAAATATATCAGTTACACAAGTTTTGATTGATGTGTTTGAGTGTTTGTATGTGCATTGGTTTACTTGTTCTTTCAAGACATTATATCAGTATTTATATCATTATATAGTATTTTGGTACATTTATGAATGTGTAATGACAAATGGAGGTGAGATGGTGAATCTTATTTGAGATGTGAGACAATCAGCACTCTGTGCTAATTAGGAATCACACTTTCAGGATGTCCTTGTATAACTACCAAAGCCACAATCTGTAATAACACCAACACAAAAATGGCCTAAAAGCCTTAAAAATGCTAACTGTGAGAAAATGCCCAATTCATAAACAGATGATGAAAACTTCAGTCTGTCGTTTTCAGAATTACTTTTCCGATTACCCTGATTTTTTTGTGTAGTAATTTATCACTGTAATACAATCACAAGCCATCTTTAAGGGAGGGTCACTGCCTAACACAGTTTTACAAATTATGGATTGTGGCTTGGAGTTGATCACAGTTTATGAGTAGCAGGCTGATGCAGTGTTGAAAGCAAGTCTATCTTGTTGGTATGGTTGAAAATAAAATGTATTTGACATGGATGCTGCCTAATCTCTGGGTTAAAACAAATTCTTCTGAGCAAAGTCGGAGACTGTTTTTTTTTATTTTTTACTTATTTTAACTACGATTATTTTCAGGAGTCTGGTAGCAGTATTATATTATTCTGAGATAATCAGAGTTACTGTTGGCTCTTTATTACCTTACTAAAGCCTAAGGTGTTGTCATCAGATTTCTTCTTTGGTCTGACAAACAATCGCACACCCACAGATATTTAGATTACAATCACATGAGATAAAGAAAAGCAGCAAGCCACGGAATTTAGAAGCTGGATTGAGGGTATGTTTGATATATTCGCTTTAAAACTGGCTTACCAAAATGGTTGCTGATTCATTTTCTGTCGATCAGCTTATTGACTGATTGAATAATTGTTTCAGCACTAATTTTCTTTAGCTTTTTTCTGCAGTAGGTAGCAAATCACCTTCACTTCAGGTTTAGATACATACAAATGTATCTAAACCTGAAGTGAAGGTGCACATGTTTACTCCCTACTAAAGAAATCCATTTCTCATGTATGACTGTGTTTTCCCCCTTTGCCTTTAAGGATGTGTCCCTAATCCAGTCTGCAGCACTCTCAGTTATGTCTCTATCTGTGGTCAGCTGCTCTTTGCCTTTTCCCGGAGGGCCCCACTGAGTCATAACTGACAACATGTTTGTGCCCTTATTCGTACGCGGGTGGTGTGTTTTATTCCTTTTTTTTTTAAATTTGCAAATAACCCAAACCTCTATCATCAGAATAGTGATTTAGTTGTTTTTGTTTGATGATTGTTTTATGTGTAAAAAAAAATCCTCAGATTCAGTATCCGCCTTGCTGACAGTGAACAAGAGATGTGTATCTGCACTTTCCATGAAATGTAGGTGTCACGTTAATAAAACAGAAAGGACACATACAGGTGATAATATCGCTGTGATTAAGACAGTCAAATTAAGACTCACATTACTGATCTTGCCAAATTGAGAGTTTTACCAGAATGAGCAGTCCGGTTATTTAGGCATGGCTTCTTCAACATATATGAGCATCATATAGTTAATAATGACGCTGGTCCTTTAGTAGATAGTTGGACATATGTTTTAATGTACAGTACCTGTACACCGGTGATGACGGCTCAGTCACAGATCACGTGTTATTGTTTAGAGCAGGAAACTGTCGGTTACGTCTTTAACGCCACACACCAGCCGTTGCCGGACACTTTCCCACTCATTGATGTGTATTTACCTTCGCCCTGTCCGGCATGTCTGTGGGAAGGGATTCCTCTCCTGTAGAAGGGAAATTTGATTACCAACATGCGTAGATGTGGAGTAAACAAATCCGACACTCATCCAGCTGCTGCCGCCACCGCCGCCGCTAGCTCGCTAGCAGGCTAGCCACCGTATCTCAGCAGCCTATGGGGAAAAGAGCTAACCGTTGCTAGCTACAGTTAACCTCCAAGACGTGGACGCTGATATTTAACAGTACCTGGCTGCTAAGCCAGCTGGTTGCTTATTTCTGTGTAACGTAAAGGGACGAAATGGAGCTGTTTCAAGCCAAGGACGATTACATTCTCCAGAGCGGGGACCGTGCTCTGTGGTGCAGCCGAAAAGATGGGACCATGACGGTCAGACCTGGTACGTATGTTTACTGGATGGCAGCTTTCCCTGCTGCAGCCGGCCATTTACCTGAAACTCACATCCGGCATTTATTACCCATCAGAGTGAAACAACAGTAAGCTATATATTTCTGGACCTGTCTGGAACTGACAAAAATTATTTTACTGGCCGTTTTGTCAACATGTGTCTTAAAGACCTCTACGGCTTAGTATTATCTCTCCCTCGTAAGTGTTACTCTTTCATCTGTGTAATAAACGTTATCCTTATCGTTTTATTGCTCCAAATTATCCAGCTGTCTTAAACAGAACAAGGTTTTTTTTGGGGGGGGGGGGGGGGTACAGTAGAGCTCGACAGTGCGGGATGCGCCATTCCTAAGTCTTGAAATCATCGTGCCTAGCTTTAATTCCGGGAGTGCCAACACCCCAGACAGACTCCAAAGTTCTTGCTTTGCTCCTTATGTTACACACCGGAGGGTAAATTTGACTCTTCAGTTCTTCCTTAGATCAGACAGACATAGCACATCACTGTAAAACCGTGAATATAACAGGATGTCGCCTTACATGCCATGTGCTTTACTTCTGACAGCTCAGCAGATGTGCCGTTTCTAATAGTTATTAGAAAACTATAATACCACTTTGATGTGAAACAGCATTAAGACAAAAAACAAAACAAAACAAAAAAAAAACAACAGGTTCTAACCAGCATGTTATGTGTTACTGAGGCCTGTAAAGCAGCTCCTGGCATTACACCTTGTTCACATTGCAGAGGTGAGTACTGTGCTGCTGCTGCCCAAAGCCGTGACACAAAATGCTTTCCTAGTAAATGAAATACTGTGGCAATTGCATATTCCCAGCCAAAGTGAAAGACCCGCTGAATTAAGAGAAAAGTTTCATTAGATACACCACAAGGCCCGTGCGTTATCCTGAAGTTGTCCATTGAAGCTGTGTGGCTGTGCAGCCATCCTGAACAGGTTTTTAGTTGCACCACTGTTTCATTATTTAATTGGAAAAAGGGTTTCCACTCCTCACTGGCTTTCCACTCCTCTCTCAGTCACACATCGAAGTATTTCCATGATATTACTCATTCTGAGTGAAGTTGTTCTATTACTTTTTTTTGTTTTTGTTTTTCTATGAGACCTTCCTGCCAGGGCCCCTCACACCCAGTTCTCTTGTACATGAAATTCACGGGCTAGTAGAACAGGAAGAAGCATTGTCTAAGTCTGCATACAGTTGCCACACCCTTCACATTTTTCCAATTTCCTCCGCCATGATGTTTAATCCATCACCAGTGCTGATCATTCCAGTTTTTCCTTTTTGTCACTGAGTTTGTTCGTTGCCATAACTGACTTCATGCTTGGCCTGGTGTTTGAAGATGGCACTAAATGTAGACAGGCAATTTTTTTTTTGTTGTTCTTCAGTCAAAACACCGTCTTCTGTAAAACTTTTCATGTAAATGTGCATGAAGAATGACAGACCTATATCACTGACACATATTTAGTCATGCACTTCTATCTAAAGGTTAAGTGCATTTACACGACCACAAATTTGATACCAAGTTCTCAAGCCTTTGTGGTGAAGACTGTTTCACTGGGTATCAAAACATGAGTTTGAGAGTGGTAACAGGAAATCCGCCAGCCATGACATGAGATGAGGTACTCTTTGTGTGGTTAACTTTTAGGTGAAGTTTGTCGTGTAAATATTTAGCTGTTTCTGACAGAAGAGATGCAAGAGAGAGAACCTGAGGCCTCGTTCAGCGGAGTGCCCTACATGGGCCTGTACTTACAAATATGTAATATTTCATCCTGGCTGCTTGTCTGGCCTAAAGCATATCTTGCTGTGCTGCCTTGCTAAACCACAGTTTTGATGTGTCATCTCCATGTTTTTATTTCAGCGACAGACCTGCTGTTGGCTTGGAATCCAGTGTGTTTGGGTTTGGTGGAAGGTGTCATCGGAAAGATACAGCTTCACACAGGTAAGTGGAGGATGAGAAACCTTTGAACAGGCAGCATTTTCCATCTGTGGGCACTAGAGTCACCAAATCATCCAGTACTTAGTATGTTTCTTACTCACAAGGAAAGGTGTGAAAAAAATGTGCAAAGTACTTTGAAATGCGTGTAGTTCTGAAGAGGAGTGAGCGGATGGTGATGATTCAATTGATGATAAAGTCTGGTTTTGTTTATTGCCTGCCTCTGTGGACCTCGGGGTGGGACGTTTGATATTATACCCTTCACAAGAAAATGAGCAAAAATGGTAGTATTCTGGTAGATCAGCTAGATTGACACGATTTAAATATTTATTTACCAGATGTCCTGTGTTGTCTTATTAAAAAAAACGTGTAGTTAGAGGCTGGTGTGCAGCTGCTTTCTTCACACCTTTCAGAATGTGAGGAATTTTGCACCCGTGATGCAACTCCCCCTTCCTCTTTCTCCTCTTGGCAGATCTTCCTCTTGGCCTCGTATTAATCCGCCAGAAAGCACTGGTGGGCCATTTACCAGGCAACCACAAAGTCTACAAGATCACCAAGATAGCTGTCATTCCTCTGTCTGATGAAGAGCCCCAGGAGCTTGAGCTGGAGGTGTGCATAGTAATACTGTAAACGAGACATTCGAAGTGGTGTTCATGTAGATGTGCTTTAATTATTGCATTGCTTGACAGTCATAACAGTGCTTGTGAGAATCCTAAATTTTTTTTTTTTATGTACCCAAGAATACCCTGTATGCGTCAGCGTATGATTCATCCTGAAGATGAGCTGACAGTGGTGCAAAATGAGATGTAGTTGTTATTTTTTTTTGTTTTATTAAAAGATCTGGTTCATTTTCACCCACACATTTAGAGGGAAAATTAAATGAAGGTGTAAAAAAAATTCTGTAATAGATCTCAAAGGAAGTTGACTGTTGCTAAGATTTCAGTCTTTCAGGGGAGCTTCATGGATGGTGAGACAGAATATTTTCAAGTGAGTAAATACAGAGCAGGATGATTGGTCCTGGATTGGCTTTTAGACCCCTCCCCATCGTCCTTGTACTGCAGAATGATCATTCCATGCGTAGAAATCCTATAGCTCAGTGTTGCTGTGAGATTGTTTACTGCGTTAGTCGAGGAAAATGAGAGCTGCATAGAGTGTTGTATGGTTGTAGTTTTTTTTTTGTATGTAGACGGTAGAATCAAACTTTGTTTTCTTTATTTTTGTGGTGTATTAGTGTCCCAATTGAAATCTCACAGATTTTTCAATAATAGAGTTTGGTTTTAAGAAACTCAAGGTGGTATCACATCATCAAACTGACCTTTTTTTTTCCTTTTTTTCTTTTTAAATTTTCTAAATATCACAATGTTGAAAATATGTGTGTAAGTGCGTAAATTTGATCCTGTTTTTCAGCTTTGCAAGAAGCATCACTTTGGAATCGACAAAACAGAGAAACTGGCCCAGTCTCCAGACGAGTCAAAGTTTTTGATGAAAACTCTAAGTCAGATCAAATCTAATGTGGCTGTGCCCATCAAGAAAAAGGTATTTTTGTGTTGCACGCTTTATTAAAATGTATTGTTAACTTCAAAACCTCACACTACCTATCTGCTCCACTTTTAAAGGCTTTGAGGTTCTCGTGGGATTTTTCTTTCTTTCCTTTGTCAACTTACTGCTCTTTTCTGTCCACCCACCCAATCCAGTATTCCCCTGCCTTCCAGGTCAAGGAAAACAAAGAGAAGGAGCGGCTGGAAAGGCGGCTGCTGGATGAGCTGTACAAGATATTCATGGACTCTGACTCCTTCTACTACAGCATGACCTATGACCTGACAAACAGCGTGCAACGTCAAGGAGACTCAGAAAAGACCAGCTTACCCTTATGGAAACAGGTTTGGAGAGAAACAGTAACATGAAGTTGGACTCACTGCCCTTTTTTCCCTACATATGTTGGTTTACATCTGACTGACTGTAGCTGTTAATCTCTGTGAAAGGTGGACGACCGTTTCTTCTGGAATAAACACATGATCCAAGACCTTCTTGACCTTCAGGTAATTGATTTTTACACACAGAAATACAGACTAGTACTGCTTATTACTGTTTTTCCTGTTTTTAGAATCGATTAAGAATTGAATAAGTGAATAAATGCCCAGATTTGATTCTTTGACAGCTGCTGACACAGTAGTAGGGTGTTTCTTTACAGCTCAAAGAGTGTAGCTGGCCCTGCTGTTTAAGCGTGGCAGTTGTATTTGCTGATAATTACCAGAGCTTAATCAGAAGAGTATGAAAATATTCTTCTGAATAGAAGGGATAATGGCTCTGGAGGTTATGGAGGATTATCTACTTTGGATATTTTGTGAATGCAAATTGCTTCCTTATCAGCCTGTCAAACAGCATTTTAATTTTCTTATCCTGCTGGGGGTTTTTTTTTCCACTCTTTGTCTGTTCCAGGTCCCAGATGTTGACTGCTGGGTGATACCAATCATTCAGGGGTTTGTACAAGTGGAGGAACTGGTGGTGAACTACAACGAGACGTCCGATGAGGAGAGGAGCAGCCCGGAGACCCCACCACAGGAGGTCACCTGTGTTGATGACATCCATCCTCGCTTCACTGTGGCCCTGATCTCCAGACGTAGCCGACACCGCGCAGGTAGAAAAATAGCGCAGCTACTGTGAGCTTGGCCCAGAAGAAGGTCATGCCGGAACAGTGATTCCTGTTTTGTAATTAAGACTGATTTTTACCCCACATCCAAATAGGATTTCTTTCACAATAAAAGCTTGGAATATCTTGGTATACAGTCACGTTTTGATCTGTGATATAAATAATCTGAATGTTGATGCATTCTCTTTGCCCAAAGGGATGCGGTACAAACGCAGAGGAGTGGATACAGATGGCCATGTGGCTAACTATGTGGAGACAGAGCAGCTGATCCACGTGCACAGCCACACTCTGTCCTTTGTGCAGACTCGTGGCTCTGTGCCTGTCTTCTGGAGCCAGGCAGGGTACCGCTACAATCCCCGGCCCCGCTTAGAGAAAGGTCAGTACAACTACAGTATCATGCATACAGTCCTACAGAAAGGGCTTTTCATAGGCTTTGAGTATAATAGACCTTGCACTTCCACTTTTTTTTATAGCTGTATCTTTAAAAAAAACATTTCATTCAGTACTAGTGTTCTCTTTGGATTTTACTCGTCGGTCCAGTGTATTTGAGGTAAATCTTACATACCAGGCACTGACTTGCCAGTCAGTGGTCCTTCTTTTCTGGAAATGAGGAATCTGCTATATCTTCATGTGAAAAGTTTGACTGGCTTCCTGGCCTCTTATTGGCTGGCATAGGAGACCACTTTTCGTGTTTGCAAACTAGATCTCTTGATGTGTTTGATCAGATCCAGTGTATGAAAACCATTTCCATATTTTTCTCATGTTTCAGGAGAGAAAGAGACCATGTCTTACTTTGCTGCTCACTTTGAAGAGCAGCTTAAACTGTACACGAAGCAGGTGAGTCACATTCCCCCAGGTGTTTACTTAGGTATGTGCTTAGCATATTTTTTGACTACTTACATGCATCATTCTCTTGGTAGGAGAGGATGTCACCACTCTGGTTATTCTGCCACATGTGACTGCATATAATTTGAATGTTCTTACTGCGGTTCTCGTTTTTGAACCCCTGTGTACCTAGTCACCATGTGGTGACTAGACTAGAAATGGTGACACTTTTTTCCCATTACCTCAGTAGTGTTATCTTTGACTATACTGAGTACCAATTATAAATCAGATAGAAAATGTATTTAGTCCAACTATTTAAATTGTGTTAAAGGTGTTGGTGTTCAGGTGCTTAAATGTAGCAGTTATGTTACTTAAGCTTTTAGAAAACAAAACGTTTGGCCTTTCAAAGATCGTGAACTTTGTCAACCTTGTTCACGTGACATAGCGCCATTAAAAGTGCCATTTCATTTGTCAGTCCTCTGACATTTAGCATCTCAGTGTGTTTCCGCAGGAATGGCTGAGGGAGGCACACAGTGCATGTTATCCACAAGGCTAAAATGACAGCACTCTTTATTGTTGACTGCAGGTCATCATTAACTTAGTGGATCAGAGTGGACGAGAGAAGCTGATTGGCGACGCGTATCTGAAGCAAGTCCTGCTTTACAACAACCCAAACCTCACATATGTTTCCTTTGACTTCCACGAGCACTGGTGAGAGAGACACTTTTCTCAGTAAAGAAACTTCCATCCATCTATTTTATACCACAATGTAATGCATTTACTTCCCCTTTGTGTTTCTTACATCCTGTTTCTCAGCCGAGGTATGAAGTTTGAGAATGTACAAATACTGACAGATGCAATTTCTGACATCATCACTGACATGAAGTGGGCCTGGTAAGTGTCATGTCAACGTTTTTGTCATTTTTTTTTTTATAGAAATGCCTGAACACTGTTTGTAAGACAGAAAACACTAGGCTATAGTATATGTTCCTGATCAGCTGAAATAAGCAGAAAATCTTAATATCATGAATGAATCCTATTCTGAATGTGTCGTCCTCTGTCAGGGTGGACCAAGCAGGAGTCATCTGCAAGCAGGAAGGAATCTTCAGAGTCAACTGCATGGACTGTCTCGACAGGACCAATGTGGTTCAGGCTGCTATTGCTCGGGTAGTGATGGAGCAGCAGGTGAGTTGTTTTTTTGTTTTTTTTGTATGGACCCAGGCAAAGAAATGAACAAATATCCCACAACACATACACATACCTGCCATGTGCTGCACCAGTGGCTTTTTAGACTTAAAGTTAACATTGACTCTCTAGTGCTCAGACTCTCTAGTGGCCATAAAATCAAACTTCATTCATCTGGTAGCCCATTAGGCATGTAGGGAATTTCAATTATCATATAGCTATTTAGGGAATATACACATTTTCCAAAGTTGCTGTTAAGTACTGTATGTATTTAAAAGAATACTGATAATATAGAATAATCAGCATCATCATAAATGACACTGATTTTTTTTATTTGACTACTCTTAAAGCTGGAATCACAACGTGCTTTACAAAAGGTTTAAGCGAGATTCATCTGATTTACTTGGCAACATGAATTCTTGTGTCTGCGGTTTTGTGAGCAGTTAACTTTGTGTTTGCACAACATACTGCTGACGTCTGTATACATTTGCTCATCAGATCACACACACAGTGACAGTAGACTTTTGATGTTTGTTCAGCACTGCCTCTCAAAATGCCTCTCTACAGCTGAAGAAACTTGGTGTGATGCCTCCAGAGCAGCCTCTGCCTCTCAAGTGCTACAGGATTTATCAGATCATGTGGGCCAACAATGGAGACACCATCAGCAGACAGTACGCAGGCACAGCAGCTCTCAAGGTAACATCATTGTCTTTGCACACACATTCACATCTGGATCAGTGTAAAAACAGTATACGTACAGTTGTATTTAACAGACAGTCTGTTTTAGGGAGATTTCACCAGGACTGGGGAGAGGAAACTGGCTGGTGTGATGAAGGATGGCGTGAACTCAGCCAACCGCTACTATCTGAACCGTTTTAGGGATGCTTACAGACAAGCAGTCATTGGTACGGAAAAAACGGAGAGAGATAATATAGTTAAATATGTGTCTCCATCCAGTTTGTTCTAAAATCAGTCCTTCGATCGAATCCTCTGCCTCTCCCTGCAGACCTAATGATGGGCCTGCCAGTGACAGAGGACCTCTACTCCATCTTCAGTAAAGAGAAGGAGCACGAAGAGAAAGAGAAGGAGAGCCAGAGAGGAGCTCAGGAGCAGGTCAGCCTCCTGCTGCAGACCTACATGCAGCTTTTGCTGCCAGATGATGAGAAGTTTCACGGTGGTTGGGCCCTCATCAACTGTGACATGAGGTTAGTGTCCTGTCTAAATTTTGGACTTCAGTTTTGCTCAGTCCTGACTGCAGTTAGCTTTTGTTGATGTTATTAGCCGAGGGGTTCACATACTTTTTCCAGACTATACTCTGAATGTTTGAATAATGTATTCAAGATGGACAAGAACAATACAATAATTTGTGTGTTATTAGTCAAAATGGATTGTGTTTGTTCATAATTGTAATTTAGATGATCTGACCATAATTTAAAACAAGTCAATACAAAAATACAGATAATTCCAAAGGGGTTTGTTACCTTTGATTGGATTTGTAGAGGATAAGCAGCTGGTACTATTTAGATTCAGTTTTCAGTAGTTTCTCAAATGCTCTTTTCATGATATTATTCTGTTACTTCCCACCAGCCTCATTGATGCAACCAACAAAGACGTGGATGTGCTGCTGCTTCTGTCTGACAAAGCCTACTACATTGCTTAGTAAGTCTGACTGTAGTTTTAGGGAAATGTTAACATTTGTGCCAAAATGTTATTTAATAATATTTCTTATTCATTAACTTACGTTTGCATTTATTTTCTTGTAGCTACGACGAAGAAGCAGATAAAGTCAACCAATACCAGCGCCTCAATTTAGAGGGTTTGGAAAAAATCGAAATTGGTAAGAAGAAGACTCAAAGGAGAAGTGAAGGTTCTTGACCACTCACTGAGTCACTCAACACTTCCCAAAAGTGTGCTTAACAGTTTCTCAGTAACCTTTTAGCAATATCTCCGATGATAGTGAATCATGCAGGGAAAGCACATTGCTAAAAATGGAAGTTATAAGTTGTGCTTTCTTCTGCAGGTCCAGAGCCTACTCTGTTCGGGAAGCCAAAGTTCTGCTGTATGCGTCTGCATTACAGGAATGAAGAGGCGAGCGGATACTTTCACACACTGAGGGCAGCAACACGAAATCCCGAGGATGATGGGAAAGGTAGGATATAACGTACTTCTCTAAATTCTTTAAAAGGTGGGAAAGGAACGTTTTTAGATCATAAAACGTACTTGTTGACACTGACGTTGTGACGTATTTCAGATACATTGCAATGCATAGCTGAGATGCTGCGCATAACAAAACAGGCCACGGGGTTGGACCTGCTTGTCGTTGAAAAGAAGCTGGAGAGGTGAGTTATCTGTCATTATCAAGCCAATAACCATTCATTTGTCTCTGTTACACACAATTTAATGTAATTAAGATAAATATTTGCAGCCATCATAGCACAGTTTTAACTTTTAGACAATTACAAGAGCTGTTTTTCGCATGCTTACAGTGCTCATGTCTGTGTTACAGGCGACAGAGTAGACCTCATGAGGATATTATGGGGATCCAGAACAAACCTGCTGATCAGATCCAGGGTAGCTCTGGTTTGGCACAAGGCAAAAGTTTCCTCCTCAACAAATTCTCCTCCCTCAATCAGAAAGTGAAACAGACCAAGACAAACGTAAACATTGGCCCCTTCAAGCCCCTCGGGAAGCTGGGCAACTTCTCTAAGCCTGATGTCAAAGTCAATTTCCTGAAACCAACTATGCATGTCAACCTGTGGAAGTCAGACAGCAGCTTGGAGACATCAGATGGCAACCCTGGCACAGGAGCCTTGAAAGACATCGGTGACGAGCACTCGGAAATCTCAGACGACTCTGACTCCTATAATTCTGACCCAGAGCATCCGTGTTCTGGTTCTTTAGAAAACGTGGACTATGTGCTGCCCAGCTGTGGCATTGTAGCATCCAACCCACGACTGGGCAGCCGCTCCCAGTCCATTGGTAGCGTGGAGCTAAATATCCCCTCTGTCATCCGGGTCACTGGCTGTGATGGAGTGCAGGAAAGCTCCGCTCAAGTCAGCGACGACAAGTCTCCAGGTGCCGCCTCGGTGGCTGAAGAAGCCATTCTGATTGACTTTGGTACTCCCATTGATGCCTACTGCCACCAGTTTGTCCAGGATGCACAGACCAAACCTGTTGAGGTGTTCGGAGAGCATCCGCCAGCTCCTGTACCTCCACTCAACCCTGTGGTGCCCGTGCAGAATAAGACTCCAGCAGACTCAGACAAGCAGCCAAGCTCTGAGCCGCAGCATCAGCAGGAAGAGCCCCAGCTCCCCAGGCCATCCCAGCTAGACGTCCAGTCCACTACCTCCAGTTCCAGCCTCCTCACTGTCCAGAAGCCCAGCTCTGCGGCCTCAGGAGGCTCTCAGAGGAGTCTGTGCTCACAGATGGAGGGCAGCCTCGGCCCTTCGCCCGCTGACAGCAACGGCAGCCGAGTGGTGTCCCCCTTTGCCAAGATCAAGAGCTCCATGGTCCAGGTGGCCAGCCTCACCCAGGCGGGACTCACCCAGGGCATCAGCTTTGCTGTGGCAAAGGTACAGAAGAGCCCTGAGCCAGATACTGTCAACGAGGCCCAAGAGAGCGAGTTGAAGGCAATGTTTACGCAGTGCCAGACCAGGATCATTCAGATCTAGTGCTTTCCTTGTAGCAGTACGACGTGTTCACACTTCCTGTATGGTAGCAGCAGCAAAAGCTTGCACATAGTGTCACTACTCAGCCAAGACATGCGCTTTTAAATTTGCCCTTTGGTTAAATTTACCCATATTAATGATGACTCTTGTATCATTTACAAATATATACCTAAGTCCCACAGTGACCATGTTTACATGCACATGACTATGGATCCCCCTCCTCCCAAGAGAGCACTGATTGTCCAGTCTAGTCTTTTTTTATATAAAGGATGTTTAGCCCTTGTTCTTTTTGCCATGTAATCTTACACACTAATAACAATGTTAGGCCGTCTCTTTTATGGGTTGTGGGTATTCATTAATGTATTTCTTCTCTATGGAAATTCCAATAATGGTGATACCATGACATTTCTGATGTAAATGTCTCGGAGTACCAGTACCTAGAACCTGAGTATAAAAAGGTCATATGGTAAATGTTTAAGTATTTGGGGAATTTCTTATAATTCCCATGTGTCAGTGAAAACATTATCATCCTCAAAATCCTAAATCGCTCCAAAAATCCTGCTACTGCTAAATTAAATTAGTTTATAAGTAAACTTTTTTTCCTTGTTAAATTCCAAAGATATTCTCATTATGAATACCTTAAAACATAAGAAATATTTAGGTTTTTAAGACATTTTAAACTCGTTTACTTCCAGAGTGGTATGCAGAGTATTTTTGTGCATGTAAACATGTCACTGTCCTTGGTCTGGCGAGTTATTTAATTACCCACAATGCTTGCGTGTGAGGATAATGGTAACAACTGATTTTGAGGAGGCAGGTAAAACCTTAGCTGCATGTAGAAAGACCAACTCTGACTCTTATCATGTACTGTATGTCATCCTGTTCGTGCAGGTCACTTATTGGCGTTTGTGATATAGACCTCGTAACAACCTTCGATTTGTAACAGTTGTTGTAGAATCCGACCAAATATCTTTCGTGATTCCCAAAGGACAGTTCTGTGTTAACTATTACCCTTTGTATAGCTGTCATAAACTAGCCAGACGACATACTGTACCTAGTTATCCTATGTAATATCAGTGTTGTCAAGTGTAACTTAGAAGATATACTGTTATAGAAATAATGACTACACAAGACCTAAGTAGGAGTATCTTGGTTGTTGATATGTACAGTGAGTATTGTATGTTTAACCGTTCCCCGAGTAGAGCCTTCCCTTAAGCTTTTTGTATTGATGGTAGGGTGGCAGCTTGATCTGTTCAAAGAGGTATGAGCGTTATATTTTGAAACCACAAGTAACCAGAAGACTGCTGGTTGGAGTTGTTTTTGATAGATGTTTGAACTGAAAGAACTATTCTACTAATTAATTACGAGGGTTTGTTTGAACTGAGTCCTCAGCCAGCGTTGTATATTGACGTTGCATGTTTGACAAAGACAGGAGAGTAGCATATAGTAGGTATATATGCAATTGCACCCACCCAGTTATTAGAGACACTGACGCTTTATGCACTCCCCAAACTGAAAGCATATTTGCCTTAACAGGGAATTGAAGTGGGATTATGTATATCAGGTATTTATGGCAAAATCTACCTTTTTAAGTCCATTCTTACATGTTACATTTGGTGTACTGTATAAAACATCATGTTCAGGGTTACTGTATGTCATCAAGCTTTATCTTGGGATATTTCATCTGCTGGCACATACAAATGAGCAGGTTTAAGAGATGTAAACAGTGCATTGGCTGTGTGTGTGTCGTGCACAGTGCGCAAGAGTTTGTGTGTTTGAGCATCCCTCCTGCTGCTGCTGCTGCTGGTGTTGTTTAGAAATGCTCGCCTTAGAGCCCTGGTTATATTTATGTGCTATGAAGCTGTAAACATTGTTGTATTGTTCACGTTTTTTCTTTAACCTCAGGAAGTGAGGTTTTGCCTCATTAGGCGGCCGTTAAACTTTACACTTGTTGTCATTCTTTCGAAAATCTCCCGCAGGACCTTGTTATAGTCCTCCGGAAGAAATTATAATGAACCGGGGCCAGCTCATCCCACTGCTGCGCATATTGGTGTCTATTTCTCATAAATAATAATAAGAATCTGTTTTGCTTTGAGCTGAAATATCCCAAGATAAACGGTCACACGTTTTGTATTTTGTGTTATATTCGCCTGTTTTTTTGAACTCAGCTTGCTCACCAGCAGACAAGATGTGGGATACTTGTATATTTTATCTGACTCTAATTATGTTAAGTGAGACTGTAGCCTTGGCTGCTCTGTGGGTGCTAGATTATATAGCTATTGAACCTGCTGATAGTGTGTGGTGCTGCCAAAGCTTGACGGTAACAGCTGTAATGCAAAGTTTTAATTTAGAGGGTTAAAGGTGTTTGTTTGTTTTTAAGTTTACTTTGGGATTGTTAACACTGGAGCAGTTCTCAAGCAAAAGCAGAAACTTTTTCTGTCCTAAACTGGCTGTGTTAAGCTAAAAGGAACAGTAATCCTCAACATTCCTGATAGAGACCACAATGCTAGAGTGCTGGTGTCTGGTTTTTATATGCAAAAGCTGGCAGTTAGATTTAGTCCTATATTTGCTGTGTGAGATTTTTTTTTCCTCCATACCTTTAATTTTTTTTCTTTTTTTTTAAACACCAAGTGCTTTTGAAACCACCTCCTCATTTCTCTGCGGTTGTCCTCTGCTCCTCTTAGGACCCCAGACCATGATAAATGATCATGTGATAAGAGGTATTGAAGCATTTGATTTGCACTGTTTAAGCACATTTTCTAGCATTAGTACCATTTCATCTGAATGTCTGTGGTCATATCTCTCCTCTTTACCAACTGACTGTTGTCATTGTTTTCCACAGTGTACTGAGATTGTATTGTATATTAAAGTAACCTATTTATTCTTATCTTTTTCGGGTATGTTGCTTGATAACAAAGTGCGCCCCTTCCACTTCCAGATATTCCACTGGAATAGAGAGGGGTTTTTGCATTTATTGTCAGATCAATTACCAGGAAGTCAGCATATCCAAAGGTCTGCTGGCAACGAGCTGAATGTATATTGACTTAACAAGAAACTGCACCATGGAAAATTATCCTACACACCTCATCACTTTATTTATGTATTTGAGGTAAATTTAAAAAATTGATTCGGTTTGGTCGATTTCGGTTAACAAAGACATTTTGGTCTGTAGCAACACTGTCATAAACCATTGGCATGAACCTCACAGGCTGTGAATTTAAGGCAGAATGGGAGCAACGACACACTGAGATGTCACTGTTCATATGACCTACAACCCATTAATCCATTAAGTAAAAATATATCTAAATCTTAACTCCAACTCAGTACGAGGGAAATAAAAAGCTGAACGCAACATGAACTACATAGCATATGAAAAACATTTTTATTATAAACTTTTTTTTTGTAGGTATCAAAAAGAAAAACGAAAGCCATCTAAGTTGTCTTGCGTGATCACGGCTCGTTGCCGTTGACACATTTGTGCTGCTCCATCCGGCTCCTCCGCAGCGCCTCGATGTGTTTGGCTCTCAGCCAGCTGTCTCTGGACAGAGAGGTCTGTCCCAGGCTCAGAGACAACAACCTGCGGACACAGTCACAGTCAGCCACATCCCACTCACACATATCTCAGCCTCAGTAAATTCTAGACACTCAGTTTACATCTCGGTCTCCTGGCCAAGGCAGTCCTTGAGGCATTCAGCAAGTCATTAAATCTGGCATTTCCTTTGTTATCATAATGATTTAAATCACAGCCCACCTCGCCACAACGAGCATCCTGTGGAGGTCCTCAGCAGACATGCTCTGGGGGTCGTCCTTCCTCATGTCTACAAAGTCATCCTCAACTGACTGAGGACACCAGAAGAGGACAAGTGGTTAAAGGACACTCTAATAGAAACTAACAGGCTGCTGATTACATAAAGGGTTGAAGTTGTCTGGAGGTTGAAACATTCAGTCTATGTAAAATGTCTCACCTTTGTGACTTCGTCACAGATACTGTAGTCCAGCAGCCGAGCCGTGCTCAGGTAGATTCTGAGCTTGTTCAGCTGTGATGAGGTCTGCGGATGCAAGTGGATGCTGCTGAGATACTCCTCCATGTGGGATGGGGCAACCAGAGACTGTAGGTGTATCTGACAGTCTGACTGTAGAGTTACACAGAAAGAGAAATATTGACATTGTGCCAAGGAGGAATTCTGTACAAGAGCTGCATGCATATCTTTTTTTTTTCCCCCCATAGGTGTTGCTATGCAGAAGTAGGCCCTGCCTGCTGTGTGCACGCCTAGTTTGGCATATTCTCAAAACTTCGTAACATGCCGGACAGAAAGCAAAGCTGATCGTGAGGCATCTGATCAGCTTTAAAGTGCAGCTGCTCATCAGCCAATAGTTGTTCAATGTAAACACAGCCGTGTACTTGTGACTTCTAATCAACCCTGGGAGTTTGTTTACAGTGCGCTGCCCTTCACTGCAGGACTAATAGATGGTCCTGCCCGACGCCTCTCCCAAGACTGTTCCTGTGGCACACAGCTGCCGCCATGGCAACCCATTAGACCAACACACAGGAATAGCACACAGCGCATTCCTCAGGTTATTCGCAACAGAGTGAGACCCGGGGCTAAAGCCGCTGGCTGGAGGGATAGCTGCGGCTGGCCAATGGCAGCTGAGATGACAGTGTGACGCTGGCTGGAAACAACCTCCAGCGTTTGACACGGCTAGGTCTCACGAGAGGCTGGAGGAAACCTAACCCCTCCCAGTGGGGTGGGGGTGTTTTTTGTTTTGTTTTGGGGTTTTTTTTGGTGGGGTAGAGGGTAATAATGGGTGGGGAGCGAGTTTTCGCCCTGGTGTTGCACGCCTCATTCCTCTTTGTCCTCACCGGCAGCAGTGAGCGGCCCTCTGACACGATCAGCACGTTAATATTGCAGGGGAATTCCATCTGGTGGTAGTTAAAGTCATAATCAACCTTCTGCCATGAGATCAGGTTCCCCAGGGCCGTGACGTTACGCACACCTACAGCACAAAACACACACACACACACACACACACACAGAAGAAGATCCAGCCCTGTTAGTGTTGTCTTAATCAAGCCATGCTAACAGTGTCAGCAGGCTAAAGGGAGGCAATGAGCCACAGAGTTTGTCCTCTCACTGTCGTCCCCTTGTGGTTTGTGGAGGCCTCACCTGTTGTGTCCAGCTGTCCCTGCTCCAGCTGGGTTTCATCCAGGAAGAGGGAAGTGTTTCTGGCCAGCTGCAGGGCTCCGCTCACTAGCCTGTTGGCCACATAGTCCTTCTTAGGCACCAACCGCATCTGGTTCATGTTCTGGAGGCTCATGCCCAGATAGTATGACTGCATGGGGGGAACAAAAAAAACAAAACAAATTTCAGTGTCTTTTATTTTAAACAACAAGCAGTAAACTGTAGCATTACTGGCCATTGATTTGCATGAGAGAACTCACTCACAGAAGGAACAAGCTGCTGGATGATCTGATAGAGACGCTCAGTGTAGGAGGCGACAGTAGGACAGCCACTCAGGTTCAGGGTGAATTTGCCCAGTGGGAGAACATCTCGTCTAGTGTACCTACAAGAAAATCAAACGCACTGTGAAATATCTCCTTTTGGCTTTGACAAAACAAAGACAGGAAAGTTGGCGTTAAACGTTACAGACTTGACTTTTATTTGACACGTACACATTGGAAACGAGATGCAGAATGAGGTACTCAGCAGCCAGGGCATCTCCCAGAAGGACATGAGTGAAGTATGTGAGTAGCTCTGCCCTGACAGTGGCCATCTCGCTCAGGGTTGAAGATAAAACTGAGGAGGAAGGACAAAGAGTTATAAGAAGTCCCTCTATAGCAACTACAGGAACGTAAGCTTTAAAAGCTGTACATCAGAAACCATTTGCTGCATTATTCCTCTTCTTGGAAAGCTTCACAGATCAAACCGATCAAAACTTCTCAGAGCCAAAGGTGACTCCTTCCATAGTCTGTTGTGTCTGACCAAAAGGCTAAAAATACCCACAGGTATTAAACTGATGTAAAACAGAGAAAAGAGCTGGAATCAGGTTTGATTAATTTACTGATAAATTAAATTATTAGGTAATTATCAAAATGATTCTCTCTTGACAGACTAATCAATTAGTAACTGTTCTTTAGCTCAACCTGACAAACTTGGCTACTACTCATTGTTTAGCATCTACACAGTGTGTAACACAACTTAAGTTTAATGTACAGATTTAGATCGATTTTTAATTGAGCTGACATCTTCCAGCTTTTGTACTTTTGTGCTGCTGGATTCATCTTAGGCTCTGGGGTGAGTAATTTCTAGGAAAGCAACACTGGGGGGGGGGATATTTTATCAGGATTTCTGGCCATTTTTAGGTGCCAAAAAGAAAGTCAAATTGTGTATGTATAAGTAAAAGAGAGACACACTTGCACTTCCACAGGTGTCTTGTCTTCAACCACTATTATATAATCTATATAGGTTTAGAAGTAGAAAATACCTCTGTGTTCTCCTGCTTCCCAGACATGCAACATGTTTCAAAACAGCCCGACATCAGGTGTTATTTAGCGACACTTTATGCAAATCAGATGCACAGCAGCTGGGTTCATTTACATCTGTGTTGAAAAATTGCAGTGATGCAACATTTTGAGCCCCTGATGGTAATTTGTAGGCAGGCTTAGTAAATGTTTCCCCTGATCTCTTCTGACAGTGTGATCAGTCAGGGTTTGGACATGGAAACATCGGCACTGATGCGGTGCCAAAGCCTTCTATTCAAAACGATGATGAAATATTCATGATCACTGGCATTTACAGTGACACACACGCATGCATACAGGAAAAATAAAAGATAAATGTGGTTATCAAGCAGCATTCACAGTCTATTACTTGTCCTTACAGGCACTGTTGTCCTCCAAGGTGGTGGAGGGCAGCAGGGGGTTGTTGTGTGGCAGTGGCTTGGCGTAGAGCATGTGGAGGCGTGGGACGAGCGAGGCGGGCGGGCAGTGCACTCTCTGCTCCTCCGTTGTCTCCATGCACTCTGTAGGGTCCAGGAGGGAGGAGGAGGCGTCTCTGTGCGGACAGGCCAAGAGTGAGCGGGCAGGTCACCACCGCAGGGAAATTAAACTAAATTATGTGTCTTACTTCTCGTCGGCCAGAGCACTGAGAGCTGGACTGACAGAGAGGATCCCGTAGACCTCTAGTGTGTCGTTCAGTTTAAAGCTGTCCCAGTCCTCATACACCTGCCAACAACACGCACCTTTTAGCTTCTGTTCTACTCTTGGAACATCTGTTCATAATAGAGGCATCATCTTTGAAATCAGCTCTTAGAACAAACGTTTGACTTGAGGTCAGTAAAATAACTGTGCCAAGAGTCCTGGGGTTACAGTGATGAAGATGAGGTGATCAGAGAAAAATCCACTGTTAGAAACATAACACACCTTCACTAAACAGGAGGGACCTTTCTCTCCTGGCAGGGGAAAGTTGAGGTCGAGATGAGAGGCAGACGCCATCTGGTTAGACGGAGCTTCTGTCTCCAGCCGCTTACAGTCGCCGTTGCCGTGCTGTTCTGCAGGACTATGAGGACCTGCAGCGAAAGGGGGAGCAGTCTGCTTTTATGGCCTAGAAAATCATACATTATTAAATAATCTGATGGCTAATTAATTTCAGGGGTTATTGCCATTTATGTCTCTGATGCACTACAACTGACGTTACAGGACGCTTCTGTAATCACACTCCATTACAGCTGCACTAAAAATAAATAAATAAATGATCCAGGCTCATGATCTGCAGGAAAGGACGACTTGCACCACCTTCACCTCCCAGGATGAATTTACATGTGTGCAAAACATCTTCATGGGAACAAGACAAAACACAAGGCTCATGTCTTTTAAAGCACTTTGATAAGGATCTAAACAATGAATGGACAATGCCTCCGTTTTGCATTCAGCTACATATTTATTTATCTCCACTTATCTCACATACCAGTATGTGGCTCCCTCTGTTTCTGTGGCTGCGTGTCCATGTCATCCATGTCGTCGTCTTCCTCGTAGCTTCGTTTCTGTCTGCTCGGCACATACGAGGTGGAAGGAACCACTCTTGCTTGGCTGGAGCCAGCATAGCAGTGCGACAGAATTAAGAAAAACTTGGGGCGGGGGTTGGGGGTTGGCGCACTCTTCAAAAATACTCCCACATATATGGTTAAAGGATATGTCTTTCACCCAGGGGTTTTCTCCAGGGATCGGCACACAGTAGAAAGTCTGTCTCTCTGCAGTCACAGTGTTTCTGGAGTTAAAATCCACCTGGAGATAAATACATGGGTCAGTGTCGTTAGAGGCAAAGCTGAATCTCAGCTGAGGTATTTATGGATGCCTCGAATGATCGAACACAAGAGCACATACCCCACATTCTGTCACATCTTTGTACTTCCCACATCGCAGCACCTGAGGATAGTCAGACAGTAAAAAAAAGATGATGATGATAATATAATGACAAATGCAAAAAACATGCACTGGACACATGGGACGACTGTACTAATGCAAATAGCTGCACAGGAGAAAACAAGGAAGCACCTACTTTAGCCTTTGTAGACGAGTCAACAGTCTCATACACTCCCATGTAGAACTCCGGATCGTACATGTCTTGGATTAAACAACGAAACTTCACCAGGCTGTTGGGCTTCAGGTAGTGCAGAGGGACGTCATTCAAAGATGGGACCTGCACCAAAATGAAGGTGGTTGTCATATACAGGTGAGTGTGCTGACTGAGAGCAGCCTGTGACACTGACATTTCCAGGTATCTTTTCTTCCCCTGTGTAATTTACATGCTGAAAGGTTCCCAGAGCTGCATTACCCAGGTATGAGCGTCCTTCTCTTTCAGCTGATCTTTGAAGAATTCAACTGCTTTCGCCTCCCATCCGGAGTTTGGATTGTTCTGGGAGGCAGCTAAAATATCAACAAGAACAGAATATTATTTGTCTTGAAAAGTAACAGGAACACAAACTGGTCAAAGACCTTGGTTCTGAGAATACTAGTTTATCAAACAAATTCAACAGGTAAAGGTGAGGTAAAATTAGTCACAAAGTGAGCATCAAATAAACAGAAAAGCAATTCATAGTGTGACTGTGGTGGTTTTTAATTTCCAACAAAGAGGGGACGTTTACTCTACAGCTAAATAGAGATATAGTATCAGGTTCCCATGACTGTGTCAAATCAATCATCTGACTTTCATAAGAACACACATCAGTAGTGTCCACTTTATCTCTAAGTGACAGAATACTTCATATTGCTGACTTCCCAAATACAAATCCAATACAATCCTTTCACTAGTGGTTAAAAAGAGCTGCACTGAAACTCACTCATATGTTGTCAAAAAAACAAAAAAACAAAGTTTCACACACACTGAAGCTGCATTTATCTATATCCAGCCAACTGCTTTCGAATAAGTACATTTTAAACAACTTTTTTAGATGATCCGTGAATGTCCCATGTTGTGGCTTTGAATTTGCAGCGTTGGCGATTACAACCCGCAGAGATTATTATCATTATTATTATGCACAGTTATATTAAGTTACTTGCTGTTTTTCAGGGATATGAGAAACACAGCTACACATGATCAGCATGGTACGAAGCTATATAGCAAACAAGCTAGGTTCACGCGTTAACGTTAGCTGTCAAGGAGTGAAGTTCCGGTGTGTCTCTTACCAAACATCCCTTCAATAACACCCAGAGGGTTGTTAATCCAGTCATGTGTGGAAGGCATCATTAGCCGGTGACAACCGTCTGAAAGATATAAAATATATCAGAGTCAAATCTCTGTGAAAGCACTTGTTTGTTAACTTTCCCCACACACACACACGCAGGATTGCAGAAGTGAGGGCGGGAAATTTGCGTCATCAGCCGGATAACGTAGTTCGTTTGTTTTGTTCACAGAGACCAGCCGGAGCACGGAGATATCACGTCCGGCTTACTTACTGTACTTCACTTAGGGGTTTTGATTTGTGGTTGGTAGTCTAGTGAGGAGAAAAAACATTTACTCTTTATGTAAAATTACTCTCCATAAAAAATAGCATTCTTATTTTAGCTCATTTGAAACAATGAAATGTCACAGCGTATGTAATCTCTCTAGCCTGTAGGTGGCAGTAGTGAGAGATACTGTTTATTTTCCCCCCACAACCAACGAATTACGGCCAACAGGCCTGCGTGGTTTTAGTAGATCTACAAACAATGTGCGACGCCATCTTCCCATTTGTTGGGATACTGTTGCTACTGTGATCTTTTAGAGATCAGTAAAAAATCTGCGTAGGCGGGTGGGGAAGCTGTTTGGAGAGCTGAGCGTGTTCTGCCTGCCTGCTCCGGTAGTGGCTACGTGTAATTCTAGGGGAAAATGGCAGATAGAAAAAATAATAATGTTCCAACCACCGGTGCAAACTTACTGTTCAGCGCCGCTCCGGAGTTTAACTTCAATTTGCCTTTCATGCCCGTGAGTCAGGCCTCCGGTCCGGCGGTGCTGTCAGGAGGTGAGATGAAATACCGACGGAGGAAATGTCAAAACATTAGCTGTGCCTTTAGCAGGCTAAGCTAGCTATCTAATCGGGGAACCTGTGCTGCTGTCAGCTGTTGTTCAGTATAGTAATAAATAGGAACGGAAAGAAACAGTGTGTCCGAGCTGTCGGTCGTTTGTCAGGCTGGTTAGCCTAAGTGACAGCGGTGTGTTTTGGCCACACTGTCCCCTGTATGATGTGACATTACATGAAGAGGGTGTACAGTTATGTGGGAGAGTCATATTACAAAACAGTTTCACTAAAGTCATAAAATCGGCTACATCTTGTTCCTGAGTTAAATGTCAATTTATTGTTTTAGACTTTTGAACGTGTCACTTTGAGCTTTGGGAAAGTTTGATGTGCCTGTTTCTTTATTTTCTGACATTTTAAAAATGAAACTGTTTCAAATAATTATTAGTTGCAGCACTGCTGTTATAATCTACATGCCTGCTTTCTCTGCTGTGTTTGAATGTGTCAGGTGTTTTGTATGTTCATAACAGACTCACAAATACACGTGCTGTACTGTCCAAATGTAAAAGTCTTGCTCTGGTTTGATGTCCATTAGATGATTCCACTGATGTGGGAGAGGAGGACAGCTTTCTAGGTCAGACTTCTGGGAACGGACCAGCCCCCTCTACGTTCAACTACTTCTCCAGCCCCGTAACCAGCAGTGATCCGTTTGCATCTATCGGCCAGGTGCCATGCCCACCGCCGGCCCTGTCAGCTGCTCCCACAACAACAGGCCCGGTTTCTGTTCCAAGCAGTGTCAGCATGGCTCCACCACCACCCCCAGGCCCACAGATGAACCCTGCTCCTCCAGCATTTGGCAGTGCAGTTTACCAGAGCCCTATGGGACGTCACACTCCTCCCCCAACCACAATGACGCCACCGCCTCCCCAGATGCAGCCACAGAGTCATAACCCATACCGACACACCCCCACCAGCAGCAGGGCCAGTCCTTATATTCCAGCTCCAGAGATCCTGCCGCCAACACACACACCTCAGCAAAATCCTTACTCTCTCAGCTCTCCGCCACAGACATTCCCGCTGTCAGGACCCACATTCACAAAGGTAGAGCTCATCTGTGACTCTTGTGGTTTGTGTTTGTCGGATACTTGATTAAGTTAATGAAATGATTGTTATGAACATTAGCTACATGCCTCAAGTGCAACCATTGTTCATGAAGAGGAAATTTATAATCAGGATTCCTTTTTTTCTTTCTTCAGCCTCCCCCCACACAGATTCAAGGGCCTCCACCTCTGGCCACCACTGCTGGAGCTGTAGTCCCTGCTGGTCCCATGATGCCATACAACTACAATGTCTATGAACCTGTTCAGCCTCATTGGTTCTACTGCAAGCAAGTAGAGTCCAAGAGCGTCTGGCTTCCTTTCAGTATCATTGACTCCCTTCAGCTAGAGGAGACGTACAACTCAGGTACGATGACATACCTGAACATCTAACCTTGGCAGTGGTGGTGCTCGCACAACTCTCCGAAACTGTGATCTGCTCTAAAGTTGTTGTGGCTGTTTTGTTCTTCCAGTTCAACCAGACCCAGAAAATGTGATCGTGCGAACAGATGGAGGCCGTTATGACGTGCAGCTCTATGACCGCATGCGGACTCCGGTGTTCTGGGAGGAGGAGCCTACAGAGGTCCGCCGGTGCTCCTGGTTTTACAAAGGGGATACGGATAGCCGCTTTATCCCTTATTCTGAAGAGTTCAGTGACAAGCTGGAGGTTTGTTTCACTTCTGCTTTCAACCAGAAACAGATGATGTTTATAAAATGTGGGACGTCTTTTATCTTACATTCCTATTTCCAGTCAAACATGTGTTTCTCATCCGTTTCTCGCAGTGACTCTAATTTAGTGAATCTAATTTTGGCTCGTAAATGTCTCCGTGTACTTGCAGGCAGAATATAAGAAAGCCGTATCTACCAACCAGTGGCACCGTAGACTGGAGTTCCCATCAGGAGAAACCATTGTCATGCACAATCCAAAGGTAAACTCTTTCTTCTGATTAGCACTAGGTGGTGGTCATGTGATGATTAATCCTGTTAGTTTGATTTAATGAGTGGGGACGATTGTTCTCTTTGCCTCTGTAGGTGATAGTGCAGTTTCAGCCCTCCTCCATGCCAGATGAGTGGGGCACAACTCAGGACGGGCAGACCAGGCCCCGAGTGGTCAAGAGAGGGATCGATGACGAGCATGATGAAGTGCCTGATGGTACTGAAGCTCCTCTTGTTAATGTAATCTAAAAGATAGATAAACTTTATGCTCAGATAGTTCCAGAGTAAAACAGACACTATAAAGTGAGATGAAGCATTTCAAAGGACATTAGAGGAAGTGCCAGGCATCATGATCTGTTTTATGAGGGAAAATTAAATTATATTTAACTGTGAGATGTATTTTAACATCTGTTAGTAAATGTAACACAGCTCTATAAACAATTTAACACAGTTCAGATTTTTGGTGCAAGATGTCAGCGGTAACTGATCAGTGAGTAAAATCAATTCAATTTTCATCATGTGCTCCTTTTCCAGGTGAGCTCCCCAAGGTGGATCATCTTGTATTCATGGTTCATGGAATCGGTCCTGTGTGTGACCTGAGGTTTAGGAGCATGGTCGAGTGTGGTAAGTACTGTATAGCCGTGTACGTCATCTTTCCTGGTATTGGTGTATCCTCCATGGTGACATTATTTATTATACAAATTCATGTGCTTTCAGTGGACGACTTCCGCAACGTGTCACTGAAGCTGCTGCACAGTCACTTTAAGAAATCACTGGATGAGCACGCCATCAGCAGGGTGGAGTTCCTACCTGTCCAGTGGCACACGGCTCTACATGGAGACGCCACTGGGGTGGACAGGTGAGGCGAGGCAGGTTTGCGCTCACTCTGGTATTTTTTTGAACACAGGAAATGGTGTATTTCTTGGGGACTATTTTCAGCTGTGGATTAATACTCTTTTGGTGCTATAGTTATGCTGTTTAGTAGGAGAGCATGGGATTGAGTCAGTAGAGTGTCTTTATGTGTGTTCATGGTCATGAAGGAACATGTCACTCAGTGCACCAGTGTAACTCACTGATGTGTTTTTAATGGTTTTGGTGGAGTTCTATGTCAGACAATACTTATTAGAAGATATATTTAATATTGGTTTTAGTCTTTTCATAGGATTTTTTACCAATAAGAAAAATATATATTATATTATATATAATATGATTATATAAATATATATATATATAATCAGACCTATGCTTTAATAGACTTAATTAATAATAGACTTATTTCTCTTTGTAGGAGGATAAAGAAGATCACCCTGCCCAGTACTGGACGGTTACGTCACTTTACAAATGAGACTTTGTTAGATGTGCTTTTCTACAACAGTCCCACTTACTGCCAGACGATCATGGACACAGTTGCCCTAGAGATTAACAGACTTTATGCCCTCTTCATGAAGAGGAACCCAGACTACAAAGGAGGAATGTCAGTGGCTGGACACAGTTTAGGTACTAAAGCAGTGCAGTGGCTTCGTCACCGCTGTTCTCTTGTTTTCTCTTCTGTTTTTCGCCTACATACATTCTGTTGTGTCTCTCCTTTGTGTTTGCAGGTTCCCTGATTCTCTTTGACCTGCTTTCAAATCAGAACAATGGCTCTCTTACACTGGCCACACCAGTCATGCCCACTTCAAATGGAGACGCCAAACAGGTAATATACCAGTACACTGAATTACTCAAACACATAAAGTAACATGTCAGCTATTATCCTGATTTTGTACCATACAGTGTTATGCGTGTAATAACCAATCGCGTCCAGATGCGCGCAATGGATCGTATCAAAATAATGTTGCAGTACATCACTGTAAGTTCTGCTTCTCGTATCAGGTGGCAGCCCCTGTTGCTCTGGGAAGTAATGCCGTCACACCTCCGTCTGTAGAAGAGGAGGCTAAAGAAGACGGGGAGGAGTTTGAGGATCTCTCTGCTGTGCTGGAACATCTGGGCCTGTCTGAGTACAAGAGTACCTTTGATGAGGAGAAGATTGATATTGAGTCTTTTGTAAGAATAAAAGCCACCATTGCTTGCTATAAAGGAATGATTTTTTAAAAAGTGTTACCTAAGTCCAAGGGATTTTAAATGTATTGAAAGGTCTTCAAAATGTTTTTTAAAATTAACACAGCGTAAGAAAACTGGTTAGTAATAAAAATTTAAGCACAATTGGAGGGATATTTTGAAAGCTGATAATATTTAAAATATTATCAGAGATTTCTTCAAGTCATTCTTATGAGATGGTGCGGCTGTTTAATTTTGTCGCTTTCTCATGTTCTTTCAGCTCATGTGCACAATTGAGGACCTGAAAGAGATGGGGATCCCACTGGGTCCCAGGAAGAAGATAGCCAAGTTTGTCAAAGAACGAGTGAATAAGCAGGTAAGTTTATCTCTCGAGTGTGTGTGCAGCTTGTGAACCAGTGGTGATGACTAACACGCTCTTTTTGTCCCTGTTGTTTTTTTTTTTCCATGTACTCAGGCAGCCCAGGAGAAGAAAGCAGAAGTCAAAGAGGTCAGTCAGGTCACGGCTCCACCAGCAGCAGCTGAGGCGCTCCCTGATCCCACTGTAAAGAAGCCTCCTGTGGGCAACACTGTCTCCTCCATCCACGTCAACTACAATTACTTTGAAGTTGGTACTGGACAGGTAAATGTGACTTCAAACACAAAGAGGGAAAATGTTAAAGTTGTTAAAGATTCTGAATTTTCTCTGGACATTGTTAATGTTTCGTTCTGCAGGTGTCAGTGGTCTACCACGCTTTGGACTTCGAGCCAGTGAATTTCTTCGCTTTGGGTTCTCCGATCGGCATGTTCCTGACGGTCCGAGGACTGGAGAAGATCGAGGAGACGTACCAGCTGCCCACGTGCAAGAGATTCTTCAATATTTACCATCCAGTATGTTTTGGTTGCAAGTCTGCACATATTCAAATGTGCAAAGTAATTCCTGTCAGTCACAATCAGCTATTTCTTTTTTATATTAGTTTGTTACATGTTTAATGTAAACATGGACATTAATAATTTCCCCTAAATCCCTCTCGCAAAAAAAAAAAGCAATGTAGCTGAATTACTTCATGTGCTGGCCTCTGATAGTTTCATTAATTTCTTTTAGTTGGACCCAGTGGCATACAGGATTGAGCCCATGATAATACCAGACATGGACTTGAAGCCCGTTTTGATCCCTCATCACAAAGGCAGGAAGAGGCTTCATCTTGGTACGACACTCACTCTTTATGTTTTCTCAAATTTCTGCCTGCATCACCTCAAATAACTGAACGACTGCCGTCATAATGCTGATAACACATTTAACAAGCTCCAGATCGATTAAAGTGAGTAAATACTAAATTCTAGTTACATGTCTTTATAAGAATCTAAACTGAGTTGTTGACTGACTGTGTGTCAGTGCACGCTGTGTCCTCAGTTCAGTCCTCTGTGTCCCTTATGGGTGGGGTGCCCTAATTTCTGTGGTGGCAAAATACAAAGAACCTATTCTTACATTGAAATTGCTATGGCGCAATAAAATGGCAAAGCAAACTGAACAGTGATTCAGTTATGTTAGCTGAAGGTCATAATGAAGTTTCTCTTGTTGGTTGTTTGTCGATTAAAATTGTAACATTTAAAAGAGGACAGTGTGGACAGCTGGTCTTATTTCGTCTCTGTTTCATTTTGTAAACAACAGACGACAAATAATTGGTTAAGTAAAATAATTATGCTTGTCAGTTTTTCTCTGCAAAGAAACATTTAGGAAAGGCAGAAATTGGTTTTGATTCTAATAATAATAATAATAAAAAAACCTTATCATACATGAAAAGCTTTATCGTGGATGCCTCTGTGTTTCAGAGCTGAAGGAGAGTCTCTCCAGGATGGGCTCGGACCTGAAGCAGGGTTTCATCAGCTCCCTGAAGAGTGCCTGGCAGACACTGAACGAGTTTGCCCGCGCTCACACCTCGTCCGCTCAGCTTCAGGCCGAGCTGGCCATCGTGGCCAATCAGATCGAAGAACAGGAGAAGCAAGCGGAGGAGGGTGAGTTTCTCTGATTTGTGACACTTGAATCGAGTTATTTCCGTACTGTGCGACATCAGTAACTCCGCTGATTTGTCATAGAGCACAAGATCCCAGAGAGTCTTGAGCCGCAGAAAGAAGAGGAGTCTCATGTGAAGATCGGGATGTTGAACGGAGGGAATCGCATCGACTACGTCCTGCAGGAGAAGCCCATCGAGAGTTTCAACGAGTACCTGTTTGCCCTCCAGAGTCATCTCTGCTACTGGTACAGAGAACCTCATTTTATTCTGGCTTTTACCATTGCATGTTAAAAAAGGTTTTATCTTTAATAAGCTCTAAATTCCACAATCAATTTGCAATTGCAACCAGACCTGAAAGGATTGGTCTATTAATCATAGACCAATCTATGACATCAATCTGAAAATTAATCAGCTACTATTCTGATAAATGATTCATCATATAAATAATTTTTCAAGTAAAACTGCCCAAATTTTGATGCATGTTCTGAAGTGTAAGAATTTTCCTCATCTTCCTTTATAGTCATTTAAATATCTTTGGGTTTTGTACCACGTCACCAGCTTCCATATTAACACATCTGTTATTTTCTAGGCAATCTGAGGACACAGCTCTGCTTCTTCTCAAAGAGATCTACAGGAGCGTGGGGGTCCATCCAGAACAGATCGCACATTAATACAGTGAAGTAGCTGAGATGAAAATAAGCCTGTCTGAAACGTTCCCATTTGGTTTATTTCATGTCAGTTCTCCTGGATTTTGATTATGCTTTTTATTTTTTTCTCTTTATTTTCTATTCATGTAGTTTATTGTATACAGATGAATAATACAATTGTATTATGCCATTTGTCTTAAATTAAGAAGAATACGAATGAGCTAGTTGATTCAAAGACAGTTTGATATTACATTTTTATAGTATAAATTATAGAACTGGTCATGTTCAATGTGTATCATTCAATCAAATGCCAACAGCAGAAATGACATAGCAAGAGTTAAATGCAGCCTTCTGTAAGTTTTATTTCATGGCCAAAATGTCAAAATAAATCATTTCCTTCCATAAGTTTGTTCCGTTTGTAGTGTTGTGTACTGCAGAGAGGAAGACGTGTAACATTTCTCCTGCAGAGCAGGGAGACTTTAAGACTATCTACAAAAAGCTGTAGTATTAATTGCAAAAACGCTGATTAAAAATAATTACAGTACAGGATGAGATGAGAGAATAACCTGCTTTCTTTGTGAGAAAGAATAAAGCACTTGTCTGCTCCATCTGGGATTTTTGACAGCTGTGCTCATTGACGTTTCACCTCTGACCTCTGTGACTGAGCTCTGCAGCAGTAACGTCCTCCTTCTTTATGAAATGGAAAAAAAAAAACAATTTAAGGAACAACCCTACAGCTGTCGACACATTGCTTAAAACAACCTGTTCAATGTTTCATGTCACTTAAAGCATGTAGGCACGTACGACAAAAGTAGTCAAGTCACGTGTATGAAACAAAGAAATATTAGAAAAGTATTTACAAGAGAGGCTGTAACATTCAATCTCAGTCCAGTACGAGGAATCATAGTGCTGTGACTCTCACTGCCAGGTCTTTGATATTTGGACAATAACACTGGTTAACAGAGTCCTGATATCGTAGCGCCGCATGCTGTAAGCAGATCTTTGCTCCTGGCTCTTTAACTATTTTATCAACATGCTGCTGCTTTGTTTAACTGATCACTTAGAAACTGTCATCAGCAAAGGAAACTAGTGACCATCACATAAAACACACACACAAAAAAGGTCCCTTTTTATCACACTGCCAGTCTGAAATAATAGCTCATAGTAACAGAACAGTATGGCTCCATAAACAACTGCTAATATACTGTACAAAATAAAAGATTGATTTTTTTCTAAAGTTCAGAATCAGTAGAAAATTCCTGGTTCTTGTGTGGTAAACTTAGACATGTTTAACTTCTGTTCTGAGAAAGTGCAACTTCTTACTGTGCCTTCTGTCAACAGTAAATAAGTAGTTCTATAATTAAGACATTAGCCTTTTCTAGCCGTTCCTCTTTTCCAATTAAAAAGCCACTCTGAACTGTGACAGCTGGTTGTGTTTGACTCAGCGGTGAAAGGAAGTTCAGCGGCACAGGAGGTGAACATGGTGAACAAACTGGTTGCAAAGTCCGGGCTATGTTTGAAGCAGGCAGGATGGTTTAGCGAGAGGTTTGTGTATCGCAGGTTAATAACTGCATGCGTACTGAAATGACTGCAATATTTAAAATACAACGTCAGCCTAAATCCAAGAGATACATTACTTGTTCTACATGTGTGATTTTTTTCCTTCAGCGGGTTAAATATTTCTGATCTGATCATGTACTGCTGTAGCTCTTCAGTCAGAGTCGTACCATGTTGTGGAGTTTAACATCGGCCGATGTTCGTTTTTGTACATTCATTTGTCTACAGCGGTGAAATGCAGAAGGATCCATGTAAACGTGTGTTTGCTGTAATGCCTTAATATTGTCAACACCTCACAGTCTTAACGTAGGAATGATGTTGGGTACGCAGAGGCTTCCTCAGTCCTCCGTTTTGCTCTGAGTCTTGAAGGCCTGTTTGCGCAGGTGAGTCTCGATCTCCTCGCGGAAAACCAGCATGCCCAGGTGAGAGTGGGAGGCCTCGTTCATGGCTTTGGACTGGATGCACATGCGGTACTGCTCGGGCGTCAGCTCATCCGCACACTGCTTCTCGTGCCACAGGTGGAAAAGACCGGACACTGGAGTCCGAATCACTATCAGGTCGCTCCGAAGGTACTTCCTGTACAAGTGTACGTCTTCCACACCCCAGCCTTTCACTTCAAGATCAAACCCTCCTGGAGGAATACAATCCGTTTGCAAGACGTTAAATGAAACTCAAAAGGCTGTTGATAATTCTCCTGAGCATTATTAAACAAATGACCCATTCTTACCAATATTTAGGAAATCCGAACGATACTGACACGTCATTCCAAACCCAAAATCTCTCCAGAATCCAGCGTCCTTTTTGTGAATCTATTTGAAAACAGACAATCACTTATAAGACACCAAACTTTTGGCTGAAGTTAATTTTTATGTGAATGAAAAATACAGAATTAAATCATCTTTCTCCACATAATAATCAGGGCTTAATGTGAACAGTCCTTACCAGCTGGAGTTCAATGGGTGGAGCCAGCTCCAAATTTCCATAGACTATGGCAGGATTGTACAGACTGAACACCACTGGATAGAAGACCTTCTTGTCTACAGTTCAGAAAAAGTCACGCTCAGCCTATTACGCTCAACAGTTCCGTAATAAATGGTAAATGATCAAACTTACTTGGAGCAGCGTGGAGACGACAGGTGTTAAGGAACTCCGGTGTAAAATGGATGTCAACGTCACAAAAAAACATTAAGACGTCGCCTTTCTTCCAGGCGTTTGCTCCGATATCCAGACCCCGACCTCGTGAAAACTCCTCGTCCACTGGGATCAGGGTGTAATTGGAGAAGCTCTCCTCCCTGACAAATTGTAAGTCCCATGACATATTTATGGATAAAAAGTAGCACAAGCTCATTAAAAGCTCTTTCTCAGTGAAAGGACAAACCTTGACATTTTTTCCAATGATGACTTCGCCTCCTGAAGGCCTTCCTGCCCAAAATAAACCACTGTGAGATGTACTCGTCTGTCCTGCTGTATGCACACCTCCCTGAAAACATTTATATATATTGAAAACCTTTAAAATTAATTACAAACATGTTGTATGCTTGCATATTATTTCACAACAATGATAAAAAACAAGCTCAACATGTTGACAGCAGAACATGCCGGGTCACGTCCAGCAGACAGGGACACTTTCTGATTCATTCTCACCTGAAGTTGTGTAAGAACTGTGAGAACGTTTCCACTCTGCCCGCCAGCGGCACGATGATGTTAATTATCATTCTCGATGTTTCTACAGATGTGCTCCTGACTTTCATTAAGGGACCAAAAGGCCGAAAGAGCGTGATATGGCGGAAACTGCTGGAATCCTCTTTGGCAAAGAAGAGCTCGTACAGCGTCCCTTTGTCTCGCTCTGTCCTGTACAGTCCTGCCAAATAAAAAACAATGGTGCACTGAGGAGACACTTCAGCTACAGTCATTATTAATTACTTTGTAGTCAGGGAATGCGGGCCTTACCCTCAGTAAAGTGACCCTCTGTGTAGGTTTGCCTCTGCATCGGCACGTCGTCCTCCACTCCGTCCTCCTCATCAGGATTATTGATAATGTCCAGCGCGGCCTCAATAACCTCCACCAGCTCGTCCCTGCGGTCTTTGCGGACAGGTTTCTCCTCTGGGTGCCGTGTTAGCCCCATCTCCAGCTGATACACCTTGGATGAAGTGAAACTCTCAAAGGGCACCAGGGCGTATTCGCTGGGCAGCCGTGCCCCTGTGTTGACCTCAGCCTTGTCAATCTGAGAGTGCAGGAACTCCAGCAGATCTCCCGGCTCTTGGTCTTTAGTCTCGGTCAGGCCCTGCACCCCGGGGAGCTCCTTCTTGTCCTGCAGGAGCTTCAGCTTCTCACTCATTTCCTGCAGCTCCTGCTTGAGCTGGGCGATCTGGCGCTTGAGACTGGCAGCACGGTTCAGGTGGCGCTCCTCCTGTTCCTGCAGCAGGGCCTGGTAATACTCCTTCCCATAGGTCTCTCCTGCTAGGCCGGGCAGGACCAGGCTGACGTCTGCTGGAGGGGTGCACTCCAGCAGGTATGCGAACAGCAGCAGTACCAGCAGCAGGAAGAGCCCCAGGAAGAGCCAGCGGACCCGGCCCTGGAGCGGCAACCCCCGCCTGGGCATCACGCTGACATACAAGCTATAGCTGACGAGTCTACATTCCCTTTCCCCTCAGATCACATTACTTACAATATGATTCTGCACATCATCTGTGAGATTTGAAGGGCCGGTTATGTCATTTTACTGTGAAGGTCTTGGCTCTTGGCTCCAGTGAATCACACATTGGTCCAATGATCACCTGGAGAAAAAAAATCACACAAATCCACGATAAGACAAAAAAAACCTTTTACAGTTCTGGGAACATAAATGAAGTCTTAGATAAAATGTTCTGGCTCAGATTAAAACACGGGGGGTCAGCAGATAACCAGACAATACCACTTGATAACACAAAATTAACACTGTGTTGCCATTCAGTCAACCTTAGTTGATAATCGCCCTGCCACTGACAATTTAATTCAATCAACGAATAACTGATAATAGTTCATATTTCTGGACAACAACGAAGACTTTACTCTTTAAAGATTCGATCTAAACCCGGAGAAAGAGAGACATGAGAAATTACCTGCACCTGGACTGTCCTCGCTAGCGCACGGCGGTTAGCTCTCAGCTACACAACAGTAGAGAGGAAAACTGGTGGGCGAGCTCAAAATCCAGCAAGCTACTAAAGGTACACTTCCGGCTAAACCGTCTCTCTTCAAAATAAAAGCGCCGCACTCTCCACAACAGCTATACAATGAACTGTAAAAAGCAAATCAAAGGATGTAACATGAGGACAAAATATATGAAACAACTAGTTCTGATGCCAGGCAGGAAAATTCCTCAATATCTAGACTCGAGAAGCTTTTACATGTTAGCTTATTCACCACACACCGAACACAATTGTTTCCTGAGGGCCAGACAAACCTACAGCTCCAGCCCTCAGTACACAAAGTTACGCCATTTTACTGTCCAGGCACCCGCAGTCTTCACCAGGCCTCACAGGTGTAAATCAGTCAAGATAGCTGCAGGGATCTGACTCCACAGTGCTACAGCTGGAAAACACTGCTCTGATGTTTCAAAAATCTACAGTAGTTATCCAACCATTTCTTTGTAGCTACACAGCAAAAGGGACGTCTGCTTTGTAATGCCAATAGTAATGTAATGCCAGTGTCCTTCTACCTTTTACCAGAGTTATTCTTTGATGTCCTGATTGGTGGAGCCTTGAGCACTTTTATTCTTATCATCATGTTTATAGTCAGCTGTGTTGGTTTGGTGTTACATTTCTTTGTGTTTTGTGTTCTTTGCATATGTGTCAAAGGATGTCATCATCTGACTGCGAAACAAATCTACCTATGGGTACAAATAAAGTAACCTGAACCTGATAGTGTTAAACTGTCATCTCAGCGGCTTCGTCACTTTTAAAGTTAAATCACTTGAGGGATCTACTCACTCCACACACAGCCTGGTTTGTGTGTAACACCCTCATATGAAAAGAAAAATTCACATGAAACTCACACTGGTCATGACTTCGACAGAACAGACCACTTCCTAAATTCTTTTCTTGTTGTCAAGCACAAAGATACAGATAAATGCAGCGCTGGTTAAAACCTATAGTAAACGTTCACAGAGATATCACCACCTTCATATGAATGTATCCTCTGTCTGATGGTAGTAAACTCAAAGTACACATTCATACATCAAGAGGGACTCATCAATTCCAGTGAATCCCTCAGTTATGTTATTAAAATGATCAGATCTAGTTTGTCATGGGTTTGATTGATTAGAAAGACCAGGTCAGACTGGCTAGTCCACTTGCTTATTATTTTTGCCTTAAGTGCTTGCTCTGGGGTCAGGCTCTGGGTCTCTGTGAAGCGCTTTGAGACAATTTTGACTGTTGAAGGCGCTATATAAATAAAATTGAATTGAATTTTGAGAACAACTATACACAAAGAAGTTTACACTTGGCATAGGCGGCATCGCACACACTTAGTTTGGCAGTAGCAATTGAATAAAACAGCTAGCTATTTCACACCCTGCTACTTGAAATGTGACATCTGTATAATCCTAACAATATTTTGTACCCCTATAAATCATGATACCACCATAGACTACATAAAAGAAAGTTGCCGAACATTTTGGGCACACTTATTTTGAAAAATCTAAACCGGATATCCGCACAGTTCTGCAGCTAACTTAGCGATGTTCGGAGCTTCAATACGCTTTCATGTTATTTTGTGGCTGTGAGGGAGCCGGCGAATCAGTCACAGGGGTACAAAAAACAGTTACTCACCTATCCCCGTCTTTGTCCATTCCTGCCTGTGATTACAGCCGTGGGTTTAGCATGAAACCACCAGAGGCTTGTGTTACAGAATGCCACGGAGCAAGGAGAGAAGAGTGGGTTGTAGCCTACTTCCGGTCAACAAGTAACCAATGGGAGGTTGAAAAGGGTTGTCGTCATCACACACGCTGGAGATCCTTGTTCATAATAAAAACATTATTGACTTTATTGTAAATATAAATCAAGAGACTGATTTGTTGAGAAAAACTAATCATTAAGAGGAAGCGTTATCATTGTATTACTTACATAGATCCTGTTTCGTTTTCCTCTGTATTTCCCTAACTGGTAAAACAAACCTCTTATCTGTGATGATACATCAGCTGACATCTCTGAATTGCATTACCACTGAAGTGACTGACTGTAACTGGAGACAGATCGCTTGTTTTATGTGTAAACATGGGATCTGTTATCACTATGGTGCCTGAAGTAAACCAGGAAATGTTCCCATGAGATTCTATTTTAGTCATTCTTTAGTTAATTTGGTTTATTAATTCCTATTAAGGGTGGAAGGAGTCTGGAGCCTATCTCAGCAGCATGGATTGTGTGGAAAACACTGAGACACCCTGGAAAGGTCACCAGTCTGTCACAGAGCTATTTTAATCAATGCTTTAAACACATTTTCTCCTCTTTTTCTTTTCTGGAAGATACTGTTGAACTGTTTCAGTCGTAGACAAGTCAACCAGCTGATTCAGAGATGTGAAAATAAGACTTAAAATACCTGTTGCTGGCACGTCTGTAATACATCAGTGTTACGGAGCATGGTCAAAATCCTAATGGAAGAGATGAAGGAAGAAGGGGTGACAGGTATAGTTCTTGTGTGCATTTTAATAGCATAAGAATCCTCCAGTCCATGAATCAGTATATGAGCTCAGGAATATTTCCAACTTATGCCCCTGAGATCGTCAGGGACAGGCCTGCTGTGTGTTCCTCGGGTCAGGACTCAACAAAGTGAAGCAGGATTTAGTTATTCTGCCCTTCACTTGTGGAATAAACTTTCCTATACCTGAGGTCAGCCCAAACACTCCGTTTATTTAAATCAGGCCTGAAAACACATTTGTTTACTGAAGCGTTGCCTGCACTCTTCTTATTTAATTATTTTACTATTTTCTATTTTTTCTGCTCCAATGTAATATATTGCTTTTATTCTATTATTTATGATTTTAATGTTATATTATTTGCTTTTATTCTATGATTTTAATGTAATCTGTAAAGCACTATGAATTACCTTGTGTACGAATGGTGCTATATAAATAAACCTTACCTTGCCTTATTTAAGATACCTTTATTCAAAACATAACCACACCATTATTTTAACAATTTAAATAATAAAGTAAAAAGCTTATTGAATTTTATGCTTGAATTACACTAAAATTTTGCTTAAATGCAAATCTCTTCCAAAACTTGAAAAAAGTCAAATCTATATCAGCTTTTCAGTATAAAATCTTTACTTGCAGTGGAGTTGAGAATATTTACACATGAAATGGCTTCTGTAGACAAACGCTTGCCAGGCTGATTTAGACAAGACTGCAAACTAAAGTGTATAATGAGCAAATCATGTCTGGATGTGAACAGAGGCTAAATGTTCTATTATAATGTTGTGAATGTTATTCATGTGAACCACCAAACAGAAGTTGCATTTTACTGATAGTAAAAAGAAAATTGTGAGTATTTAAATAACCACATACGGAAGCTTACTATCAGTTTTCAGAGATATGAGGTGGACAGACGTACTGCACATTTTTAATATTTATTATTAATTGAAACATAATCAAATAATGACAACATAACAATGATAACACTCATTAGTTTACATAATCGTACTTCTTCCACAAAGATTGGAACTACAATGAATCCAAAAGTGAACTGTAGTCTGACACATGGTGGACATGGTTACAATCTACATTAAGTCTCATGTCCTTACACTGGAGTAACACTCACTAGTTGATATTTTTTCATGTTAAAAAAAAAAACCTGAACAAACAGAAAAACAAAAACAAGAAAACCGTTCAGTGAACATGTCTGTGTTACTTTTCTTTGGCAACAACAGTTGTGGGAGAAACACAAAAATGGGTCTCTGACATTTGTGAGGTTCACAATCCTCCTACAGTAGAAACTTTACAGAACAAGTTCAGCATTTCGTTTTTTCGTCCACTCAATCCCAGCTGTCTACAACAGGTGATGGTAAAGACGTCCCCTTTAATTCCTGGGCTGGAACAAGATCTTCACAGTCGTACATTAATAACTGGAGGCTATTGTAGAAGCGGCACAGGCACTTGAAAGACATTGACACTGACATACAATCTGGTACAATAGTCATGCAGTGATACAACTTGGCCAACATGACCCATGAGGTAATAATTAACATACTGAAGAGCAGAATGAAGCATGGTCTATGTTGATCCAGCCAGTTTTGCAGCAGAAAGACCTCAGTTTTAAACCTCGAATACCCATGCAACAGAAATAAAAGGGAACCAACTTTAGCATCAGATTGTATATGTACAGTCTTATAGAAATATATACATCTACCAATTAGTCATCGTTTCTACAGTGTTGGTTTGTCTTTAGCTATCAAGCTTGTCCACAGCTTTTGCGGGTGAAGGCAAAGCCATCCAGTTTGCATAAACACTATCATTGGCATATCTTGTAAAGACTGGATTAGTGGCATCATGTCTGTTGAGCGGTACCGGGCTCTTCTCAGGCCAGTTCGGGTATGACATGCCTAAAAACGAGAACATATCATTTTTCTGCACTCAGTGAAAGATAAACAGCGTGCAGACAGTAAGGCTCTCAAATCAAACTCTGTAGTGCCTGTCTCTGAAGCGAGTCCTGATTTGACTCTCAGAGGTGCAGAGTTCGTATATGCTACGTAAAATCAAAGCTAATCTATAACTGTAATGTATCAAGGCTATAATGCTGCTTATGTCCCTGTATTTGACCTATGGCTGCCTTCCTGTAACTGAAATGCACACAGACAGCAAATAACAAGTTCATTATGTTCCTCACTATTAGTCACTTGAGAGTTGAGTTCAAAAGCCTTACTGTTTCTCTGTTCAGCAATGTGGAATCATTATTGATTAATAGCTAATATACAATTAGAAAGTCAGGAAATTTAAGACACTCTGGAATTCAAACCACAGTGAGTGATTGATTCAGCGAGGACCTGTTTCAAATGTTACACACTGTTTCTTCCAATGCAAACAAATAATGAAATGGTGACAATGGAATGTGATAGAGTGAAAAAATGAACTATGTACAAATAAAATGCAAATGACGCATGGGTATGAGCAGAGCCCTATAAATTAGAATGAAGGGTATATTCAATATTTACAAATGCAGAATTTTTGGTCAGCATTCATGTACATTCGAAGCAGGTCCAAATAAAACAAAACAGTCAAGACACAAGATCTTTTTTTTTTTCACTGAGCCTCTCATTTACGATGAAATGGGAGATATGTCAGCATTAATCAGCAAAAGGCATGCCTAGATCACAGTCACACACACTTGACTATGGAAAAAGCCAATCACAACTTGCCAAAAAAGAGAGCTTGTGTTGTGTGTCCTGTTTCTAAAATCTAGTAAATGCATGGGAGATTCTACCATAGAGCTTGTTTTCAATCCATGTGGAGGGGAGGGTTCGAGGGAGAGGGGCGTTATTACAGTCCACTAGTGGTGTGTCCTCTTCAGAGAGGGCGTCGTCGTACAGCAGGGCGTCGGCTGGCGTGGATGCCGCAAGGTCCAGGTAATCCTGACAAGAGCAGATGAGGGTGTGATAAGGCTGATTAAGGTGGAGAGGAGTCACAGCACACTAAGCCCGAGAGTCCTCATGTTAAAGATCAGACACATGCACTGACTGCAAGACCCTGAAAACATTGCACCAAAAAACTTTACTTGCTCACTATCTCCTTTTGATAACAGCGAAGAACTAGCCTGCTGTATCCTGGGTTGTCTGCATTCCCTTGTCCTTAAATGCTCTATATTTAGCCTCACTTCAACAGCATGAGCCTGACTGGAATGCTCTATGATTACACTGCCCAAGACCACATTTTAGGAGTGCTCTTCAAACACTAATTATGGTATCTAAAACATTTGGGAAGAGTGACAGATCGTTCACTGAAGCAGGCACAGCATGTGTCTGTGTGTATGTGACTCTAAACAGAGAGAAAGAAATGATATACTGCTCATTCTGGGCTGGATGCAAATCCAAAAGGAGTGGAAAACTAAAAATCTCTTCACTTCTGATTGTCAGAGCCCAGTAATGCACCACTGAAGGTTTGTAATGCATGGAAAGACATTAATAGCTCCCCCCCCCTCTTTTTTTTTCCTTGTGGAAGATAATGAATAACTTATTTGAATGTTCTGTAAAGCTTCACCATACCCGACTTTTCACCATCATCTTTTCCAGTTCTTTGCTGATGTCTGAGAATGTCGGCCTCTTGTCTGCTTCTTGTTTCCAGCATCGAAGCATGAGGTTATACCTGTAGAGGAAAAAGTTTCACAGCGGGTGAAATAAGTATCATTTAATCCTCCCAAAAGACTCATTTTCCACGGCTGACTGTCCAAATGTGCTGAACGGGTGTTTTTGCGCTCAGCAGAAACGAGGAGATGCTGTAGAATAACAGAGTTGGAGCTCACATTTCCTCTGAGCAGTTCTCCGGTCTCTCCATCCTGTAGCCGGTCTTGAGGAGGTTAAAGAGGCGTTCAGGAGCGATACCTGGGTATGGATTTCCTCCCAGTGTCACTATCTCCCACAGCAGCACACCAAAGGACCAGCTTGGAAGAAAAAACAAGAGAATAAGAATATTTAAACCTCTACTTAAAGGAATAGATCGACTTTCTAGAGAGCTGGATGAGAGGATTGACACCACTAATATCCGTCTGTTAAATATGAAGCGACAGTCAGGACCCAGTTAGCTTAGCTTAGCATAAAGACTGGAAATATAGTAAAACAGCTTGCGTGGCTCTGTCTGGGTATCTCTGAAGCTTACTAATTAACATGTTATTTCTATTTTTCTCAAAAACCAAAGTGTAAAATGGAGACATTGTGGTTTTACAAGTGCAAACAATTATTTCCTGTTTTTACAATTATGTTCTTGAACGGATTCAACAAATGAGATATGATGTATTAATTATTGAGATTTAGAAAAGTTTAGTGCTGGTGAACTTTTTTTGTTCACCAGCTCTAAAAACAGAGCTTGGCCACGTGTTTTCTCCTGTTTCCAGTCTTTACGAGAAGTCCAGAGCTAAGCTGGTCATCTTCATATTTACTGCGCAGACATGATTTCGGTATCAGTCTTCTCATCTGGCTCATTTCCCAACATGTCGAACTTGTCCTTTAAATGATGATTATACTCACACATCACTTTGAGTTGTGTAAATGTGATCAAACAAGGATTCTATTGCCATCCATTTAACAGGTATACGGCCCTGGAAAACAGACAGAGACCTTGTTAATTCTTTAAAAGATTGTTGGAAATAAAAGAAGAACTTGTACTTTTCTGTCTCTTTTCTTTACCTTGCTCCTCTTAACATATGAGTCCTCTTCATACACGTCTCTGGAAAGGCCAAAGTCTGAGATCTTCATCTTCCTTCCTTCAGCTACGAGGACGTTTCGTGCTGCAAGGTCCCTGTGAACAAGCTGTTGGGACAAAATGCTCATTTCAGCTCTTTCCAGAACAAATTTCAAAATGTATTCTTTAAAAAGTTTCAACTGTAAAATTCCAGCTGTGATCACACACACAGTACGTCACGCACCTTCATTTCAGCTAGGTACTGCATGCCTCTGGAGATCTGCCACGCAAAGGAGATCAGGTCACCCATGGTGAGCGCCCTGTCGTCTGGGTTCTCCAGGTAGCTGGAGTTTCGGTTGGCATCCCTACCCATGTAGCTCGGGCCAACTTTCCGACTCTCGCGCAGGAAGTTGCGGAGCGACCCATACTTGGCATACTCCACAATCAGATACAATGGACCTATTCAGAGAAATCCAGCACTTAGACTCCATGTGCAACACACATGCGCTAAGAGAGGATGGCAGGAGGACTGAGGTCTTACCGTCCTGGCTGCATGCTCCATACATCTTTATGACGTGTGGATGGTTGACTTGCTTCAGTAAAGTGAATTCTGACAGCAGGTCCCGCAGCTCACTGTGTGAGGCGTTTTCTGTTATGGAGGAAAAGCAGGGATTGTAATAATGAAACCATTCATCTCTTCAGACATTCACTCCTCATATATCACCACCACCTCCAGGCCTGTCCAGTCTTTGCCTGGCTTGTCTTACCTTTAAGCATTTTCACAGCCACAGTGGTGTAACCTGCTTTTCCTTTCAGCCTGAAAGCTGTTGCCTTGACTACTTTTCCAAACTCTCCTTCACCTAAAGTCTTGCCAAGCACAAGGTTTTTACGAGGAAACTCCCACTTTGGATCCTCCTGTTGGAACAGCATGACATTTCTGAGTTCTCAAATGATCCAACACATAACATAGAGGGAAAATGTCTGTCACAGTTTGAAAGAACCAGCTTACAGGTATTTTAAATGTGTCAGTCTCAATGGATTCCTGTGAGCCTCGGCGCACGTTGTTAGCAGGGAAACTGATGGGATAGGCCTGAGCTGGCCGGCGGAAAGTCATCTCTGCAGTGATCGGAGGCTTGGGTGAGTTCTTGTGGTACCGGTGGATGAAGTATGAGGACAGGAGGATGGAGGCGACAAAGGAGAGGAGCAGAGACGTGGCAATGATGGTCTTACACATGTCGTCACATATCGTCTCTGGAGAGGATGTTGCACAAAGGATGGCGTCATTTTTCAAGAAAGCAGCTACAGATTTCTGGTTCACTCTTGAGATGACATGATGTAGGACCCCGTAGAGACAGTATTTCACTTTCTTACTTACAGTTTTGTGTGATTTATGACAACTCACCCTCATCTTCTTCCTTCTCACAGAAGCATTTCTCAGAGAAGCAGTAGCAGGTTCCATATCCAGCCTTGATCCCGTTCCTCAAGCCTCGTTCGTGACCTCCGATAACAGGTTCCTCTTCAGGAAACAAAATGGTCAAAATGTTCTGATTAGATTTACATGTAGTAGAAAATGTCATTTTCATCTTCAACTATTTGTAGCAAAAAACATGTTTCATACTTGTACAGTCTTGTGGGCATATTGACATATCTCTGCTTTCCACTGCATCACAAAAGCTGTCTGGGCATGTCCGCAGGTCAGGAGAGCAGGTCGAGAAATTTTCAGATATTCCTGAAACAAAGGTGGATGAAGGTGAGTGGGAAAACAGATGACACCAGATTCAGTGTCAAAAACACAAATTCTTAAGTTAGCTTGTCTTCATGTTAGTTTGAAATTAAGTTTCTTAAGAGTGAAAGATGTAGGCGCTTTAGCCACCATATGGTTTTGTTAGTGCTTGTATTTATCAAAATGACGACTGTATTTTTGCTTCCTGTTTCAAAAAGGATGTAACTGAAAAAAAGCTACACATGATGGAGATGGGCCTTTAATTTGTTCCACTGCCACCACTGAGGGAAACATGCTCTCAGTCATGGTCTCATTTGGTTCTAGTTAAATTACTTGAAGATCTCATTAATGATATGGGCATAATTCAAGGATTTTAAAATCTCATCTCATTACAAGAAAAAAAAAAACAACAGCTTTTATTTGTTGATGGTAAGTGTTAATTAAATGAAATGTACCTTTCTCTGTGCCTTGCCTCCACTGGCATCTCCCTGTTGTCGCCCCCAGGCCTCGGACGGACTCACAGTCTCCTCGCCGTCTGTTCTCTGCACAGGACACCAATTGCTGGCTCTCCTGACTGGCCTTGTTTGCTATGTACACCAGAGCCAGAAGAACAAATAATCAAATCTTTAAAAGGCATTTGTGAGAAGAATAGGCTCATGTGTGCCTATAGTGATGATGAATTAGTTCGGAAGTGAAACACAACATGTCTCCCAAACAACAGCTAGTGATTCTGTATCCAGGAAAAACTGCACTAACATGGTGTCAGATCTTTTATCTCTAAACATGAGCACATGTGTGCTGTTTACTAATGATTCAATATTAGCACAGATTAGATTATGATGTGAAGACTTCCTTTTTAAAACCTCATGAAATGTTAAGTGGATGTTACTGGCTGTTACAGTCTCACCTTCACCATCGATGATGATGTGGATCTGCGCGCTGGCCTCCTGCTGTGTGTGCTCCTCCTGAGCTACTACAAGGTACTGCAGGTCCTGGCACTCAGCCCTGCGCAAGGCCTCTGAGTCGTTCACATAGAGCAGCCCCCACATCATGTCGGGGGCCTGGGTGATGCTTATGGCCGCGCAGCACGACTGCAAGTTAGCAGACACGTTTTTATCTGGCACCTCGAGCCGATATGTGACTCTGAATCCGTCGAACAGCTGGCAGTTTTCCACACAGACTTTGCCAACCTGAGAGGAAATGGAAACATTAACATCCGTAGGTAATTTAAATGGAGGGACTTCCAGCAGGTGGCAGTCCGAGTATATTTGAGAGTGAGTCAGCATTTTTAAGCTGTTCAAATGTTTCTATATAGTGAATAGAATCAACACTATAACATTTCAGAATGAAATTTTATCCTCTTAAAATTATTGCAGCATCAAAACTTTGAGGAATATCTCAGTGTGGTGAGAAATTGCACCTCAGTGACATCAAGGCAGATATTGGACTGTCCTCACACTCGTGTGTTGACTTTGCTTCCAGGTGAGCGAGTTAAAGCTCATACTAAAATACCTAAAACTGAATTAATTTATTACACTGTCGGGAAATAATGTTGTCAAAGCGAGTTATTTTCATGTGATCAGCTAGCTGATGTTCCTCCTCGCACTCAGACACTGGCCACACTACAAGATCATTTTGTCCCATGTGATGACTTTGCCCAGTATGATAATCCCATAAACACATATTTTCCCCACATAAGATCAGGCAAGAAATTCCCTGTAAAAAGGGCTTATCTCCTGCTACATCAAAGTTAAGCTGGTAAAACTACCAGACACATAAAATAACACATTAGAGGGCAAACAAGTGGAATAAGACGCCAGGATGTGAAATACTGAGCAGAATGTCTTTAATGAATTCTCTCACAATGTCTCTGCTTTATGGTTTTTGGGTATTGAAACGTCTAACTTCACTGTGGGGGGACATATTGATAAAAGGAGCTTTAGTGGATCCACACCTTTGACTTTCCACAACCTAGGGGCCCTAAAGATGAAAAGACTTTGTGCTCTGTGTTTATTCTACATGTCTGATACTCTGATGGTCCCACAGAAATGGGTGCAAATGTTTCAGTCTTTGAATACCAGTGAAATCGTGTTAGGGGACTTCATAACCAGGACGTTCAGGAGGAATTATTGCAGCAACCTGTTACTAATGTACACTCTGGCATGTGAATAATGTTCGTGATTGACTTGAAAAAATGTCTACCTATTCTTTAGGATGGCAGCAGACTACATAGGGAGATACAGATTCATCAGGTGAGTAGTCATGAGTACCTGGGCATACATAGAAGCTCTGCGTGTCAGTGTGAACATCTGTGTGATGTTTGCGAAGCGGATGTGGACTGGTAAGATGGTGATGTTGAAGTGCAGCACCACTGCTCTCTCTCGACCAGGATAGGTTGTGTCATTGACCTGGTACTCCAGCTGCAAAGTGCGATTCTCATTCACAAACAGGTTCCTCTTCAGGACAAGCTCTAAAATATAGGGAAAAAACAGATATGTATGTAAAATGTATTTTAAAAGCAGTGTTTATAAAAACAGATGAATTTCTGTACCTCCTGGATTACTTACGGTAGTCGTGGATGGTCTCTCGAATGCCTCCAAGAGCTTTCTTCTCACTGAAGGCACCTTTTATGTCAAATGTTTTATTTATCCATGCGTCACTTTTTACCAAGGACCCCACATACTTATTGTGACTCTGGTCTATGTGATAAATAGGGGTTAAATCCCTGTCAAAGACGAACAAGGTTCCAAAAGAGCCACCCTGTAAAATTAAAGGAAAGTGAGAAATTGAATGTAAAGAAAACAAAATTATCCAAAATTGCATTTATTAAACATTCAGAACTGATCAGTGTTATATTAGTCTTCTCACCTTTGTCCGATTGAAGCTGATGATAATATCTGCTGTGTCTGTTCCGTTCACGTACGGTGCGTTATCGTCCTCATCGTTGACAAAAACATCCAGTGAGGTGTCCACCCTGGTGATGACCGTTTCTGTTCGGACTGTGCAGACCAGCAGCAGTCTGTAGAACTCACTCTCCTCCCGGTCCAACGGGGCGGTCACCACCAGCTCTGTGGTGTTCTCATTTACAGCAAATGGTGCTGGGGTATCTGTAGGCAAGAGGAAGAACGGAAATCATGTGTGTGTCTGCAGCCAGTGTATGAATGAAATATACTGAGTCAGAGATGGTGTGGATGTGATTTAAAGCCAGACTGTAACTTCTGCTGAACAGTAGACAATATGGCTACAATGAAAGTAATGGAATAATTTAGCATTTAGCGAAAATGCTAAACTAGTGCAACCACAAGTGGAAAAGAGTCATGCAGTCAGTGAAGTGACTCAGTAATGTGGGTTATACAGAAATATTTACCTAAAGTTTGCTAACAGGAAATAACATGGACCACCATCTGGTCATGCCAGAATGAGTACTAATGTACTGAATGGAGCAGTGGTGAATGGAGCATTTTATGGATAAATTAATTAATTTCAAATGTTTAAAAAAAAGCTGTCTTTGACATGTCTGACCTGATTCTACACTGTAAGAGATGGTGTAGTTGGGGCAGACATTGAGTCTGGTAAGACGCCGGAGTTGCCGCAGGGCCCCGGGGAACCTGTTCTCCATTATGTGGGGGTTGGAGGTGTCTCTGTGCGGGAAGCATAGTTCCTTCATGTCTGTCTGAGCACACTGTGGCAACGTGGCATTGACAAAGTCCAGGGTGATTCGAAGAGCGTTCCTGTTGATGCACTGGAACTTCTTGGAGAACTCGGGTAAAACTATGACATGCAGGGCCAACTTCTTCACCGACCATGAGAGCTGATCTGATGAGACGCATAGCCAAAACAAACACAAGAGGCATTTTAATCTCAGACAGTGCTCTTTTTTGTTGACTGCACTCTTTTTTGTCTGCCTGTATGCAATTACATTATCATCCTGAAAGCAGAAACCTGAACACAGAGCCAAAGCTTTATTAGTATGCAGAGAGCATAAACATCAAGACACTAATTTACTCTCATGGGTACAGCACACCTGGCACTGAAATAGGAATATACATTATCATGAAAATGCTTGTATCCAACTCACTTGGGATAGCGAAGTCACTCTCCTCCAGGGATTTGTTCAAGGAGAGTATCCCGGTGTTGACGTCCAGGTGGAACCAGGGATAGTGGAATGGACGTCTGAGAGAGCTCCAGCACAGGTAGAAATGCGGCCGCTCAGAGTCGTTGTCTAGCATGGCGTGGACCTGGAGGATCGGCGATCCTGCCGGCTGGCCAACGTATACCGTCTCAATGTACTCATTCTGAGGGAAGTACAGCCCTGTCGCTCCTGCAGAAAGAAGACATGATATAACCAGATGTTTCAGAACAGGCAGCCAAGGGAATCACAGGGGAATTCAGCTATACTCCTTTTAAGGAAAACAGCATAATAACTGAAAAATAAGGCTGCTGAGACCCTGTCTTATTTCAGAGCAGGACAACAGCAGTTATCAGACATCACATTCTGGATATAATTGTGACAACAACACCCACTGACAATGCCGTCTGGCCACTGAATGGAAATGAACACATACATGGAATATGACAGGCTCGTTTTTTTCTCCTCTGATATGTCTTTCATCTCTCCCGTTAGCGGAAATTGAAAGGAGGGGTTCAAATGACACTTATGCAGCTCTTTTAATGAATTTCTCATATGGTCAATAACATGTGGTTTCCGATTCTCCTTGCATTCACCTTGAGAAGTTTAATTACTAGGGATAACATGATATGGAGGATAAATGAATCACTGCCTGCCAGAGGGGAGTGTGGGGCATGTAGGCCTGTGTGTGTGTGTGTGTGTGTACATGTTGGGGGTAATCCATAAAGAGCTATAGCAGGCTGTGTGTTTTACAGGAAAATGGAGATGTGAGTGTTCCTCCTGTAATTATATCCCTGCTATGTTCCTCTTTGATGACAGTAGGCAACCATTTAGGGAACGCACTAATGTCATTAGCAGACAGCAAAACTAGATTTTCTATTTCTGTTGGTGCAGTTGAGGCTTTGGCTCTGGTTTCAGACATTGATCTAATTTTGTGGGGCTTGGATGACAGGAGGCTGAGCTGATGGATAAGATGTGGCCGTCCTTCCTGAAGGATGGAGATGGAGATACACTCAGGGAGGCTGCAGCCCTTTTTATTAAAAGTGTTCCTGAGACAAAAACAAACAGCAGGCCACTTGTTTGTTAATCCTGTCGGGATGGTGGGAGACAGTTTCATGACTCCTAACATTTTAGGGATGACTTCCCATTTCCCAAATTAGAGCCATTTGTGCTCATGTCTCGAGGCTTTATTTGGGTTAGCTTTGCTTTAAGTTTCCAGTTTGTGTTTTGAGCACAGTTAGGTGTATGGATATGCAAGTTTTTTTTTCTCATGGATGATTTTGTATGGTCTGATCTTTTTTTTTTTTTTTTTTTTTGCAGGTTTTGGTAGAATCACCATAATAAAATATTACATTTTTTACAATATGCTGGAAAAGACAACATTGAAAAATGTGAAAATAAAAATACAACACAGGAATTCTCATTTCTATTCGTTCTTAAAAGAATTCATTGCAATAGCTCATTCACTGATTTTTGTTTTTTTTAACTATTATTTCTTAGAAACAAATCTGAAAATTAATCTAAGAAAAGGTCAGTTATTTGCAGTGATGGTTATGGTATTCTTCTTGTACATATGTATATACTCAGATACACACCTTCTTTGATTTTTCTACTTCACATTTTTATCTTCATATTTTTTTTTCTTTATTGTACTTATTACACACAAGCACCTTAGAGGGAAGTGCCACTGTAATTTTGATGGACATTGTTCAATGATAATACAGGCTATTCTATTCTATTCTATTCTATTCTATTCTATTCTATTCTATTCTATTCTATTCTATTCTATTTACCCATAATTATAATCAGGCTGAATAAAATGCCCATGTTTGTTTCTGCGTGAGTTGCATGGCACAGTATATCATTCAAAGAGAGTTTAGGATGTTATCAAGCAAGAGATCAAGATAAACCAGGATTGTTTTGGCATAAAAGCATGAAGAAAAAATGACGTTAATAAGTTAAAACAAAAGGGATGGTTTCAGCATTAAATCTACTCACATATTATTGTTACTGAGTCTGGTTTGGCGCACTGTATGTACTGAACTTGAAGCCACACCCAGGGTAGAGACTAAGACTATTTATTCAGTGACACACACCTGAGGTTGTTTGGTACCTCTGTTAATAAAATAAAATAAAAATAAGACAGAGGGAGAAACAATGGTGGTTCAATATAGATGGATGGCCTTACTATAACAGTATAGTACCTGTTAAATGATATATAAACACTTTGAATGTGACTCTCAGCAACACATGAACACTGAATGTGCTGGGGGTTAAGAATAATGATCTACAGAAGTGACAAGAGCAAAATAACACAGAATGTGATGTGAGAAAATATGGAAATATGGGAAGTGAAACACAACATCTGTACCTAAAATAGCCATTAGAGGGAGCCATTATCACACTGACATGTGTCCAGACCTGACAGGGTGGAAGACTGCTCCTCATAATATGTCTCATATATCATTAGATATATAATATATCATTATACTGATGTCTGTACTAATTTGATAAGATACTAAAGATCCTGGGTTCATTTATATTTTTAACAAGCTTGAAAAATGCTACTTTCTACAGCTTTCTTTATTAGATAAATAAGGAAAATGAATCTACAGAAATGACATGATACAGTCATGAATCAAGCAGAGCAGGTGACAGCAGCTCTACAAATAAAACTGGAGGGTCCAATGTGTTAACCAGTGGGAGCCGCACACATTTATGAATACTGGCCTTGGCTCACAGCCATGGTGGATGGACCCCATGCAACACAATTCGTTTATATCATTCAAAATTCAATTTCTTTCCAGGACTGAAGCCAACAGAATGCAAGCAGTTTATATCAAAACTAATTAATTGAATGGATCAAGCAGGCCTCTCTTAGCAAATGGCATCTTTTGTCTGTGAAGCCATGATGACGATTTTCCAAAGCATGACTCATTACCTTCCCCAAACGATACACAAGAATGACGGAAATATAGATAGTAATGAAATTTCACCTCTTAACACCATGCACGTTATAATGATATTAAAAATAAAAAGGTGCAGCACATGTTTTATTTCAGTGCAACGTCTTGGGAACACTGAAAAATATTCTTCTCCGATTCCGACACCACACTGAGTGACATTAAGCTGTTTTTGGAACAGCCTTGACGTGCCGTAACTCCAAGTGTGTAAACATTACCATCATCAGCAGACCTTTTACAGTGATCAAACACCTATAAAACCGATGCTCAGTTACAACATAGAGTGTCATTTCTTCAAAAGCTAGAGTAAGTAATTTTGCAAACAAGGCCAGTGTTTGAACAGGAGGACTCTTGTAGCAATCCATGTTTACAATAGATATCATGTACTGCTGAGTGGGTAGTGAAATTGGACTTTTACAAAACTGAAAAACAACACTGAAAAATCCTCTCAGTCATCTATGCACGTATGCTCTTCCTGCTTGTCCTTAATGATTGCAGTTTCCTTGAATTAACTAAAGCCTGTGTCCGTTTTGTCTCATATTGTGACAGTGGAAGGACAAAAAGGACAAAAACTGATCACAAAATCTGAAACCACATGCTCACTGGGCCACAGACCGCAGTCTGTCTGGGACTGGTCCGAGCTGATAGGGTGGAACGCCCTCTCTGTCGTCCCAGACAAAGACAGGAACTCAATTAGCTCAATGCGTGCTTCGGCTGATAGATTTACCAGCTATGAGCTCATGTGCTGTAGTAGCCCACAAGCTTACTAATCTACCTCCGTGGAAGCCTGAATGAAGACAAGACATGGATCGCCCACCCAGACGTCCTCACTGAACATCCTCATCAACAGCATGGCAGATGAGGGAAAGTGACCTGGTCTGGCTACTGTATGATTAATTCCCTCACTAATCTTGTTCGTAGACTGGAGCTCCTGCGGTGAGAGTTCAACCTCATGCGCTCTGATTCCCAAGGTCAACATGCGCTGCATTGGTCCCTGGTAACAACCCATTGGAAAGGCCGTGTATCTGGCAGCAGACCAATCAATAACCGTACTAATCAACAGTGATGCTGATTGTTTTCCACTGATGAGACGGACAAGGAGAATGGCTGATGGCTGCATGTGTGCAATCATCTCTGATGCCCGTAATGTGGACCCACTTGTTTAGCTGCATGGCCGGATAAATATTACATCTGCAGTATGGGTTTCATTTCACAGCCAGCTTTACAATTTGCTCCATCAATATCCACATTTTCAAAGAATCCATCATCTGTTACAAAGCAGCTGCAAGCAAGCAGCATTAAGGAGCATATCACCCAGTTATATCTTGGTGATATAAATACAATAAATATTCTAATCACCCTGAAACCTATCATGATTACTCGGCTTCCAGAGATGTAACAGTTATGGGAATGGTTCTCTTCAAGGATACAATTAACTAAAAAGCTGCACATTGGCCTTTAATTCCACTTATGAAAGCTATTATTGATCATAATGTTTTGAAATCTCCCCCTCTTGGTTTCCTGTGCCAGTATGCATGATTGTGTCATCATATCACGCTAGATCCAGAGCCTGGAGTTAATATAGTCCTGATTGTGATGCTTTCAATCTGAAAACAAAGAGGCGTAATGAGGAAAGAAAGTCATTTCCTGTCAGGATGACACAGTCATCAAACTTTTCATCAGAGTAATATGATATGTGATCTCAGTTTGGAGGGAGCAGTCCAGGGTTCCAGGTAGATTACTCAGTTTACTGTGATGCATACCGTAACATAATGATCAATTACCGTATAAGGTAATCCAATTAGCCCTCAGAGAATACAAGAGCTGACATCCAATGAACCATGTTCATCAGTCATCAAGAAATCTAATAGAACATCTCCTTAGGGGTTAGATGCAAGTATAAATTCAGTTTAAGAATTCCTCTGGGGGGGACAGTGGCATCAAAAATTGAACATGTGGTACAACACAGTGCTCCAGACTGAGTTTGATATAACAGTCATTAGACTGCTTTGACAAAACATCTCTGTCCTCATCAGACATGTACACAGAGGCAGGCTAACTCTTGAATTGCTGGTGGCAAAATAAAGTAAAAGCTTTTATATTTGCATAAATATTTCACTATCACAGTTTTCATGAAGGTTGCAGCTTAAAAGATGGCTGACTTCGAGAGTCAGGGCCTTTCTGACCAATGCTCACGTTTTCAACTTATTGATATCTGCCCCGGGTAACAGCATCCAAATAAAGACCATATCTGTACGATTTTTACCAAGAGAAACAGACTCTTCACAGTTTATCAAGATTAAAAACCAATCCAGCATGAGTATCTCTGTGTTCACTCTCAAAACTGTAAGATCTAAACCAGACTATCAAGTAGACTAACAAGTTTACAGCCTAAAGCACAGAGAAATGATAATCTCAGCATGCTAACATGCTCTCAGTGGCAATACTGACACATTTGAAGTTGCAAGGATTTGATCACAAACAAAGTACTGGACAAATTAATATATTGACCTAATTGATAAAAGCCAGGGGATCATTGGAATCATCGGGATGAGTCTTCTACAGACCATGAAGGTCTGTAATGTTTGAGATTGGAAAGACAAAGTAAAAAGAGTAGCTATCCTCCTGTGGAGCCATCAGCATGGCTAAAAGCAGGAATGCATTGTATACCTTATACATATTTCATATTAAATGTTCTTGTCATTTGTATCACCATCTCTGTTGTTCTAGTGAAAGAAACATAAACAATTCAGATTACTTAAATATAAAATAATGTTAATTGCTGGTAAAACTAGTCTCTGACCGCATGTTACATTGTGTTTCACTTCACCAGGTATCATTGTGGATGATGCATTACATTATGGAAACAGAGGGAGGGCTGTTGCTTTATGGCAGAGAATGGAGGGCGCTGATCTTCCAGCACAAATGGAAGTTGAAGCTCTCAGAGTTTCTGGCACTGCCAGGTGGTGCAAAAATAATTTCCAACGTACCTATTCAGTTCCGTAAAGTGAGGGATCAAACAAATGGGCACAGAGTGATACCAGGGTGGGGCCGGTGGAGGAGGGGCATGAAGAAACATCCTCTTTGTGTTAAGAAGACACAGCGTTTTTGGGATGTGAGGTTTTAATGTTACGAAAGATGTGGACCAGAAAATGTTCCCCTTAATGTTTTGGTTTGTTTAGATTAATTGCAAAAAATTGTCAAATTAGATTTTTATTATTAAAAATAGCATACTTATCATCTGTGAATTACTGCCAGAGACCATATTCGGTTCTGCACTGTCACACAGACCATGTGGATTCAAATGAGCTGAGCTTGTTCTTTGTTTCGTTGATTGTTGCAAATGATGGGTCAAACACAGCGTACACCGCTAGGCGACTAGAAAATAACTTGTCAAGACCCATGTGAAACAAGAGGACTAAATGCCCTGAGGGTGAAATTTCAATCAATGTCTCCTTGTCCTTTCACCACAGCAAATTAGATTCTACCCATGCATGAGAGGGAAGTGTGACCCTGAACTGACTAGAGGATCAGGGAGAGAGCTTTGACAGGTAGGAGCAGCATCCATGCAACGCCAGCAGCAGTAGCAGCAGAAGCAACAGTCTGGGGTTGGAGGCTGGGGAAACAGTAACAATGACTTGGGCGGTGTCCCTCTATCAGACATGATGTTTCAAAAAACCACTAGTCCAGTTTGGTCAAAAACCCAATGGGATGATGCATTTTTGTCAACATTTTGGTGACTTGAAAATGTAAAAGCTGGAAAAAGGAAGAGCTATAATTGAAAAGTCAAAATATCAAACTTGGAAAGGCAGAAACTAGTGTTCAGTGTTGCCTATTAAATTCTTTTTTGACTTCACAGTAAAAAAAGTTAAAAACTTCTTTTTTCTTGGCAGATTTCCTTTTTGTATTTGTAGCTTACTGCCCTTTCAGTAGCTGGGAGGGTTAAGATAAAATGAGTGGAGGCAAGCTGAGGCCAGATGGCTGTGGTTTTATATCACATGGTGGGATGTGTGTTGTATGCCAACATTTTATTTTAAATGAATAAACTTGGGGGGAAAAAAACCTTCCCTGAGTGCCATAGACAGCTTTGACAGAGAGTTTTTTTCTTCCTAAGACACGAAGGAAAGCCCTGCTGTTTACCCAATTTAATATAAAAGACAACAAGTCCAGAAAATAACTCGTATCGTGATGTTTTCCAATTATACTAAAAGAGACGTAGTGACAAGAAGAGTGGAAAATTGACAAGATTTATAATGCAGCCATAGGCAACACAAGACAGAAGCTTTACTAAATCATATAATGTAATAAGGAGCTAAATCAAACAGCAGCATGTATCAGATGAGATTTATTGGTCTGGTCCTTCTCAAAAGCAAAAGATGCTGATGAAAATCATCATTCTAATGCAAAAAGAAGGAGGAGCAGCTAAAGAAGCTGCAATCATGGCTTCCTCTGGGATGGACAGGGGTCATCGCTGAGGTTTACCACTTGGTTAAGGTTTCAAAGGTCAGAGGGCAAGGCAGGGCTAAAGATACAGTAGCAAGGTCACGGTGGAAGATAAACTGATCAATGCTTTTATGTGAAAACATCTGTGGCTCTCCTAGTGGAAGTGATGGATTACACAGAAGTGTCTGTTAAGGGGATTTGGTTAATTTTGATAAAGGCTTTCACCAGGTTTAGTCACAAAAGGCACAACTCAGGCCTACATCAGTTCCATCAACTACTCTATTTATTTGCTAGTCTTCATTTTGATAAATTAAATTAATGAAAGGTCATTTCAGCAAGCTCTACGGATGAACACCAATGTCCACATTCTTCTTGCTAACATTAAAATTTCAATCCTAACAAAGCCATGACTAACTAAAAGACTCCACCGCCTTGGATATTCAGCTAAATGACTCCAAGAAACATTTTTACTTCCAAACTGCAACCAACTCCACCATCTCAATAAACAAAGAGGCGTCCCAGCTTCCAATTAACTCTAATTTTATGTCTCTAACTGCTTTACTTCTTCTACTTAGCTCTACTCGTAAGTGCAAGGCGACGTTGCAGCCACATTTAAAAATGCTGATTGCTGTTACATTGAGCGCTGATTGCCAATTTTCTTTGTTTGATTACCTCAACAAGAAAAACTAAACTAATCAGTAACCTCTAACCTCTAACAATGATGAAGTGAATTAAACACTCACTACTCCAACTTTTGTTTTCTACAACCTGAACAAATAATGTACGAATTTCTTAGATTCTAGCAAAAGTTAAATGGCTGTTATTGTGATGAAAACCCACATTCAGGGTTATGTGATACAAAAGTGCATCAAAACATTAAATAGTTTAGAATATGAGGACTGGGACAGGATGGGAAATTATACAGTGTTTTAAAATCTTTTGAAGAAACGCAGAGCAGGAAATGGTTGTGCTGTTAACAATGTCAACAATCACAACATCCTCCAAAACTGAGACCAAATTATCGGCCCCTTAAACAACAAAATCAATCTGATCTGTGTCATTTTGAGGCCAGTTTAACGTCCGACCTGCAATATGAACAGTGTGTGCACTTGTATAACAGGTGATATTTTCCTGAAGAAAACAAACAGCCAGTGTTTGCCCAGAGATAGGAGCAGCTGCTGCACACCTGCCCGTGGCTCGCTTCTTCTCCTCTCTGAACAAGTCCAGGTCTTTTGTTCCAACAAACAGGCAGGTGATGGGCACCGCGTTTAATGCAGGGTGTAGATTTCAGCACCCAAGTAATTACCATCTCGTCCTTGACACATGAAATCGAACTAGACCAACTGTGTTCATCTATAAATATCAGGAGAAAAAGCTCGCTTCCCTGACGGTACATGTAAATGTACGTAGGGTGTGTGACAGGAGCATCACACTGTGCCTGTGATGTGAATCTACATCTCTGAGCCTCTTTGTGCTGAGAACTCCACTGTCTGTCACAATGAAAAATAATCAGAGAACATTACACACAACCGTGGCACCTTTAGAAATGCCATTAATCATTTTAACAACTCTGCAGGAAACTGCTCCCCTGGGCGATTACGTTTAAGCCTGTAGTTTACTGGTAACCCCACTTTTGCAGACGTGACATAGCACTGAGCCACTCATGTGAAAATTAACCCCTTTTTTCACATCTCAGTTCCACTGAAACACTGTGATGATAATCGTATTTTTAAGCTCTACATCCCTGATGAAAACACTGATAATAACCTCTGTTAAGACTAGTTTTAAGTCCAAAAACAAATTCAGGAATTTCACACAATGGCCTATTATTATATCACTTTTGACATACTTGCTGCACACTGAGGGTTGCACACTCCTGAGCTATGAGGGACACTTTAAATATAGACTGCATTGGAGGACAGTGTTGGTACAGTTGGGCTGTGGGATTGTGAATGGGATTATAATATTATGATATATGGCTGCATTCATTTGACTCCAGGTCTCAGTGTGCCATACCACACATAACAGCCAGCAGCACAATGCAAGTATCACTTTCTGCAGAGTGAAACAGTGCTGGCATTGTGTTCGTGCCATTTCAGATACTTCTCGGAAAAGCCTTAAAACTCACTCAGCTTCCAAAATGTTGCAATTTAGCAAAAGCAAAGTGGCTTCACACATTAAGCAGCAACTAATCAGTTGCCATCTAGACTTCAGCTCCACTGGCGTCTGTTTCTCAGCAGCTCAGAAATCTTTCCTCTATGTTTTTCTTTTTTACTTTCTTTTCTTTCTTTTTTTTTTTTAAATCATGTTTTAGCAGAGAATCGTAAATGCTGTGAATTTCAAACGTGCATCCCAAAACCAAACACATTTTAGTTTCCAGAAACAGTCTTTCTGACTGATAGGAGGGCAAGAGATCAAGAAGATGCTTAAAAGAAAAAAAAAAAGCAAAGCTGTCACATGAAAAAATAATGTCTCAAACAGAGCAGAGGAAGGAAAGAAAACACAAATTCAAATATTCTCCTCTGGCTTAACAATTTAGACAAGACTATTTAATGTATTTGATTTGGTTTTCTTTGCATTAATATCCCTGTTTCAAGTGAGCCACTACACATTTTGGAAACATACTTTAGCAAACATATATTTCAAAATTGTTTCCCACTTCATCTTGTGCTCCTCCAGCGTAAGTCTAATAATAAGACCTGATGATGAACCATACCTTCCAGCAGCAGCAGCAGCAGCAGCAGCACAGCGATGTTTCCCCGAGAGAAACCACAACTTAACCCCATATTCACGAACCATAAGTAAAAGTTTCTGAATGAAAACGCGATTAAAAAAACTTCCTCTGGCAGAAAAAAAAAAAAAAAAAAAAAAATCAGACCGAAAAAAACATAAACAAAGACGCTGTATAAACCAGTGCGTGTCCCGTGAGCGCGGCTCCGGGCGGACAGATGAAGTCCTCAGTGTCCCATAGACGAGCTGCTGTGTGCGGCTCCAGTGGCTGCTGCTGGGCTGACTGTCTGACCAGGGGGGAGGAGGTTCACTGCTCCACTACTCACTGCTCCGCTGCTTCCGCAGCAGCAGGCATCTACAGGAAATTTAAGAGCATAATTTAACAGCAGGTCAGTCATCTCATTAACACTCTGCGGGGGGAAAATTATTAACAATTATCATTAAATGTGAATTGGCCCATTTTAAAGGTACAGGCACTTTTTTTGGGTTTTGTTTTGTTTTTTTAAAAGGGAGTCAGGTGTGCTCATTTTAATTACTGCTTTATTACTAGAAACTTATGTATGAATTTTATTTTGAAATACTTAGTGACATTATTATATTTACTTCAGTGGATTCAAACAACAATATATACACGGAAGTGTCTTTTGAGACCAGGGTTTCTGTGGCCCAGCATCAAGTGAACTGGGTTTTTGGCAGAATAATAAATGCTGCTGTAAGACCAGCTGTGCAAGTGTGGTCATACTCTGGTGGACCTTTCCCCTCTCAGGTCTGAGAATGTGTCCGAGGCTCAAGGCCGTGTTAAAGTGTGGGATCTCTCTGTGACTGGATGGTGTGGAGTGATGCATTGCTGCAGCCTCGGGGCAGGACACCAGTCACTCACAGGGAAACGGCTCTCCAATCAATGTCTCTGCATGGAGCGAAAACACTGGAGTTCACTCGGCTGTAGAGGGGACGGCAGGGCTTCTCAGGAGCTCCAACTACTTTCACCTACTGGAAGAAACAGATCACTAACACTGTGCTTATATTTGGAAATCACCACTTCGGTATAATATGTCTAACTTTTCAAGCCCTGTTTTTTTCAACAGGGCTTAAAATTGTGTGTGTACCCTCACATTCATGACTAGTATACTATCTTATGCAGTATTATAATGAAAGTACATGTTGAAAGCCTACTGACTGATACCTAGACTGGCTATTATATTATTTTATATATCTTTTTCATTTCGGACACATAACACTGATTTAATTTTCAACTGTGTTCACTAAGCTTCCATCTAAAACCCTGCATATCCATTTTAAACAAAATTATTGCCGAAAAATTCATAAGAAAAGGTCTGACAGTTGTTACCTGCTTCACGATATCATGTTGTCTTTATATGTGAAACTGATGTTAATATGTTTGCATTATATGATCTGATAAGCTGATACTATACTCAGATGTTCCTATAGCAGGGTAAATGTAATATTGGCAACTGCATCAAGGGAGAACGTGGGGATCATTATGTGAATACAAGAAGCCTTGTGGTCTGCATGAAAACGTTGTTGGGGGGTAAAGTTTCCATATGACAGACTATAGGTATCCTGAGACATGCTCAGTGAGAATCAATAAAGGCAAGGAAGTGTGGTATGTGGAGCCACAGTGGTATCTCATAGGCTTTTTCTGACAATGCTAGCGTGACAAGAAGTTTAGAGCACTGCAGGATGAGATTAGCAGAAATTCAATCTGAAATATAAGCAGAATATTAATCACCTCCTCAGCCTAGACATTTTTATTTGGACTATTTTGATTTCTCTCAACAGCAGTTACTGTAAGTTGCTCTGAATGTGCCAACTGCTTATATTCAAATAAAAAGCTTTATCATTGCATGCAAATACACAAATGATATCTTTAGACCTCTGTGGCGTCGATTTCATTTTTATCCCATGAAGAAGCAGCTCTGCTTTTCCATTGCTGGCACAGTAGTTTAGGAAAGCAGTAATGGACCTGAGTATTGCTCAAGAAGGCAGGATGCACCTAGTGGGATTCAAACAACAATTACTGCTCACTACAATTGCCAAAACCACTACACCATGTTACGCAATGTTTCTAAGGCTTCTGAGGAGTGTGTAATGTGATTTTGCTCTGGAAGAAGAGCATGATGTTGTTTCATTTCATTAACTAGATGGTCATTTCATGATGTACACACCACCTGACCTGACGCCGAGGCCACACTGATCTCTGTGTTCAGCACTTGTCATACATACTACATTCTACAAAAACATGCACAAATCACTCGACTGGACTGTCAACCATGTGGAAATGTTATAATCTGAGTCTGAGAATGAACTCTGTTACAATGGTTAAGTAGCTTTGTGCAATAAATAAAAAAAAAAAGTAAAACACGTATAGGGCTCAGGCTCTTTGAGGGGGCTTGTCGGTTTCCTCTGATGAATTGGATTCGTGTAATTTCCATGATTTTCTAATACAGTGAGTGCAAGAGGTTTGAGACCAATTAATGACACTCCTTTGTGAGTTGTGCATCTTGACCCCTATTAAAGTACTGTCACTCGGACAGCAGATGGTACCACACACACACACACACACACACACACACACACACACACACACACACACACACACACACACACACACACACACAGAAGGAAGAGAAGTGGTCATGGCAACAGACTCATAATGGCTGAGCTTGTGTGTAGCGGAATCACTTGGCCTAATTTGTTAAGTACCACCTCAGTATATTTGATTTAATCAGTGTATTCAGTGCTCAAAACAAGTGGCATCAAATAAAACCTCAGCTGCCCACACTCACAATGGATCAGGATCAGACCTCTTCTTTGGAAACTGTGGGGTGAGTTAATGGAAGAGTATTTTCATACTTTTCCTTTAAGCACTTCCTATTTGCTGCTTGATTCATGAGATGACTTGGATTTTAGCAGCAGTACAATTTATTCAAATGTACATAGGTAGATTGCCATATAGGCCAGGTTTTTCAAAACTCCCACAGATGTTGTAATAATCTATATACATTAACATGAATACTGTTTGTTTTTAATTGAGAAAACAAGGTAATGGCAGCTACAGAATAAGAGAGGGGCAGATGATCAGCCCTTTTATATCTTCAGGAAGAATTTCTTCCTGTAGAGCAGGTAGGCGATGAGCACCCACAGTGCAGTTCCCCACAGGCTCTGGAAGAGCCACTCCCAGTGGCTCTGCTGAAGGCGCATCTCCCAGCTGAACGGGAAATAGAAACCCAGGAGAGAGTGGCCAACGTACACAAAGATGGAGTTCATCCCTGAGGAGGAGAGGAGAAGAGACATACACACGTTTTAAAGGAAAATTGACGAGAGCAGTGTGAGTCTCCAAAAGCTTTCAAAATAAACTTCAGTTTTTCAAATGCAGACCAAACGTTATTGAATAAGTGTAAGAAGAAGGGCGATAGACCAAAACATGACCCCTAGACCCCCATGGGCCCCTACAAAGCCATCAAACCCTTTTGTACACTTAACCCCTGTTAAAGTACAATCTTGCGATATATGAAATGGTACGTACTAAACGTTTATTATTGCAGATGAATAGATGAGATGAATAGATGAAATGCCAAGTTGCTCCAGAGGCACATCCAGGGGGCTAATTTCTGTGTTTAATTTTGGTCAGACTGAAACAAGCATTTGTTTGCCCTGATAAACCAGAAGTTCCATTTCCCAAATTACTCCAGTGAAGGTGTTGAGTGCAAAGTTAGCTTAAAGCACAGTCAAAATGGCTGCATTATGAGAATAACACCCCCAGAATTTTCCTTCGAACCTGCCTTAACTTACATTTTGGCCACTTGTTGCAGTGGATACAAGCTGTAACCACAACACACTGACATATCATCATCGTTAAAGTTGATATGGTGAACCTTAAAGCAAACAGTTGCTTATTCACACATCCGGCAGACACAGGGAAAAGCATTCGTTTGGAGTCCTGTTTCCAGCCACCTGCCAAATGCGAGTTCAATATTTGCTCTCCCTTTTCCTCTGCTTTACTCTCCACCGAGGGGAACATCTGGCTTTTAAATGCCAAGTACTCCACCATGTTCACCAGCTAGTCACTACTAAGAACACCGCTGCCTAGACATGGAAACACCAATGATGAGAGGGGCAAGACTTAATAAATCAGTAAAGTTTCAGGCCAGAAAACCAAAATGATGAACTGAACAACATTAAAATGCATGTGGGCTACATGCAGTCATGTGATCCGTTGTTTTTATTATACCCAAAGCAAATACACATGAATAAACATTACCTGGGTAGATGAATGGCTGTCCGCCCCACCAGCCCTTGATGTCAGTGACAAAGTACATGCCTCCAAGCAGCAGGAAGGAGAAACAGCCCATACATGTCACATAGGACAATGACCTGGAGAAACAGACAATCAACAGCTCTTTACAACAACAGCAGCATTTTACTCTGTACATTTGGGCATCACTAAAAAGTTAGTAGTACGGTGTGAACAAGGGTGTAAAAACACAGAGTCTATCAATCCTTTGCTGCGGATAAATAACACCCAGGGGTCTCGAGCCAATCCAGCAAACTGTGGGACAGTTTGTTGGATTGGTCTAAAGCATCAGCAGTGGATCCTTGGCACGTGCCCCATGGAGCCATGCCAGCCACCCATGTCCCTGTCTGTTCCTAAGTGCAAGAATGTTTGATGTAATATCATCTAATGTAAAATGGCTGCCTCCCGGAGACTGCTTTCACTGGACTTTTTTTTATTTTTTATCTCAGTTGAAGAGGGGCCAAAAAAGGACTCTTGGCTGGGAGTTAATTACTTCTAGACATCCAGGCAGGGACTCGTACTCAAGAGCTCAATAACCTGTGCATGATGAACTGCCTATAAAAGCCAGTCAGGTAATGGCAAGGGATGAGCACATTGCTAGTGGGAGCCCCTGTGGAACATCATGAAGAATTTGCTTACACATCACAGATGAAATGGTATTCTTCCTGCTGAAACATTAAAATGATTCACATCATATTAAGGGGAATGTGGGAGTGGAACAAATGCACAGGTCGTAAAGCAATCTAAGGACGAGGCAGTAATTGTGCTTGTGTATTTCATGTGAAATCTTTACATTTATCAAGACGCTGTGTCTTGTTTTTCCAAAAAGGCATATGATAGTTTGGGAGCAGTGAGACTGCTCTGTGATTACATAAATGCTTTTCCCAGAGCCCATCACCCAGGGATGGTGAAATGGAGTGCTTCTGGGGTAGAGAGGATAAAGCATCCTTAATTCTACCGGCCGTAAGGAAGAGTGATCACGTTGGGAGGATGTATAACCCCTCCACCTCACACTCCCGACAGCCCGGGTGATTATTTACAGTCATAGCTGTTGTTAGAGGTAAGTAAACGCGTGTTTTAGCAGCCTTGATTTGTGCCTGTTGGAAACCCATCCTTTCTTTTGTGAGGAAAAGTGGCTGGATTTAGAGGGTCAGGAAGCACTTACCAAAGGTTTTTATTGACAGGTATAAATCCTCCATCTCGTGTGCACTTAGAAAGGATGGCTGCAGAGATTCCCTAAGGGTGGAAATGAAACAGATTTCAAATCGATGGAGGGCGATAAAGCAAGCTGTACGGGCCAGCTAAAACGTGAGGCAACAGAATCAAGCAGGTCCGGCCGATTGACCGATTATCTGAGACTCAGTTGAACACGCTCAATCGAGCCACACACACAACGGACTGCAAACATGCCAATTTGATCACCTACACTGGAGTGTTGTGCTCTTCAATGAAATGACCCTACAGTACAGAGTCAAACCCATGCAGGGTTGAGTTGACTCCACAGCCTTATTTACCATGATATAGCGGAACTCTGTGTGATCTGATGAACTGTACATCAATAAAAGCTTTTATTGTCTCATCTATTTACCTTTACATATGATTTAGATACTTGAAGCATTTTGTGTTCCAGAGAGAGAAACCCAGGGCACTGGATCAGGATCCAAACATGCTTGTTAGGTGGATATCCATCATGTGTATAGATGACAGAATCGATGGTGTGGAAATAGCCTAGCCGGGGCTGGATTAAGTCTCCAGGCTATCCAGGCAGCAGGATATGGGATAGGGCTGGTATGTGGGGCAATCGCTCAATTTCAATCTCTCACTTCTGGAGCCTGATCGTTGGACTTTAATTAACAGGGGCTGTTGTTTATTAGGAAGATGCATGGCCGCCCCCGAATATCAATCCGCCACAGAAATCAGTGAACTCAGTGGCGCAAAACTCTGGCTTTGTCATTTACTGTATCAACACTTTCTGGTACTTTGTGAGCCTCCAATGCATAAGATCAATCCTGTGGTTGGGTGCAGAAATGAGCTCCCTCCTCCACTGAAGAGACCTGCTAATGTCAAGAGCACATGTCTGAAACAAGAGGCAGTTCAGCTCTGCTTCCTGCCTCCCCTCTGAGCCGAAATCGTATTAGAAAAGTCAATATCAAGAACAGGCCAATCACTAAAACTAATTTTGCTTTCTGTGTTGTTGAAAACACTTTGTTGCACTAAAAATAAATTTAGCCACTGAGATTAAAGAAGGAACCAAAGCAAATATACATAAGCAGAACATGTGGGCCGATTATATGCTGTATTTATCTTTATCTCTGCCCAAAATAAAAAAAAAACAGGCTGCTCTCTGTCAACCTCTGCAACGTGAGAAAATCTATTTTACTGTTGTTCTGTGTTTCGGTTAACCAGGATTTTAAGCCCCTGTATTGATCCATCACTAAACGCTGTATGATCCTGAATATATCGCCTCCAACATTGTAATCTTGAGCAGCATCTACATCATCTATGCATTAACTGGTGAACCATGAGATACAGTAGAAAAACATAAAAGCCTAATGTTTATTTATTCAGTCATGTGTTACTTTATCACTCTTTGCCTCTGGGAGAAGCCAAATGGATCTAATTTATTTCACCTCCCTCCAGCCACTTGCTCCACAGTAATAGCCAATAAGATTCAACACCAGGAGCTGAAATGGGGAAGATTTGTCATTTAAGAATTGAGGTTAATGACATTAAATTCTCACAACAGAATTTCAATTGATTCTCACATGTATAAGCAGGATTTTTTCCTGATTCACAAGCACAAAAGACCCCTTTTTTTATTACTATTCTTATATTGGATTTACTACATTGTTGGACCTGTTATAATTCTATTGCATTGTGTGTTTCAACCAACTTTGTTGTTTTTTTTTTTTAATTGTCATTAGTAGTCACATGAATGGTCACCACATGATGAATTGTAATAACCTTTGTGACCCCTTGACCTTTTATTTAGCACCATCAGCAGGCCAGTTTTCACCTGTCCAACTGTGGTTTGTGACCAAATACCAGCTAAACTGATGACATATCATCATATCAGGCTTAGCTGTACCTCAGCTGTGTTTAGTGCTAATTAGCAAATGTTAGCAGGCTAATGCACTAAACCAAAATGATGACCATAACCGCTTAACACCAGTAGGTTAGCACTGCTAGCATTTTAGCATGCTTATGTTAGTATTTAGGCTCCAGTGAGGCTGTGAGGCTGTACTTAAGCACTGCTGTGCTTAAGTACAGCCTCACAGAACTGATAGCATGGCTGCAGGTTTTGGAGGAAGTTTTTCTAATCGTTTTTGTAAGTCTGGAGTGAGGGCCAGGGTGAGAACCTTTTGCTATTGTGGGCCAAATACAAATAAATTTGACCTGACTTAACATACGCGACTACCTCACAGCCGTAGTACTGATGAGATAAAATTAACAAACAAAACAGTTTCCTTGATTTAAGAACCTTCAGTGTGGTTTAAACACATGGCTTCATTAAATGAACCCCACATAATTATAGCAGGAGTCTGAAATCTAAAATTACAGAAAAGGCACAGTAGTATACATAAACTACATGAACTTAAAACTAATGGGATCAGTCTCTGATTCTGTGTGTTTTTCTCTGGCTTAGTCCACTGGCCCCCTCTTTTCATCCTGCACAGTTTGATTTCCAAGGCTAAGTGAAGCCGCCAGCTCCTCCAGCTCCATCATCGCTCCAGGTCACAGGACTGCCAGTTCAGGATGTCTGCCTCCACAGCATGCAGGCTCCTACTAACCCCATTTTGCAAACAAGCTACATCTCTGCAGCATTTGACTGTACGTATACAAAAATAGTGGCCAGACACAGCTCAGCAAAGTCTGGCCTTTCTACATGGATGTCTGTCATTCTCGTTAGAGCAGACTAACAGCCTCCTGTCACAGGTTTAGAAATGCAAAACGGGCCATCTCGCGTAACACTAGGCTGCTCCCTGTGGGACACATTGCCCCTCTAAATGAAACAGAGGCCAGCTTGCCTCTTTTTGTGCTTTGAGACCACCCACAGTGAGCACAAATCCAAAACAAATGTGATGTCAAATGCTGTCCAAGCAGATTTATCTTTTCATTCTGGATCTGAATGATCTGAATGGTCATTCTGGATCTGAATGATCTGAATGGTCTGACACAAAGGTCACGTTGCCATTCTTCTTGTACATATGTATATACTCAGAGACATCTTCTTTGATTTTTCTACTTCATATTTTTATCTTTATGTATTTTTTTTTCTTTTCTTTTTTGTATTTATTACACACAAGCACCTTAGAGGGAAGTGCCACTGTAATTTTGCTGGACATTATTCAATGACAATAAAGGCTATTCTATTCTATTCTATTCTATTCTATTCTATTCTATTCTATTCTATTCTAATTCTATTCTATTCTATTCTAATTCTGTTACACCACTTTATCGAAACTGTCACGTGTATGGACTGCAAATGTTTGCAGAGACTTTGCCTGCAGGTATATTAATTGATCATGCTCTTAATCAGATGCTAGATACTGTCTGCAGAAGACTGTAAGTAATATGCACAACTCCTCTCATCTAAAACCACGTGAGGCACAGACAGGCAATGAGAGACAGTATGTATCCCCCTGAGGCGCTGGATACCCATGTCTGCCCGGAAATGCAGCCACACATGGATGTTGTTTAATTGTACTGAGATCACACACATGTCCTCTCCTCAGTTCTGCTAATGAATGGCCTTGGCGGCTATGACTAATACCCGAGTGGCTGGAAAATGCAACAGCAAAATGCTGTAGAGTTTACCTGCAAGGAGAAGTAAAACAGCAGGACCACATAAGTGCTCAGCTATGTGTGAGTCATAGAAGCAGGAAGATGTTTTAAGTGATTTGTTTGTCTTGGTTTTAACTTATCAATTGACTTCTAAACTCATTTCCTTTACCAGCTGTGTTTAAAACCTCCATATGATGTGACGTACCAGGATGACGGCCCACACAAGAAACCGACTGAGGAGGTGGACGTTTATTGCCTTATAGGAAATGATAATTTTCCCAGCCTGTGGAGAAGGAGGCAGACATGTTACTCATTCAGTCATGTTTTTAATAAGAAATACTATGTAAACACCAACAACCAATATGTTCATGTATTTGCCCGTTGGTAACCAAATAGTCCTGGGATGTGGGTGTCAGTACTGTGTCCCTGGCATGGCGGTCATATTTCTCCTATCCAGTCAAGCCAGATGTTGGGTGTAAGTCATCCGCACCCTCTGATTAATTTGGTGATGATAAATACGTTTCAGCTGAGGACATTAGCACAGGCGAACACAGAGGAGGGCAGTGGACACCTGGTGTGTCGTCTAAGACCCGCTGACTGATGGGCTCAGCGCTAACCGCCTACTGGGAATTCAGCAATGTGGCTGCTTTTGCCTGGCAACTTCCCACAACACAAATGGTTATAAGTGACACTGCCGCCATCAGAGGCTTAGGTCTTAGACCAAAAGCTTTCTCCTCACTCTCTGACAACATTTTGTCAATAAAGGAGGGCAGCTGTGCACTTATAATTAGGCAGTAAAGACTCTTCCACACAACCTGCATTTAAGTACAGAGCGTCTCACTGCCAGTGAGGAGTCTTTATTAACCCATTAAGATAATGTTATGAGTAAAGAACATCATTGATCCTCTAGGTAAAGAAGATCTGCCATAGAAATTTATTTGTCATCGTAAGAACTTAACATTAACATTACAGCTGCAAGAGGTTCTGTTTGTTATTGTCTAAACAGCTGATTGAGTTTTTAAAAATCTGTTTTCTGTGTCCTCACTAAGCAAGTGTCAAAAGAAGCTGCTGCTCTCAGCCAATCAGGAGCCAGTATTGTGAGACCTTAAAGGGGCAATTCAACCAAATCATGCACAGTTGTCACTGGAACTTCTGTCACCTTATCAACAGTACAATGATGAACATTGGTCCTGCTCTGAGCAAAAGGAACATATGGAACTAAACCATGACAACAGATCAATAAAGGACATTTCGAAAAAACCTCTGACAAGACACCAGAATAATCACTTGTTGACTCACAGAGGAGAAATACATAATCTGTCCTACCTGCATCCCCAGGAATCCCATGACAATGGAGTTGATTGTACCCAGAACCCCTTCTGGGTCAAAGGGCTGCGTGGTGTGATACAGTTCCTGGAATAAGAAAAATGAAAAGAACCAGCAAGGTTGTTTTTAATGGTTTTAATTCCACCTGCAAGGTTTTGTGACAGATTGGTAAAATAATGAATGGTGTGTGGAAAAGATCTTACTTTGCAAGTGGGGTATCTGTACATGTTATCACCAAACATCAATCTATCAATGTATCCTGCTGCGCCTCCAGTGCAGTTTGGGTAAAGGCCGTCATCACCGATTCCACCAGCTCCCAAATACCCTCTGACAACAAACAAGAGTATAATCATGACTGGTGGAAAAAGAGAAAAAGAAATTGTGAATCACTGATAAAGTAACAAAATTAGAACAAAAAAACAAAAAGCAAACCTCTAAAACTGAATTTTAGGAACACAGATTTAGACAAAGGAAGCTCCTCAGGCAGTTCTTCTACCTGATGGCAAACATCACCTCTTGTCTTTAAGCTTTGTATGAGATTTGCGGTCACCACATATCCTCACATTGCATTTAAAAAATAAAAAAACACCTAAGCTGTGGGGGAAAAGTGCTGCTATTTAAACTCACAGTCATGCAGGGTCATAGAAATGGGAAGAAAAACACACAAAAAGCAGCACTGAGCAGAAGACACAGAGCGAGGAAGATGGATCCTCTGCCTCCGCTCCTCTTATTGCACATGACAGACTGAGATTGGCTAATTATGCCCTCTGAAGCATCCACCACAGGCCCATAAATCACAGCGGTTCATAACACCAGCAACACAAGGCTCACACTAACACCTCTGCAGCAGCGCAACAGCCCCAACTGGAGATTATCTCAGCATGGAGAGGTGGATTAAATTTGCACTTTTAGCATATGTGTACAGTGGATTAATGAGACGACTGGACTCGGTCAGTGCCATGACAGCGGGAGTTTTGCTTGGACCTACGTGGGGCAGTTGGGTACAGGCATTAGGAAGGTGATGCACAGCCACAGAGTCTCCAGCAGGATGATAATCAGCCACTGGGGCCAATACAGGACCACATCCTGGATGGAGTTCCAACAGTGATACTGCAACATGCACAGATCTTCTTAAGGTGAAATAGTCACAAAACACACAACCCTACACTGCAAATTAATTAATTTTTTTAGCCCTGAAAGCAGCATGACCTTATGAATGGTAATGTTGGTCTGTTTGTCATTTATTGGACACTGGTACAGATATTCATGGTGCCCAGAGGATGAATCCTAATGACTTGGTGATGCCCTGATTTTTCATCCAACCAGCAGGTCAAAACCTTTACTTCCATTTACTTCATTTTACCTGCTACATTACACCTGCAACACTTTGGCATGTTAAACTTGTCAATGTGAACATGCAAGTATGCTGATGTCAGAATTTAAATAGGTAAAATCACCACAGTGCCAAAGTACAACCAAATTTAAATTTGTTGTTTTAAGGCTGGAATTCTTCTGTGTTTTTTTTCCCTTGTTTGTAATGATGAGATTGAACTCGACAGAGCTGCTCACCGATCTCAGTGGGATTTCTTTCTGGCCCCAGAAAGTCTGCAGGAGACCCAGAACAAAGTAGGTGAAGCCCAGACGCTGCAGCACTCCAGGGATCCGCAGCCAAGACCAGGACACTAGAAACCAGTTAGCAGCACACAGCATGAACACTCACAACAGCACAGTGCACCTTAATACTGATATGTACATGAGGAACATTTGATGAGATTAGTCTCAACTTTATTGTCCTTGCACAGAGTACAACTACTGAGACAACAAAGTGCAGTTTAGAATATAACCAGAAGTGAAAAAGCAGTAAAGTGCTATGTAGTGTACATATGTATACAGGAATATGTGCATACACTATAAAGTTACAAGATCACACAAGGCATAGATGTATTTCATTAGTAGAAAACTATTCTTGCTGATTTGAGCCAGTTATAAATCAGGAAATTGATAATACTGAAAATGAGAACACCCTCTCAATCATACTCTTTCCACTACTTCCTGAAGGAGAAAGATGGGAAGCACAGCACACATGCAAATGGTGTCAGCCTTCAGGATATGGACATGTCAAGAAGGTAGGAAGCTGAAGCAAAGATTCCCACTTATCTCTTGGTCTCGACAAACAGTCTTGGCTTCTGGTTGAAAGATTGATGGTAATCTACACATTAGTTAATTGAAAACCTCTTTGCCACACGAAGTGCTGTAAAAACAATGTAATCCCAATCATTGATCCGTTCAAATTAAATAAGAGGCGGAAATCTCTCCTTTCACGGGAAAAGAGGAAGCTCTCACTAATGACACATTTGTTAAATATGCAGGTTACAACCCCCTCAGAAATAATTTACTGTATCTGTCTCCCCACAAAACTGTCACTTAAATAAAAATAATTGGGAAAGTTGCAGTTTTAAGATGAACTGCAGAGCAGTGTAACGTCGTTTGTTTCACTTTCTGATCAATGTATGTCGTTTTTCGTGTGTGTGAAACCGAGACCTTTTTTGAGGTTCAATATCATTTAAGAAGTGAAAGCTCCACTGTCTACTTCCCATCTCTGAGCACTTTCAGTGATAGATTGAATAAAATAATGATTCTGTGATGGAAGTGAGCAGAACTGAGTAAAGCCATCAGAAAGTAGAGCAAACTTTTGAAAGTGTTTTTCTTCTCTCTTTTATTTATTTTTAACTCAAACATCCTCAAGGTTACTCTGCAGTAGGGGTTTGAATGTAACTTTCAGACCTCATCTTCATCTGACTTTGTCATGTAAATCATCACCGTCCAGCAAAGAATAAACAAAGTCAGATGGTCAGAGATAAAATCTTGGAAACACACTGCGATCTTAAGCAAAAGAATATTTTTGCAAGTCAGAAACATCAACATCTATGGAGTTGAGAGAAAGAGCTGTGTATTTAGTTCCACCACAGTGCATTTTTGAGTTTATCTCAAGGAATCTGCAATGAATTAATTCAATCTGTTACTTTCTAACTTTCTAAACCAACAGAGTAATGTGTAAGTCTGTCAAAAACCAGAGATTCAAGTTCTTTAACACTGCTTTGACGATGATTTGGACATAGTGGGATTTATTTGAAATGACTCATGGTTGATGTCAAAGGTTAACACCTTCTTCTGCCTCATCTGACACTGAAACGTTTAACATATTGAGCGGATATGTCTCCATTCTCTTATTAGATCAAACCCTGTGACTGAACTGCAGAGGACGTCCTTGGAGACAGAGAGCAAAGCTGCAGTTTATGGTAAAAGTCACCGTGTTGTTATGAGCAGCTTCCAGCAGCAGCCTCTACAGCAGCTGCATGCGGCTGAAGGGTGAAACACTATCTGTTTATAATTGTCCATTACCACAGTGGTTGTTTTTGCTCAATCCGCCTCTGTTAAATGTCCCCTGGTGCTGGATTTTGAGACTGCACACACAATAACAATATTTTTGTTAACCCAGTTACGCAGACATCTACCCATGAAAGTCCATTAGCACCAGGAAAGGCTAATGTGTGAGGAGCGCCTTGTGCATCCCCAGGTGAATGATGAAATGGGGTTTTTCAGCCTGCTTTTAACCCTCACACAGCCCTGCAGCTTTGACTTTTATCACAAATCTGGATCTAAACACATTGTCTTTGACTAACTACATACCAAATACAAGCTGTACACTATATCAGTCCTAGGGCTGCAACTAACAATTATTTTCATAAAAATTAATCTTCTGGTCACGTTTTGGTTAATCGATTATTCATTTTATCTCTAAAACATCAGAAGACATAAAAAAAAAAATCTATCTAATTTTCCTAGAACTCAAACTAAAATCAAAGTCTGGTTTTGTTTTGTCTGAGCACCTGAGCGAAACATAAAGTCACTTCGATTACTTGCTTTTTTTTACAAGATTACTTTTATTTCGATTGACTAATTGATTAATTTACTAATTTCAGCTCCATATAACATGATATGAAAAAAGGATGCTTGAAGATACCTTCTGACAGAAACTGTGTTAAAATTGTTTGATGTTACACCATATGCAGTTTGTTTAACTTTTCAGATGAACTGGTGCGTTTATACAAGAAAAGTCTCTATCTGTTCTCTGCTGGTGCTAATTACTTACAGTGCTGTACAATGTACTGCTAATACGTGGATGTATTATTAGACATGCCAGAGTCTGGGGTTTAATAGTTTCCCCAGCACAGAACAAACAAAAAGTACAGAACAAACACATCCCCATGAAATGTATTTGTTCCATTAACAATTACAGTGTGTGCTACGTATTTTGCACCTACGTGGTCCGTCTCTTGGAGAGTAGTTGAGGAAGCAGAAGCCGAGCATCAGGAGGACGACTGTTCTCCAGGTGATTTTGCGCAGCAGCTGGAGGCGGCTTACTCCTCTCCTCTGCATGGACCTGAAAGCTAACACCACTGAGGTCCCAATGATAAACACAAACCTGGAAGAAACAACAGCACTACACTTTTAAAATATGGTCATACGATATATGTACAAATCTATGCACATTTGTCTATATTAAAACAGAATATCTGACAGTCCTCCTGTTTCACCTACCATGGCATGACAAGATCTGCCACAGTTAAACCTGCAAAGCCAGAGACATAAATTAACATCAATAGACACAGATACTCAAATCTGATGCCATTTTACAGAGTTCACAGTTCTTGCCCTCCTCTAATCCTGGCAATCCAAAAGGTGAATTAGGAACAATGCTATGTCCTTAAAGTGCTGCTTCTGTTATTAACTTTCCATTTTGAAAAGGCGTGATAAATAAATATCTTTACTCCATGACAGAAGCGGCCCTGAGGCAAAGAGAACATTCATCAAACCACCCATGAAATCAATACACCCCTGCAGATGTGGTGAAAAGGCTATTATAAAAATTTAAATTGAGAACACCCCTAAACGATGACATGCATTTCATAAAAGTTGCAGTGACATTTTTGTTTTTTTCAAACTTTTATTCACCCAGGGAAAGTATACCTAGAAACTGCCTCCTTTGATCACTGGTGCCTTGCTCAAGAGAACCTCAAGACTGGTACTTGCAGCACGGGGGGTGTTACTCATTCCTCCCATATTCTCCTAGCTGTCATTTAAACACTCATCCCTCCTCCTCCTCTCTCCTCCCTGGTTGTTATTAACAATAAACATCTATGGATCGCAGCTTTGATTTAGCTCGTATGAGGAATGGCATCCTGCGTGTTTGGTTCGAGACAGCATTTGTCATAATTAGTGACAACAGGTCAGAAAATGCTTCAGACATGATGAGGAGAAAGCTGCTGTTGAGTAATAGCCTTGGCTTCATGCATTCATGTCCTATCAGGCTTTGTGTGAAGAAGGTGTAGACGTATCTGCTCTGTCCATAAAACACATTGAGCACTACGAGCTCTGCTAAAGCCACATGAATGGCAGATGTAGATGAAGGGAAACCAGTTAAATACAAACTCCAAACTGCCACATGCAAGATGCAGGTTGTAATGTACATACTACTCTCATTTTGGTTTTATTGTGTAAAGCTGTGTATGCCTTGTACTTTACTTAACCATTCCATGGTGCATGTTGAAAGAACCAGTACCCTCCTCCACCGTAGTTCACAAACACCATCACTGTCAGGGCGAACCTACACAGACAGTTGCGATGAGCAAATCAGTAATAATGGGATTAATCTTCATGCACCAGTAAAGAGTAAATGAAGGAGGTATGCGTGAAAATGGACAACTGTCATTAAAAATACATCATAAGAACAAAGAAAAAATAATAGCACAATAATTTCTGACCTTCTTCTAACAATCCAAGATTCAATATTCAACATTAACTTCTGAATCGAAGTTGAAGAGGCTCGGGGAGGGGCTTTTTATTCTGTCACAGTCCAAATGCAAGGTAATGCAATCTAAGCATTATGAATCACTCAGGAAATGAACACTTGTCCTCTGGATCTCCTCAAGCAGGAGTGCTGACTAAAGACTTTGCATCTAATATATGATACACTTTATACTTTAGCACTGGCCAGGGCTGCGGAAACACAGCACGCATGATGGAGTACTTTACTGAATCAGGAGCTAGAGGAAAAAAGGTGTTTGCATTGCATGTAAGAAAATGGGCGGGTGCCATTAAATAACACAAACTTGCAGGGGAATGTAAATGGTTGCACGGTCAAGCAGCTAAAGAGGCAGATTCTATCCTTTCACCATCCTAAATACTTGAATTTATGCTTTTGATTCCTGGGTTATTTAATCAAAAAGATTTTTTTTTTTAAATCATAAGGGGGTCTTTAAGAGGCTTAACACGATTAGTACAACCTCTAAGAACAAGACTGTCTGATAAGGTGCACTGTATCTGCCTCTGCCTCCTCTTGTTTTTCTGCCTAGATTCAATTAAGAGGTGCACCAAAGCCATTACTGCTCTTTTAGCCCCAACCTGCTGATACAAGATTTTAATCGGCCACTATCATCTCAAAAGGGCTATTAAAGTAGACTAAACCCTGGTTCATGTGTCCATGTACTCTTTTTCTCTCTCACACACGTATGTATGCACACACGCTATCGTTTAATTTTTGACAAACACATCCATTAGTTGCCATAGTGACAAAGACAAAGGTTAAATCACTAGCCAGATGAGACCCGGTGAAAATCACTGCAATATCATGGCTTATTGGCCATCTTTTTGATTAAAACACTCTGGGTGTCTGTGAATAAGAGCTCCATCACAGGCAGATTACATTACAAACGCCACACACATGTACCACACTTGTACCTGCTAATTGTGATTAAGGGAAACTAAGTGCTTAATTAATATGATGTGTACTGAGATCACTTTGTTTTATGTTGCACCAAAGTTAATACAAAAGCAGATAATGTCCAGGCTGAAGCACAGCAGGCGTGTTTCTTGTTGCCTAATCAGGTTTAAGTTGTAAATAACCCTTTAAAGCTCTCCATTGAATATTTGTCACCTCAGTAATAGACTTAATTCATGTCTGGGAATCAGTATCTATGATTTATAGCAGATTACAGGCAGACGTGTCTGTCTTGCTGCAGTGACAACTGGTTATGACTCACTGATAGACGCTGATGGACTTCTTTGATTTGAATCACTGTACATGCATTACCAATTAGAGTATTCGCTTAGTACATTTTCCTGTTGCAAATGGATAGTTACACTCTATTGCTACAGAGTATTGAGTTACCTACTGCGATGGCCATATCAAGTACATGGACACCCAATCTAGTCATAATAAATTACTACTTGAGTGGAAATGCCAAGGTTCTTTTTTTTGTGGCCAAACATCAGAGCATATCTGAAACCTAATCGGAGGAAAACTTGGGGCTTAGCCAAAATAAGGCAGAGAATGAATCAGCCACCTGGTGTTAAATGCAGCTGACAATCCATGGTTTTGCTGTAATAGTTGTTCCCTCTGTTGTAAGGCACTGCTAACTACTAACGGTGCGATTTTCTACAGTAAGGAAACTGGCGACAGGCTTTTAGCAGTGCGGCACAAGATTAAAATCCAAATCCTTTTAGAAAAATTAACGTGCAACTGTGCTCCACAGTTCTCTGTATATCATGTCAGTGGAGGCTGAGCAATGATCAGAAAAACCTTTCAGCTCAGAAGAAAAGCCTTTTGCCTTCAGAAATGTCTCAGCATTTATGGCAGATGACTGATGTGTCTGTTCTCTGTAGAAAGTTGTTACTTATCAGGGGTATGGATCATAAGTCACAGGGTGGAGGAGGCACACACAGTGTTAATCTTGGGTGCTGAGTCACAGTTTGATTAAACGTGTTGTCAGGTATGAGAATTTCCAGTATCAGGATATCAATGCGCGACCACTATGTGTAACCCCTGAGTGACACTTCAGCTAATAAGACTGAACAGTTTTGCGGCAGGAAGTGTATTCAAAAGGAAATGAAATTGAAATGTATCTTCTCCTTGACCAAATCCTGGTGTGAATGTTTTCAACCAATTCAGCCCAAAGTAAATAAAACTATGCTGTATTTTGAATTCAGCACATATGCACGGTGGTTTCAGGTGGCTTTTCATCCAAAAGGAAGCCCCACATGGACAAGATGCCAACCGTCTGCTGGATGCTGTCTCTGTGCTGCTGGATTTTCTCTCACTCTCTTTTCTCTCTCTCTTTTGGCAGGAGATCTATGGCTGTGTGGATGTGTGCTGATATGTTGACGGTATTATTACATCAATTATTTGGCAAGGGGGAGGTCAAAGCCACACCAGCATCCTGTTTCCAGAGAGGCGTGCTTTGTGTCTACCCCCAGGCCACAATTAAGGGTAGCAGGGAGCCCAGATTCAATCACATGCATCACTCCTGTCCAACAGAAACACACTGTTCCAAACTCGAGACACGCTGATATCAGAAATCATGCCCAAAGCTATACCGCCTGATAACAAAAGCTTGGGGGAGCATGTGGCCAGACTGTGACCCCTGTAATTATTCTTTATGCTGGGCCTGTAGATCTTCATCATGCCTCAGACTGCTCCGAAAAGAATTAGCATGTGAACGAGCCACATGTGGTGATAGACTGATAAACAGGATGGTTGTTGATGGAGTACATACCCTCTGAAAGTGTCCAGCGAGCGCAGACGTGTTGGTTTAGCTTTGGTGGTACTGGGCTCAGCTTCACATGCTGCGTCCTGTAGTAACAATTAGGGGTTAGACAAAATAATGTCTTAAGTAAATACTAGTGTGGATCATAAGAGGTTGTATGACAAATATCAACATACTGAGCTAACTCACAAAATACTGTATGGTATTACATTGGAGTCATGTTTTAGGTCACCCTATGAATACAAGTTCAATATTTACTTTTAGCTCTGTTCTGGAGCCCAAAAACCCCTGGGAAAAAATATCTAGCTCTTCAATAACTAGCTGATGATTTTGTCTGTCTGTCTGTCTTTTGGTGCCAGGCAGGTATCATGCAGTAGGTTTATCATAGCTTCTTTGCTCAAAACTGTGGCCTGCGTTGGCTGGAATCAAGGTCGACGAGAACAGAAATACTCAACCAAAACAAAACAACAAGATGAAAAAACGCTATGTGCAGCTAAGGGGGACTGCAGAGTCCGGTTATAATTCTCTGTTGGTTTGTGACTCTGAGTGAGCCCTTTCATGTAGTCATTTGATCCAGTGTTAATATAAAGCCACTGATTAGTGCAGCTTTAAATACTTTTGCTTTTGTACTTTACTTCTCTCAGGATCCCTCTCAGTTGCCTCATGTTGTTTTGAAAATGTATATTTCAAAGTGCTGATTACAAGACCTCCTTTAACAGCTGACAAATTCTGCTAATTGTCTGAATGACTCTCTTTTGTAACAGTGATTACTGATGATTACCTTATAATTAAAGTTATCGTACTGCACACTTCAACTTCAAAAAATATGTGAAATGCAAAACAGTTTGAAGACTAACTATAAGTGTTCTAAGATATAAAAATATTGACAAAAACAAAAGTCCAAAATGCCACATGGGTCAGCACCCTTCAAAATCATGTGGTGAATCTCTCTGTTCCGGGTCATTCTCTGTGCAGGGTGTGTGTGGGGGGGCTTCTTTTTCCCTCTCTCTGTGAAGGCATCATTGAGATGACTCTGGCCTGTTGCCCTCTCAGTTGGATTAGCCTGACTGGTTGGCCTCTGTGCAGCGGTTTACAGAGCCAGAGCAGGAAGACAGCCGCACTAATATGTTATGATGGATCTGCTTGCCATCCAGACAGCATATGGAAGACAGAGACATCTTGCTTGGAAGAATGAGAGGAGCTATTCATGCTCACCAAAAATACACAGAACTTCTTGCCATCAAGCAAGATGATTGGACGGATACGACGCTCTATCGCTTCTATGTAAGTCTCCAGTACAATTGGCTCTGCTAACATTTGTATCAATCATTCCATTAGTGTCTCCCAAATGGCTTGATGACTGGAGTCTCTGAGCAATTTTGGTATGCATCTCAGGCTGTGGAGATGGCCAATGAAAATAATTCGATGTAACTGTTGGATCAAGGCAATGTTAATGTTTGATTACAAAAAAAGCATAAAGTCAATCATTTCCTGCTGTAAAGAAATAAAGATGGTGCAGTTATTTTGCATGTTAGGAATAATGAGACTAAAGAAAGATATAATGGGTTTAATGGTGCATCTTGAACATATTGAAGTGTTCAGTATTTCAAAATTGTGCAGTTAATACTAATGAGACAACCCCTTAAGCACTCATTTGATGAAAATTCTTGGATTGGCTTATGATTGATCTAAATCTAATCAATCAAATCATGCATCATCTCGCTGCATTTATTAAGAGATTAATCAAATGCATTCATCAGAGGCAGCATTTTACTTACATTATCCACTGAGAACTGAGGGCCTTGGCAGCAAATGGTCTTAATAAACTTTGATGTACAGCGCCTCCTGAAAAAAGGACAAGTCTGGTCTGTTTGCTTCGGATGGAAGAGTGATCAGTGCAGAATGGTATTTTCATTGTGGATGATGTAAAAAACATATGGGTACCTGTAGATGTAGGGTGCCACAACGAATGAGAGGGCGATTATGGCTAGTAAGAGTGCTGAAACCAGAAGAGCTGATGGAACAACGCAAAAAGCCAACGTTTACAAATGGACTTTGTGTAATCAAACAGTACCACCCTACGTAACAGTCTCTGCCTAGACGTCCTTGTCAGGAGCTTTGTACTGTACATCTCTATCAGAAAAGAATCTAACTGGGGATAAAAGGCCGGATAAATCAGTCCAAACTGTCTGCTTTACTCGCCTCTGAACTCCCTTCTGGGAATCAAACATTGTCAAAGGGGATCCCTCAAGTGACAAACAAGAGCCTAATGGAAAACTTTTGGTCGATCCATCACAGAGCAATCACTCTCGGTAATCTAAGCCTACAGGCATCCGAAAAGAAAAATGTAAGACTACACTGGAACAAGGAGGATAAAACAAAGACAGAGGGAAAGAGCTGGACTGCCGGAGGGTATCATAGATAGAAGCCGGGCCAGGATGAGGATCACAGTATGAGAGACCACGGATACGGTGCCCTGGATGTCTTTTGTTTGCAAAATAAATAATGACAGTTGCCAAGATCATTAAAACAAGACTAGGGGTAAAACAAAAAGCATCTGTATCTGTATGAGAAATATTAACAGATGTTAGTGCAACGTACATTTATAGTAAATATCACTCATTTTTACCCTCTATCTTGCAAACCAAAAATGCAGGTTTACTACATTATTTCTCACACATCCGCCTCAGAGGCATTGAAATATCAAGGAAACGTTTGACAGCTGTGCTACTGATTATAAAACTATAACACAAGAGCTCAGTACTACCTTCTTACGTCAAAACACGGGAAATTAAGGGGCAGTACATGCCATGTTTGTCTTGTCTAGTGGAAAAAAAACAAATACAAGGAAGCAATTTTAACCTGAGCTGAATCCACACTGTGACATCCACTCTGAACAAAGAGTAGTCACTTAATCGCCTTGGAAAAGTCCTGGCATCTCTGGTGTCCACTCATAAAAGCACCATAAAGCTCTCAGCACAAGACGTGAAACAGCACTAGATCTCTGCAACAGCCGTGCTCGCTCTATTAGTTACTGTCAGAATAAACTGAAAATTAATGGAGGTATTTGAAACAGCTAGATTAAGTTCAGTTCATCAATACATTTGCTTGAGTCAAACACTTGATATTAGTCGATATCTTTGATTTCTTTGAGAGAATTAAGGCCTCAGCAGGTGACTTGTGGTTTGTGGTACAATGCAGAATACAATACTAACACGATTATAGTGTGGATCTGATAGCAGCTGCACGGAATACCGCACCCATCAAATGACCTCATGAAAGCCTGCAGCCGATCAATCTGAAACTCTGAAGTAAACTTTGAAATTACCTAGCAGGGCAACTCTAACCTGTCTTGAGCTGCTGACCAGACCATTACTTAAGATGAGCAAGTCCTACGGGGAGTTTGTATAATCACCGGTCTGTGAAGCTAATGGAAGCTCATCATACTGTGAGGGGTGCAGTCACACTGACCATATATCTGCTTGGATAATGGCTACTTGGCCTTAAAAGTCTGATCTACAACATAATCTGCAGTATTGTTAAGTAGAGTGTACATTATGGAGGGAGACGCTTTCAAAATCCCATTACGCCCTAATCCTTCCACACTCCCTAATGTATTACCCACAATCCCCTACTCGCGGAGCCAGGCCCTCAAAACAAACAGAAAAGCTTTTCTTTTATCCCTTTTCAAGAAAGCATGTCTTATTTGATCAATACACATCATGTCCCGAGGGATGGATGAGAGTTACTGCTCAGTAGATGTGGACGAGCCGAGTGATTCTCCTCTTTGCTGACTCAGTTAAGTAGAGAATGGATCATGGCTTGGCCTGAGCGTGGACACAGGTTCCCTCCCTGTCCCTGTGCCTCCACAATCACGTCACATCAGACTTTGCATCAATTATTCAAAAACTATTCAGCTGATTACTGAATTTTGTCATTGTGTACTCTTCATCAGTGTTGTGCACTTACGCAGGTATGCATTGTTTGGCCTTTTATCCACACTGTGAGCGCAGCTGGGATTGCTGGCAGCCTCTGACATCTGGATCCAAACATAGTAATGACCACCTTCTCCATATGTCTGACTCCACCTGCATCCAAAACAGTGAAATGTCGAGAAATGCCTCCTTTAAAAGCACATAAACCTACAGGCTGTTTTTATTTGATCTCCTCTGAGATTGTATTTCTTTAGCAGAAACGTGTACTTTTTTTTCCACATCCATCGCTGCTGTTTTCTACGGAGCCCCTCTGGTGACATTGGATAAAAAAAATAAATAACGCGTGGCCACGAGATCATAATGCATTATGATCTCATGGCCACGCGTTTTCCTCTCGACCTGACAGTAAAAAAAAGGATCTCCTTGTCTTCCTCTGGGGATTTCACAACACCTATAAAGCTCAAGAGCACCACCTAGTGTCTGTGAACTTAAACGTGCCCCTCTGTCCTCACACCGTCTCCAGTTTCAGGCCCCAAAAACATGCATTACGCGCTCATATTGATCCACGGTTGGGATGACATACTAGCTATCACTTGGAGTGTTATTTCAAAGGGAGAAGGAAATCAATAGCAGCACAGTCTGGTTAGAGACCTCAGCATTGATCTAAGAAGCCCAGGATCAGACCTCTTGAGAGAGCAAGAAAAAGCACCAGAGACTTGTCATGTTGCAACCGAATCCCTGGCACCATGTTTACAGGTGACCCCTAAATGGAAAGCTCTGCCTCGGTATCTTGTCAGTCCTGATTGTTTATAAACATGGCAACTGTCTCCTCCAGTTAACATCCCTGCTGAGGTTTCCACAGGACGTGTAGCTTTGAAGCTTTAATGAGCCCTTTTCATCAATAGTGGAATGTCGGGTCTTATTAACCCCAAAAAGGCTCCTGATCGATACCCAGCGAGGTGGTTTAAGGGAGGGCATCACTCAGGTCCAGAAAGCAGGTCAGGATTACCCCCCCAGCCCTGTAAATTATCACGCAGACTGCTGATGCAATCATCGGATGCCACCACACTATATTATGTCTCCAGACAAGAGCAATGCACTCCCACAGACCGAGTTATTATGAGTAAAGAGGAAACGGATCAGCGGTTTTACCTCGCTGGACTGTAAATTACCTGCTGGTTTGATTGCTGTTGATGCTTTGTTAGAATATCAAACTTGTTACCTGCACAGAGTTGCATTCCTGGTCTGTGCTTCGGCTCGCACAGTCAGAGTGAATTTAGTGCTGATCACCGCAGATGCGTTGCTGTTGTTGGGTTTCACAGAGACCAAATGCTGGTACACACACTGAGAAGAAAACAGGTCACTCAATGTGCTAGTCAAGATAAGATTAGAAAGAAAAAAAAAATGTTATTTCTCTCCTCAGGTCTCTAAAATTGTTTTTCAGTAGAACTGTTAAAAAATGTATGTACATGCACAATAAGACCACAATGTGTAGCAAGGGCTTGGAAGTAGATACTTATTTGTTTTAAAGGATCACAAGCAAAAAAAGATTAGGAATGACTGTTACAGATGTTAGAAAACTTTCAAAATGACACACAAAAATGCAGAGAAATGGTAAATTTAATCATCCTCAAATTTACTTGCTCCTCTTCTCTCCATCCTTTGAAAATCTACAGTAGTTGTTTAACATATTCTGTGGAGATTTATCAACTCTGAGGCATTAAACCTGAGGACATCTGGATTATCTTGACTTCAGATTTTTGACAGAAAAACTGCATTAGGGCTTTGAAAGACAAGGCAGAGCACATCTCTGACTTACTGAATTATGGAAAATAAAGCTGCAAGGCTGCAAGTGACCATTCTTTTTTTGTTTTCAGATCTGTCTCATGTGAGTCCCCAAAGTAAAACCCAGAGCCCCTTTAGTCTTTCTGGTCACTGGATAGATTTAGGTAAGAAATATAAACGTCAAACTTGACTTCTTCTGTGTGTGAGGTAATATTCTCTCTGTTCTCTGTGCAATACTATGAATCTCCCAAAACTGACTAATCCATGTAAGTACACTGACATGTCTTAGCAAGCAAAGAAACCTGGATAGAAAGAGATACAGGAGGAGGGAAGAGACAAACAGAGAGACAGTAAACGTTCTTTACCTTGTAGCAGTAATCAGACGTGTAGAAAATGTGCACTTCCTCTGTCAGCTGGTTATGAAATGTTAACAAAGCCTGGTCCATTTTCAGGTCAGGTCCTGTAATGGTTTGATGATTTACAGCTGGTACAAAAAGCTTTTGGTATATCATAAATATAAGATAGCAGAAGGGTGTATCAGACCACAGTCACCATCAAGATCCTAACACTGACTCAATACTATTGACTGAGTAAATTCTCAAACATCTGACACGTCCATTAAGTTTTAATCCCGAGTACGACGACCAAACACTGACATGATAAGCTAAAAAGAGTACAAATCTTTTTTGGATTGACATAAAGGGACTATGGTATGTAAAACTAACACTACAACAAGGAACATTATTGTCTGCAGGCCTGTTTAAGAGCGGACACAAGAATGATCCAAATCCACCACTGATGAATCATACAAGACCCACCTGGATTTGAGTGTTGTCCATAGCTGCTGGTTACAAGGATTAACAAAGTTAGACTTGTTTGAAGCAGTTTCCTGGGCTCCATGTTGCCATTTGAAAACAGCCACTGCTCATCTTTATAACTCTCACACCAATATAAAAAGTGGTCAAAGGGCAGAACGCAGGCTTGGTTCCCTCTAACAGGTTTCTGATGCATATGTTTTGAAACACTTTTGGGGCAATAATAATCATTAAAGACTGGCATAATTTGTGGATGGGATGATAACCAAGAATGAACAACAACTCTTCTCAAATTTGATAGGGTTATAAGGGCAAATGTGTGTATTAGTGTAGAAGCCAAGAAGACATGGTCTGTATAATTTACATTTCCAAACACAATCTGTACCTCTATTTGACTCCAGTCTAATGGTTTTGTTTTACACCACAGCTTTTCTTTCTTTTTTCATCACAACACTAAAGCACCCTTCTCATTTCCGCATCCAGCCAACTGTTAAATGCTGATCACTTCTCACATCCTCTCCCTCTTCTCATTTCATTAACCAGTTCATTTCCCTGAGCGCTCACTGTGACGGATGAGTTCACTGGGGCGGTCTCACAGGAGCACCTCATTAACCTTTGACATGAACTCCATTCGGCTGAAGAGCAGAGCTTGTTTAAAAATCTGCTGTCCTGTTGAACAGAGACATCATTTACAGTGGACTGTTATTCAGAAGTTGAAGTCCATGTTTAACATGTTTGCATACGCAGTATAACAAAGATTATTAAATAGTGTACAAGAGGAAAATTCACCCTTTCATCACACAACAAACACTCCTGCCTTTGTGTTGAATACTGCCACAATAGCTGGCCTCACGCATGCCTCATCCAGCAGATGACACTTTATGATTAAACCCATGCTGACAGGTGGCTGTGCAGCCTCTCAGCAGTGGGGATTTCTGTTCAGGCATCCGCAGGGGCAGCTAAGCAGGACCCACTGCTCATGTGTTGGATGGATTCATTCCAGTTGCTCCCACTGGCTGCCACAGCAGATTTGCCTCTGAGCACCAGGGAGCTGGAGCGGAACCCCCTCTGTGCATGAAAACACTCTGCAAACATGGTGAGTACACAAGCTCTCCACGGCCTGCTACACAGGACTGCTTACCGCCTCACAGACCTGTTGACATTTCCTTAATCTCAACATCTAAAACTCCACTAGGTAAGGTCTTATTGCAGGCTGAGAAACGCAGATGTACTAATGAATAATTATAATTTTAACATTAAGTTTGATATGTGCCAGTGTGGTTCTGCAGGGATAAGAATGACAGAAGCACATTTTCCTGTTGTCTCCGTCTGTGCCACTCTGAGATAAATAGATGAGCTGTAAGCCAGTGGGTATTGTTTGTGCGCTGCCCGTTCGCTCAACAGATAGAGCAGATTAGAGCGTTGCTATGATACCTGTTGATGTCATTGCTCTGTTTCAGGCTCTGGTCATGACATCTGTTTGCTCTTGTGGCGTCCAAGCATGACCGCTTATCTGGGGACAGAGTCTTCAAAAGTCCCGTCTTGATTGTGCAATAAAGTCACATCTATTTGGGGAATGTTGTGAAATGTTGACAGTGCTGTTTAGATTTGGAGTTAGGGTCATGAAGGCTGAATGAAACAAGCAGGACTGAGTTTAAAAACATGTGACCCTGCATCATGTGTCAAGATCAGGAACTGAATGACCAAAAGGGATCCCCCACCCCCTCCCACCACCACCACATACCTTTGAACCAGCTAGTTTTTTAAAGCAGGAATGCAGCCTCTCATTGTTTCCAGATGGGACCCTGTGCAGCCAATCACAGTTTGTGTTTGTGAAACTGCCCCTCTAAAATCTGCTGTACTATTACCTCTGCTCTGTCCTACCAGGCTGGTAAGATACAGAGCCTGACAGAAGAGGAGAGGGCCCACCTACTCCCCCTGCTACGCAACGCTCAGTGGGTGGAGGTTGTGGGGCGGGACGCCATTTACAAAGAGTTTCTTTTTAAAGACTTCAATCAGGTTCGTAAAATATCATACCACACCGCACAGTACTTAACTCCCAAAACCCACATAACTGGCAGCGCCGGTATGTTATGTATGTACATGACTGTGTACCTGGTTTTAGGACAAGATGTTCTTTCCTTTCAGGCTTTTGGTTTCATGTCCAGAGTGGCTCTACAAGCAGAGAAGATGGACCACCATCCTGAATGGTTCAATGTCTATAATAAGGTATGAAAGACTAATTATTACTGCAAAGGAGTTTACAACCTTTAAGAGGTTCACATTACTGCTCATCAGTGAATACATCACAGCACCACTTGGTCCAGACTGGTTTTACTTGTTAGAGAAGAGCCCAGTTCTGTGACCATGTGCCAAAGCTTCAAATTCATGATGTTATTTACATTTATCTGCCAAATCAAACACTGTCCTAATAACTGATGTCGTAACTGTAACTGATGACCACTGAAAATAGCTTGTTGTAAGCACATGATGAGCGTCATAGTCACAGTTTTCCCTCCTCTGCTCCACTTTCCTTTGTTGTCCCAGGTCCAGATCACTCTCAGCACACATGACTGTGGAGGGTTGTCCCAGCGTGACATCACTTTGGCCACGTTTGTTGACCAAGCATCTCTGATGTGACCAACATGTTGTCAGCCATTTCACCAGTGGAAACTGAAGTGGTGGAAGTCACAGGTCCTTATATTCATTCCAGTCTCTGAAAATGTGACCGGCAAAACCCAGGAATATGAACCAGTTACTTTCAGTTCATTGTGAATAATGTAGCCGTCTGAAAAGGGTCCAACGTGTCTTTGAAAATATGCTGTTGTTGGTTTTGCACATGGTGCATATGAGATTCTTAGCCAAAGGAAATGGTAAAATCATGTTTACACATTGAAGTCTAAAGGATTAAAGAGTTTCCTCAGCACCGATTCCAGCTGTTAATGCAGATAACACTCATGATGGTGTGTCCTTCTGTCACAATGTTAGTCTTATGTGCCAAATGTTTTTGTACGTCACTGTTAGTAAAAGTAATTTTCTCTGTCTTGTCGTGACTGAAAAATGAGCAGAAAAGGATCTTCTCAGACTGAATGCGTTTTATTGAAAACACAACACTGTAGACCATCTGCTGTGCTAACTGTTAACTGCTCTGAGTGGGTTAACAGTGTTTTCTATGGACCATTTGCATGGGAGAAAGCAGCAGGCGCATCCTAACTTAAAATGAATCAACTAAACAAGGACCCCACCCTGACATCGAACACAGATTTAACAAATCTCGTACATTCAGAACGGTACATGTGATGGTCGTGTACAGGTGTGGACACAGAATAACTCCTGACATTACAGTGCGATCCAGGACAGTGTCTACAAAATTCAACATTACATGGCCGACACTGTTATTTTTGTTATGGACGGCTGAATTGGACTGCAGTATACATCAAAGTGTTATTTTGTCCACCCTGTGAGTGTCTGAAAGAGCAGTGGACCTTAATGATGCAGTCATTTGGAAGCCAGATCCCTGAGGATGTTAGAGAGAAACACCGCTAAGATGAGCTGATGAGTTCAAACCTCTGAAGGCACAGAGATGAATGTTCATTATTGCTACATAATACCACCAAAGTACAAAGAATACAAGTCAGGACAGATCAGATATTCTCTGTGTGGACTTTTACAGCCTGTGTTACGGAGGGGGATCACTGTCAGTTTTTTGCATTAAATTTGCATTAAAAGTTTTTTTTGTTTTTTTTTTTTAACCCAAAAGAGATTTCTTGGCCCTTTGCTTGTCACACACTTTTTGAGGATACTTCTACAAAGCAAACAGGATGAGTCATTATTGGAAAAGTCCCTTTTTTTTTTCCATCCTTTCATTTCTACATCCTGTCACTGGCTGCAGTATTTAAGGATGGATGGATGGAAACATATGATGGTATGAGTTTCAGTTGTTAGTGAGGGTGTTTTGTCCTCTGTCAGTCTTTTAAGCAGGCACCGACTAAAAGCTGGAAAAAAATCCCCACACATGTAAGAACTTAAACACATTCATGTCTGATCGCTTGAAAACTGATCAGTATGTAAAAACACAGCTGCTGAACACTTATGAAGAAGACTCACAAATTAAGTGATTAATAAAAAAAAACAAAAAAAACCCCAGTGGTCACACAAAATGGTTAAATTACATCAACAAGGCTGTGAAGTTGTCATCCAATACTATAACATATCCAACATTAAGAGTAGAGCATTCGCCTTTGTGTCTCATTCGTTAAAGGAAAAAATTACATATTGCACAAACACGGAAATAATTTCAGGAACATACACAATTTCAACAAGCAATATTAGGAAAGCACATGAAATAAAGAACAACACAAGGTCGTTTTGGTGTTACAGTATGCTTTGTTAAGTTATCAGCCTTATTAGTAAATTAGCACGTATCCTGCTGAATGGATTTCTACCACAGTATGTCAACAGGCTAGAGGCCTCCACCACAATGGATCTGTTTCCTTTCAGTATCAGTATATCTAAGAACACTTTATTACAGTTTATCAAATGCCCTAATATCATAATGTTTATGTTAGAAATGGAAAATAGAAAAACAACAACAGTTGCCCTGTAAGAATGTGTTTCAGTGGATGAATAAATGACATTTGCATTCAGTAGAAACTGAGGTAGATTGGATTAGGAGACAAATTAATAAAATAAGGTAGTACACAGGAAACATTGAGTGTCTGCTGCTTGATAATATACAGTAGACCGGGGTTGGAAACAGCCTTCAGTCCAGTTTGTTAAAAGATGTTCAAATTCACACTATTACTTTAGTTGTAAGCCAACGACCGTGTGAAAATCCTTCACCAATTCTGACCAACAATCTATAGAACAAAGTGGCTGATAATCTTTGGATTCCACGAGCCACGTTTCAAATATTTCCTGCCCTAATTACAACTTTTCCCTTATTTAAAGACAGCTTTATTGAAAATTAATGACATTAAAAGCTCCCACTTCGCAAATGATTCTCCCTCCGTCTACAAATCTAACCATATGTATATGGACCACAAATGCAGACTTAAAACAAAGAGTGTCATCACACTAAGTGCTAACAAACAAGGATACACACGTTCATGCTGTAGTTTCAAGTGGTTTACAGATTAACCTGATAAGTTATTGTCAGGGCATTGCAGTGCTTTTTCATTAAAAGGCTATTTTTCAGAGAACTTCTGCACAATAACGATAATCACACACCTTTGACAGACCTCCACGCGTAGAGGCCAGTCTGGAGAAGTACATCAGGTTTCATGCTAGAGGGCAGCACAGCGTTTCTAACAAGCATTCAGTGGTCTGTGTTTTTGCTGAGTCATCACATGTATTGAAGTAGCGATTGCAGGCTGAAATGTTCTGGAGTTAACAATAAAAAAAAGAAAAAAAAGAATGGTTTTTGTTATGAAATCAGTAGAGATCATGACACGTGTATGGATTTAAGAAAAGCTAAAATTGAAATGAACTTTTAAAACAAGTAAAACAACTCACACACTTCTACGACATTAAGAAAATCAAATGGAAAAAAAAACAAAACAGTCAGTTCTTCCCTGTGCCATTTAGACACAGCTGTTACAAGCGATTTCCCTCTGGGTTGATTAAAATGACAAATGACTTGTGCTTCAAAGATCTTTGCAGATGTTTTCCGTATGCTGTAGGTACGCAAGATAAGGCAACCGTTGAGCGATTAACTCAGAGCTCTGAGAGGAGGCGAGCGTGTTTCCCTGCGTGCAGTGGGGTCGGGCCATGGGGGCCCAATCCTGTTTCAGTGGGCTTTGCCATTGCCGTTCATGTGGCTGGTGTTTGTCTTGGACACCTCGGTGCTGTAGAGACAGTCGAGGAAGCCTCGGGAAATCTCTGTCACCATGGATCTGTCCGGGATGGACTGGGCCATGCCATAGATCGCTCCCTACAGCAGGAAGACATGAGTGAGTTCACAAGATAACAGTAGATAATAATGGTCCAGGTTTGGAACTACAGTTCTCATACTGATTTAGGGGACGTAAACATGAAGTATAATATTGCTATGGCGTCAGTAAGTTAGCTGTGGGGCTACAGCTTGAGGACAGTTTTTTTCAGCAGGCGTTTACTCTTTGCATGGCCTCTGTTTTCATTTCTAATATTTAAATGAAGGTAACATTTTATTCATAGGTGTGCTCCTAATAAACCTGACTGGCACAATGCAGGTCTGTGCCTGCTGGAGTTTCCACTTCATTTAAAACTAAAACCCAAAACAGCACATAGAGTTTTTGTCAACTTGAAATGATGGCTTATGCAGTGGAAAACAAAATGCCATGTGTACAAACAGCTACAGCTTAAACTCAGATTTGGCCTTAATGACAAACACAAACTAGATGTGTGGAATATTCTCTCCTCTGGGTTCTCCGGTTTCTTTCTACGTTTTTTTGGACTCTGGCTAAATAGGAAATTGTACTATAAACTGACTGCTGGTGTGAATTTGTTTACTATGTGGTAGCTCTGTAATACACAATAAACAGTAGGCAACATCTGACTGAAAAACGTAACAGGTTTCACTGTCTGGCTGTGGAACATCAAAGTAAAATGTTGAGTTATTTATTCTGAGAACTGTCACCTAAAACCTGCCATTTTCAATTAGAGCTTTAGCTCTAGGATAACACTTCCTTTAATATGTTAATCCAGTGTGTTTACTCTGAAGATATCACAGAGCCTTTTTACAGCTTTTTTTTTTTTTTTAACAGTGATATTTTTGAAGAGCCTGCACAGTGCCATTCAAGTTAAGCTCCTTGCAAGGATGTGCTGGTTCCTGGATCATTTATATCCATATTGTCCACCATATTCAGAAATATACTCACGTACTGTCAAATCCAATACAACTGTTCTGGCATAATGTCTACATTTATAATGTGTGGTGTATGGATGCAAAGTCTCACCATTCCTGTGGTTTTCTCTTTGGGGTTCTTCATGATGATGGCGACCTGCTCTTTCACATCACGAATAAACTGATCAGCAACCCCTGGCTGGGTGTGCAGAACTGTGCAACAAATATGGATGCTGTGGAAGAGGAGTTCAGACAGTCGTTAGTAGTTACTAATGAATATCTGTCATACCATTGAATCTGTCATGTTACTATCATGTGTGTCACATGTACCTGGATGGGTACTGCAGTGTGTTCAGATTCCAGCCCTTTGACGTCAGTGCATTAGACAGACGGAAAATATCAAAAACATCTGAGCCTATCGCCACCACTGACACCTCTGGATCTCCAAACACAAACACTCCTTTTACCTTGCGGATTCTGTCAGTAAGAAAGAAGATGAACAAATGTTGGAGGTGATAAGATAAATCATGGTTTAAGAGCTCCGGTTTATTTATTAACACATACTGTTTCTGTTTCAGTCTGAGCATCTTACTCGGTTTTGATTTTGCGTGCTGTGCTGATGATCTTCTTGGTGGCTTCTACGTATCCATTCTCTCCCATGTGCATCATGGTCGCCCAGCAGGCGGCGATGATCCCTCCTGGCCTGGAGCCTGCCACAGAGGGTGAGGCGTAGATTCCTCCCTGCCAGTCCGGAGCTACAAAGTACTGGTAGTGACGATACTTTATATCACTGTAGAGGATCACTGAGGAACCTTTGGGGGCATAGCCATACTACAGAGGAAAGAGACACACACAATACAGTCATAAAATAACTATAAAAGTGTGGCTTGGAGCCAGTTAAAATTACACAATGGTTTACTACACACAGAACAATGTCTCCAGCCAGGATGTATTAGATATCATACGTTCCTTTTTGTGAGCCTTGTTTATTAGTTCTAAAACAAGAAAAAGTAAGTAAGTAGGATTAAAAGAAGCACTGATCTGAAAGGAATAAACAGCCACTCCTTACCTTGTGGGTGTCTGCAGAGATGCTGGTAACACCTTTTACCCTGAAGTCGAACGGGGCGAGCGGATAACCAGCCTTGGCCATGAAGACGATGAGGAAACCTCCTAGACAGGCATCCACATGCAGCGGGATGTTGTAGCGTACAGCCAGCTGGAAAACACAGAGGGAAAGTGTCACAGACTCGACTTCCCTGTTTTAATTTCAGAGCCCATTTCAAGGGAAAACGTTTCACCGCTGACCTTGGCTACTTCCTCAATGGGATCCATGATTCCGTGAGGAAACTGAGGCGCCGAGCACACGAGCATGGCTGTGTTCTTGCTGATGGCTCTCTTCATAGCCTTGAAAGAGGAGAAACAATATGGGAATAACCGATGTCTAAGAATAGGAAGTCAATTAGCACATACTCTCCGTGTGTACTGTATTCTCACCTTCACGTCTACTTTCATAGTTTTCTGGTCGAGGGGAATGTGAACGAGCTTCATCCCGAAGTAATGTGCTGCTTTGTTAAAGGCAGCGTGGACGCTCACAGGCGCGAGACTGAAAACACAAAGATGATGTTAGAACTTCTGTGGAAAACGCAGAAGAACAAGCCTTGACACCAGTTAACGTCTTCAACAGCTCATCTTACATTTCAGGGTATTTGACACCTCGTTCATACGCCATGTCTCTGTATGCTTTGCAGGCCATCAGTATGCTCTCGGTTCCCCCAGAAGTAACCTGTACAACGCAGAAGTAAAGGTATGTCGAATTAAGTCCACCTTTTCTCCGTTTGGGGTCACGGGCTCGTACATTTTGTGAGTTTAAACTGTGTGGTGACTTACTGTGCCACAGGAGTTAGGTCCACCATGGAAAAGTGTGCAAGCCACTCTAACAACCTCTGCCTCCATCTTTCTTACGCCAGGAAAAATGTCTGGGTGAAGTGGATTGCTCCATGCAAAATCTCCATATACCTAAGAGCAAGAGGAAAAGAGAAAAGAGTGACAGAAGAAGTAAAGATTTGCACAAACTCCAAATATTTACAGACGCACAAACTAGGGCGGCAGTAATTTCATTTCAAGGGACGAACAGGACGAAACGTCTTTTTTTATCAAAGAAGAAACAAAAATGTAATTTTGTCCTGTCAGCTGTAACTGATGCCAAAATGTATTCAAGTTCAACCTTGAATATTTTGTGCTTGGAATGCCAAAGTCCAGAGCTGTATACAAAGATTCATACCTTTACCAGGAGTTTGGTCAGGGATTCATCTCCCCAGTACACTGCACCCGAAACACACCCTTTCTCCCACTTCACCTCATCTGCAACGACACATTGTCTCTTCACAAATCACAGGTTTCACTGGAAGTCAGGCGATATTTGTTAAAGGACAATGAAACTCCATACTGGCATAAAAAAAAAAGATCTAGTCCTCCTTGTCTCAAAGTGGAAGAGGAACAGTGTAAAGTTAATGAGCCATGAGTCAAAGCTCAGGAAAGAATGACGACTTACTCAGAGTTTTGTACTCTCTGATTTTGTCCAGCACTTGGTTCTGAGAGAGACCTTTAGATGGCAGCTGTTTGGTGTAGCTCATCCCTTCCTTCAGCGTACACAGACTAGCAGACATATCATCCAAAGCCTTGTTCAGCTGACTCTGAATCTGCCATGAACAGAAGAGTCACAGTCATTTTTATAAACACAAACTGTGTTTGGATGCAGTAACAAAAAAAGTCATGTAAAGAACATTGTTCACCAACATAAATAAAAGTGAAGCAACTGTGTTTCAGACTGAACTTGACAATATGTCCACTGTGCTATTAACATTTTATGTAAATTTTTGATAAAGCCTGAAAGCGAGCTCTCTGCTGGCATAATGACCAGAAGTAACCGAATGTTATCACCAGTGCATGATAAGTGTGCCAAAGGTCTGAAAGCCCCCCCCGCATGAAGCACTCATCCAAGAGTGACTCATGAGAGCCTGAGACAACAGACTCACTGAGCATCTGCTGGGAAAAGAAGGAACAGATTTACCACTGATACTTACTGCCACGCCAACAAAGGGTATTTTTCTGATGAGTCGAAAGCACTGCTTCTTGATTCGGGATGTGAGACCTATTAGCCAAAATGAGAAGGCGGCAGCTGTGGTGAAACGCTGGCACACACACGACCACAAATATTAAACAGCTGACTGTGAACCATAATCACAATTCAACACAGGAAGTGCCCCAAGAAAACTGGAGCCATATTGACGAAGCAGCTAGTTTTCTCCAAGAAGCCTCACTCTGACCAACTTTCACCCTCTAAGAGCTGAAAGGAGGACGGGTGGAGCTGACCCTGTTGCTGAGGAATTCCGCTATTGATTGATTGATAGCAGATCTAGAACTTCTTGTTGGTTGAAGGTATTTCACAGTCACACATACAAGAAAAACCAGCACTGTACTGGAGGATAGTAAACCACACAGCACAAGCTTAACTAAAATGTTCTCATAAAAAAACAATTCACTTAATTGCTCCGGCCATATTTGGTGATACATTCCATCAGAGGTTAAATCTGACGTCAACAGTTCAGTGAATGGGACTGTAAATCACAGCATGACTGAAAAAGCTGTGTGAACGTGGCCTCTACAATTTTAGGCGAGTCTTAGCGTATTTCATGTGTTATCATCTCTGATTTAGTCTGCAGCAGGCCTACGTTGTACCCATGTATCATCACGTGTGAAGGATTACTTTCTTGCTGGAAGAGGAAGCCTTTGACCCAGACGGCTCCCAGTGTGGTGATGACTGTCGCTCCGATGATCTGCCACGGCTCCAGGTCGGCGCAGCACGAGTTGACCTGTCGCCGGCCCTCCTCCAGGTACAGCAGGACCATCTCCTTATACACCTCCAAGGCACTCTACACACAGAGACACATAAATGTTTTACAATATGTCCAGGAAGCTTTGATCGTTCATGTTTCCAGCAAAACAACAACACATTCAATAAATTATATGCAGAAAATCTGTATTTATATTACTGCAAATACAAGTCACAAGTATATTCTCGTGTTAACATGGGGAAGTGAGGATTGCAAATGCTGAGTCAGTGAAAGTTACTCATAATTTGACACCATCGTGACCATTTTATTTCAAAATGATGCACTGATTCAATTTCAGTGAAATTTCATGGGAAACTTTTGAGACAAGATGCTTGATTTACATGCCTGCGTTTCACATGTTCCTAGATTTTTACGTCCATATTAGGACATGAAATCACAATAATAATCCAGGATATTATCTATATAAAAAACTGTAAGTCAAGTACATCTTGATGTGCAAAAGATGAACACATACTCGCCATAAAAAATATGAGAAAAAAAATAAAGAAATACACTCTGGCAACTCACTGTTACGGAAGCGCAGCCTTGTAACTGGTAACTTTTAGCCTCACAAATTCTAGTACTTACATCAAAGGACATACTCAGTTTCCTCCTCACACTAACACTGTCAGCCGTTTTTCAAACTGCCCAACGAACGGACAGTCGTCTCTGCGTTCTCCAGGTGAGAGTGAGAGAACGCTCTCTGCTAATTGCACGACTATCACCAGGCTCCTCCCAGCACCCAAACCAGAAACACATGCAGCCAGTTGAGGTGATGTTTTGCAATCAATCACGATCAGACAAGACAGCAGGTTAAAAACAGACAGAGCCACGCTGTACACTTAGTTCTAAGCCTAACGTTGAACTATTTTCAATGTGAATGCAGTGGTTTTAGATCTAACTGAGCCCAAATCACAGTAAATGACTCACGAATGCTGTTTCATAAGTGCAGCACCATTATCTTTTCATTATCTCTCCCCCTGTGGTGCTTTTACGACACAATAGCAGGCAGTTTGATAGCGAGGATGCATGTTTCTCCACCTCAGCCACAATCAGATGGAGAAAAGCTTAAGGTTCAAAAGACAATATCTTAAGTAATCACGTCTTGTGTTGTCTGAAATAAACATCCCATAATAGTACAATGAGGCAACAAGTTCCCCTTGTGCACAGGAAACACAGTGTTTATTATGTTTCACCATCTTTGTTCCAACCTGAAAGCATGTCAGGTTTTATTTCAGCCATCATCCACAGAGTTTCATGATGAGATTTTTTTTCTCTCCCCTCAGTGAATGAAGCTTTGGTGGAGGGCTGTCAGCGAGACACAGGCGTCCACCCCCTGCCCAGAGTGCAGCTGTCATACCTGCCTGTTTGGATAACATGTTCTCATACAGGTTTGGCGAGTGTGAGGCTCATCTTGAGTTTTCATGATAGGAACAGTATTTACACGTAAATGTAAAGCGCAGGTGCAAAGCACCGTCTGTGATCGCTGCCACGTGTCCGTCATAAAAAAAAAAAAGATTAAATGGTGTTATCTAACATCAGTGCAAAAGGCAAGTCTGCCCTTTAAGATCCCAGACCTCTTTCTGTTCAAACACATTTTCTGCCTACTTTTCAAGGTTCAGGTCCACCCACCCTTCTCCAAAACCATTCAGTGCTATCTTTACCTCAGGAAAACTTAACCCGATTTCACACAAAGACTCTCAGACCAGAATTGTCCTGCTCATTGTTGAGCAGCGGACGCCCATTCCTTTGCTCCCCCCCATACAACATTTGACTATTCTGTAAGGAGAGCTTTTGTTGTCTCAGAGGGGAGGTCATGTTCTCATGGAAATGTACTGGGTGTGAGGTGGCTGCTCCTGGATACATCAAGGGAAGCACAACATCACCCCTGCTTACAGTCAAAGAGAGATCCGGTGATTATTCAGGGGGAAATAATTACAGCTGTGGTGTCTGGAAAAGTTTTCCTTAACTGCCGGCAGAGTCTCAGAGGTGTCATGACAAGAACTGACATTTAGGCCAAAAGTTAAGCTTTTCGAGTCACTTCTCCTTTCTCCTCCTGAACTGATCTCGATGAGTCCAAGACAGTGACAGACTGCAGGTTCATTTTATGCTGACAGCAGATCCGTATCAGGCGAGCCGCCCTCTAGTGCTGAGTCTTTTGTCTCTCTGCTGCTGATGTCTGCCGTCAACAAAAGTTGACTGTGCTCCTCTAAGGAAAATCCCGCACATCTCAACAGCTCTGCGGTCGCAGTGCTAAGAGTAATGCTTTGTTTGAACTTCCTGCAGGTTTATGTTGAACAGGATTTCTAATTTTAAACAGTGGGTGCTTCAATAGACAATAGGAGGGAGCTTTAAAGCTTTTACAGGGGAGGTGCTCCCCACTGCCAGACACTTTATCAAAAAAGAAATCGACTTTATAGAAAGGTACCGCGAAGCTACACACAAGAAACAACGTTACTTTCTGTTATTGTGTTATAATAGATACCTAAAAACATGATGTGGCTCATCCCATGTGAAGTGTCCCATTTTAGGGGGCAAAATATCAATGTAGGTTAAGACTTCCCTCTGTAACCCAGGTCTTTGATAACGAGGGTCACAGTGAAACTCGCTGTTTGTGGACTTGGAGCATCTCTGAGAGCAAAACAAGCCGGGTCACTGGCTCAGTTCACTACTGATAAACAAGTCCTCCCCTTTTCAAGCGTCTTGTAGCAGCACTGTCATCGTCCCGTATGTCACATTGGGGGGTAATGTGCGAAAACAGACTTACGTGAAGCGACACCTACCCAGTAATCCATGTTGTCGAGGCTAACTCTCGCCGAAAATCCTCTTTTTGTTGTCTGCTACTCAGGAAAGTCACCTCCTGCAGCCTGCTTACGGGTCTTTGGCTTCTCTTCTACATGCTGCTATCAAACACAGCAGCAAGCTAACCTTGATTCAGGAAGTAAGCTAGCGGCTTGGTATAGCTGCGCGCCCCCTGCGCATGTGTAGATCTCACAACACTGTGGAGCGGTTTCATTACGAGGACCTTTGTTGTTCGTGCGGCGCCGCATGATTTGTAGATCTTCCATCGAAGAAATAGGAGCGGCGCGCGTTTGTACACTCATAACTGGATGAGTTAGCAAAGAAGTGGTGCGTTCAAAGGCTCTTCTCAAACTCCAAGTCCCAGACGTGTCGGAGCAGTTATTTAGAGTGATAACAAACACCGTATAATTTTAGAAAAACTGAGGTCATGTGTCCAAACGTTTGACTAGAAAAAAAGTTTTAAATTTTTTTTTTTTGTTTTACATTTTAAGCATTCACTTTATGTAATCTTAACAATACCATTATACGGTCTGTAAATTTAAAATCTCAGCATCAACCTTTCATAAGATAAAAAAGACCTGTTTCGAACACTGGTGACATTGCTGTTTTCTCATAATTTAAATTAATGTTTTTAACGTACCAGTGCTGTTGTGTAAATAAAAAAAAAAGAAGTGAAGACTGAACTGACAGCCACGCATCTGTGATGTTCTGAGTTTTGAATATGGTAATACTTTTGGGGCAGACTCCGATTTAAAACTGAGGTGGGTTCTTCGCCTTTATTCTACTTAAAGTCTCCATATTTTCGTCATCACTTGAAGGCATCTTCTGCTTTTGTAATGACGTGAAACGCTGTTTTGTTTTTGGAGTGAAACAGCGCCTCCCAGCAGCCGAGCAGCGGCACTGCAATTATAACTCCAACAACAGTGTGGTACAGATAAAGATGCTGCAGATATGACTTTTATTTCTTCATGTGATAGTTTCAAGTCTTTTACAAGGAATAGATGTTTTTTTTTCTTTTTAATATTAATGCAACAGTTTAACCAACCACAAAACTGAAAATCTTTTCATGTAACAAACTACCAAGGAACTTAAATAGAGGAACTCAAATAATTATTTCTGATTCATATAGGTGGACGGGAGTTTTTACACTAACTGACAATCAGTGAGCTCAGCCTGTGATGCACAGGGTCACTGTAACTGTGTGTGTGACATGCCGCTGATTATTATCAATGATGCAGGCAGGTTTGAATAGTTTTTAAAGGGTCCTGAATAGTTTATGCATCATGTTTGCATCACAGCACCGCTGAGATCTACGTGCACATTTGGAAAAATTACAAAATTAAAGACTTAATCTGTTAGATTGTTTTCTCCAAAACTGTACATTTAAGCTAATTACAATTGTTTGTGATTTTAATGCAGAGGCTATCAGTCTTTAGAGTGGGCTGCACTCCAAATATAAACAAACAATTAATGCTCCTATTGATTTCATCATTTACTCTGTGGTTGTGAGAGGAAAATGTTATTTGGTTCACTGGGTCTAAATTTGCAGTTAAAATCACCTGTTAGCGTGTCCTTAGCAGGCAGTGGTTTATGTTGGGTTTATTCAGTGGCAGCGTAGAAATTTGAACAGTGAAAATGATTAATTGGAATATTTTCCTACAGATGTGACAGCAGTTATGCACAGATAAACTGGATGTCACTGGAGACAAACTTCAAAAACAAAAAACAAAACAAAACAAAACAAAAAAAACTCGTGGTGTATTAACTTTTTTAAATAGAAAAGTAAAAACTAACTTATAAAATTATAGATGATGAAGAAGAAGAAAAAGATGAAGAAGAAGTTCGATTTCTTCTAGTGACTTCATTCATTTTTCTTCTTATCCACAAAGAGCCACTAATGAACGCAAAGTTCAGAATAGTAAACAAGCTATCAGAAGAAAGAAAAACGTTCTGCATTAGTTTAGGGGGTGAAAGGGGGCGACTAGAAGCCACAGCCCTATTCGTGGTTAAAATCTTCAGTCTTTACAAAAAGACAAACTCCTAAGGACAGCTATTCCACTGTAATTGGTGTACACTGTCTTCAAAAGCTGAGGTGAGAGGTACAATGCGTTGCCCGTGAAAGGAAACTCCAAAGCACATTAAAAGTGAATTACTTCTTGTTATAAGTGTGCTCGGGGTCATTCTGGTCACGACGCGCGCACCTCTCCAAAAGCGCACACGTCTCCAAAGGCGCACTCCATACTTTCTAAAAGGCAGTCACATTGTTGAGGGGTCTCACAAGAGGTGTACATATGGCATACGGGTTGCAATTAAATGTTTTTAAGATGTTTTTCCTTTCTTGAAGAAGTTTCCTTTTTCTTTTTTTCTCTCCCGGCAGCTCTTTGCCAGAGAGAACAAGAGGAGGGGGGCACATTGAATGGCTTCGCTGCTAGTTTGGGATGACAACAATCTGGTCAGCGAGTTGTTGGACTTTGATTGCCCCCCTCAAAACGTCCTTCAAACAAAAAGCTGAAGACGAAAATAAAGCCCCACCTGGTACCTCTGTTTGCTAAAATAATAATAAATAGATTTCGTTTAATAAATAAGCAAAAGAGACTATAAAGTGAAGTAGCAGAGGAAGTATTAATCAGGAGAACCGGGCAGGTATCACCTGCTCTGGAGCTTGCTCAGTTTATTGTTAAATATTGTTAAATCACTTTTCGAACCAAGTCTGCTCCGATATCTGCTATTTCCACAGCAACTGGGCGCTTATGTTTGCCTATACTTTGCATAACAAGCAGGACACCACAGCACGCTGATAAAAATCAAGGAGAGAGACTGACAACTTCAAACCCACACCTGTCCATGATATCCGAATATGGATTTGGCATCAATGATTATTTGTAAAGTGGTAATATTCAGTTTACTTTAGACTTTTCGTGCCTTTTATAACAGCAAGGCACCATCTCATATCTCACTAGTATATTTGTCCAGTTTATTGAAAGCATATGGTTATCAGATCGTTCCCAAAATACATATTTAGACAGAAAGTTAAGGAGAGCTTTTTGTGATCCTTTGTTGGCAATTGTAAATCATGTTTGAGCTCTGCCACACTCCCCCTCTCCCCCTCACCAGAGCTGAAACGAGTCTGCATATTGCTGACATATTTTACCAATCTTAAACTTCCAAAAAGTAAAGTTATATTATAAAATCGCAATGCGCCACTCAGCTGTGGCGATAGTGTACATGTTTTTGGAGATATCATGGCGCACAGACATAGGCTCACATTACAGAAGAAATCGAGCTTTTATTGTTGTGACACACAACAAGACCCTTTGTACTATCAGCTCACACAACAGGTTTCACCCTGTGAAATCTTCTTTGTTAGGTGTCCCCATGCGTAATTGTCTTTGTCCAAATACCGAGCTTTGCGCTCTAACGCAGAAGGCAAACGTTTGTCCAAATATGTTTGGCATTAAAAAGGAACATTTTCTTTGATATAGGTTAGATTTCCTTTGCTAACACACAGACACGAGTCGTTCCTTAACATAACTTTAGGCAACCTTGAAATGAGAACCATTATACAGCAGTTTAATAATGCCAACCTTACGAGCTCATGGGATAAGCGCACAATCAAAAATACGCAACTTCTTATTTCATAGAAAACTGTTTATTTTGAAGTAATCGTGGAGATGAAGTTGTTTTCACGCCAGTTTCCAGTGCTGTGGTTCACTTAAAGTTGATTCTACAAACCAGTTTTCCAAGTTGCCATAGCCACTGTGTACCCTGCACGACATGTGCCAATGTTCTGAGTGCGTAAAATGTGGCATGACAAGTACCTCTTAAGGACAGAGATCTGATAGCACTTACTAAAGCAAACTCGTACCTCGTGCTTAGAAAAATATTTTCATTCTAAAATTTAAAAAAATTAAAGTATGTACATATCAAATGTTTGCTCATAGCTTTTGCACATAAAAAGAAACGATCACCAGCCTCATTTAAACGTCTGGTTATCAACATGGAGACGTTACGAGAATCATGAAGAAGTGCTGCAGCTTTGAGAGTTTTCCAATGGAGGTGGACAGTCACCATCTACATCCATGCACACGACATATTTTTTACAGTGTTTGGTTTGGATGAAGAATTTCTATGCGTAAAAAGTTTGTGTTTGTGTGCGCCCGAAGATGTCCAACATTGGTCAGGTGGAGTGATGACTCCATGTTATTACCACTTTATATATATAAAAAAATAATCTCAGAGCAGCAGCTCAGCGCCAGCAGTGGCCCTGCGTCCTGCCTGATTTAAAAATACGCTTCCAGTGCTTTACAAATTAAACATTTCTGGGATGTTTGAAATGTATTTTCTACAAGAAAAAATAAGTTAAATCTCACTCAGGCTATAAAATATGATTATTATATCAACCTGGGCTACATCTATGGTACTTTAGGACACATGCACAGTATTTCATTGAAAATGAAAAAGAATGCACAAAGAAATACAGTACTGTGAAGAATGAGAGAGAGAGAGGTGGAGAGGGTGAAGGACGCGCTGCCTGGAAGCTGATTGGTCCTTTGACAGGCGCTGTTGATTCAGGCTTCCACCGGGAAAAAAGATAAGATAAAGGCCATATAAAATGACAGAGATGCGCATCCATCCCTCACTGTCAGCTGCCTCCAGCTACGAGAGAGGATTAACAAGGACGACTGACTGCCTCTTTATCCAGGCGACACCTGTCACAAGTACATAAGTAAGTGTAAATATGTCTTGAAGTTTAGTTTAGTTTTTTTTTTTAATCTGCTATTTGAACTTTTACAGATGGATTTTCTAGACAGTAGTACAGTTACGTGCTTATTCTGCCTCCTTTTATCACTTTTAGCATTTAAACAGGTAAAAACTTGCACTGGAAACAAGTGAAATCACCTCAGCACTGTGGCACATCTGCCAACATTTTACTTTTAAGACCATAAAGGTTAAAAAGATTTTTATACACAAAGCTCGATTAAATCACTATATGTGTTAGTATTTTTGTTGCAGACCTGTGTAAAAATATTTTCAAGAGCTTTTCTATTCGTGGGTGTGCGCCGGAGTTGTGATTTAACTTGATAAATAACCATCTTATTTGCACAGGATGTCTCCTGCAGTACGGTGCGAACCCGATGATCTGCTCACATCCAGAGACTCAGCGACGCTGCGCATCGCCGTGAAAGAACCAGGTGACACTTCGCACGACTCCGGAGAAACCTTTCCTCGAAAACTACCGTCTGTATTCGGAGGAGGAGTGTCCTCAACAAAACATCCAAGGCACAAAACCAGATGCGAGCGGTCCGGACAGCGGGGCCGGCGCAGACTGAAGGCGAACGACAGGGAGCGCCACCGGATGCACAACCTGAACTCGGCTCTGGACGCGCTGAGGAGCATCCTTCCGGCGCTACCCGACGACGCAAAGCTGACCAAGATCGAAACTCTGCGCTTTGCCCACAACTACATCTGGGCTCTGACCGAGACCCTGCGCATGGCCGACCACCACGGACGCACGGCGGACTACCTGCCGGAGGCGGGAGATCTGAGCAGCCCATCAAGTGTTTTATCTGCAGAGGCTTTTTACGTGACCTCACCTGACTTTGAGCCAAGAAACTCATACGCATCAGTCAATGAGATGAACTATAAAATCTTTACAAGAGGCGAATCCAACACTGTTCCTGTTACCTTTTATTTCAAGTCTGTATGTAGTGACAATAATCTCCGCAGTACTTGGCATTGTTAATTCGTTACGATGACCATGAGGAACTTCAACTGGTCAAAAATGTGACTATACTAAACCCAGGTTCAAAATCACTTACAACACAGGATCTGTTTAAAAGTACTGTCCAAAGCAACTGGAAGCTGTTCCTCTGGAACATTGTTTTTTGAGCATGTTGAACTTAAATTATTTTCAATCACAGTCACACAATGTCATTATAAGACCATGAAGCACAGTCAGTGATTTAGGAAGACAAGAGAACTGGTTTAAGCTAAAATATTTATTTGGCAATGATATTCAAATGTGTTTTTGAGCTACTTTTCTGCATAAAAGGTAGGTTTATTTATTTAATAAAACTGTAGAAAACATTTAGTCTCTTGGGGGTGAAAACAAGTCTGGCTTTCCATTGTTTTCCATGATCGAAAAGAACATTAACGTGTACAAAGACAAACATGACTAAAACAGAAAATATTTTTTTAGGGAAAGAAAAAACATAAATGTCATCATCTCATAGTATTCATTAATTTTCCTTTTGTAGAAGCCAAAGCTAATGTGCAAATCGACATTTTGAAACATGTAGTTCTTTACTGTCCTGGCTACCAGTGACTGTACTGAAGCAGAGTGAGAGCGGAGACCATTTTACAGTCTTAGGAGCAGCTAAATGAGCTAATGTCTTGGATTATGTCATGGTGTCCTACAGCGGCGTGCAGTCCGAGGCTGGGCTCAGCGAGCGCTCTACTTGGGGAAGACTGTGACCACGTCGTAGCCCTCAGGTGGAGTCACTCGCTCCCGTGCGTGCGTCTCACAATAAATCTTGTCCTCCACAAAGAAATGTCCCTTCTGTTTTAGGTTGATGTTGCAGTGCGTGCAGGTGTAGCACTCCTGGTGAAGCAACTTATCCCTCAGCTTCACCACCATCCCCCTGAAACATAACATAGGCAAAGCTGAGGTTAAGCTTGATGTCCACAACATTCAAATGTGCACTGTAAAAAATTAGAGGCTACGCTGGACATGAATCAGCCTCCACCCTTCTCGGAACATGTCCCTCCAAATTTCTGAGCCCGGCTGCAGAGATTTGCTCCCATTCAACCACAAGAGCATTAATGAAGTGAAACACTGATGCTGGGTGAAAAGGCCTGGCTCGCAGTTTGTGTTTCAGTACATCTTAAAGGTATTGGATGGGGTTGAGGTCAAGTGTCTGCGCAAATCAGTTAAGTTGTTCCACATCAAACTAGGACAAACATTTCTTCGTGGATCTGGTTTTGGGATTGTAGTCAATGTCATGTTCAAAAAGGAGGGGTATCATTTACATAAACAACTGCAGATTTTTGGGGATATTGAATCCAAAACAGTAAAGTGAACTCAAAGAAAAGGCAGTATTGAAAAATAAACAAATTAAAGTTAATTTCAAGACAAGATTAAAAAAAAAGAAAAAAAAAAAAAGACTTGGCAGCTGTGGACTGAGGTTGGTCTGGAGGTTTTTACTAAATTCATCCAGAAGGAGGAGACAAACTCCAGAGACCCAAACACTCCAGGGCCCTTTTTGTCACAATGTTTTTACAAAACACCAAGTAAGATCAGCATTATGCAACATCACTGAATCTATTGAAGGTAGAGGTGAACACAGATCTGGTTTCCAGTGAAGCCATAAATTACTCTGATCTACTTCATATGTATGGTGCATATAAAGAACACTATCTGTAAAACAACAGTACTGAGGAACCATAAAACACTTACACAATCCCGGATCCACATTTGTCACAGATGGGTAACTTCTCTGCATTTCCCACTGAGGATGCGATCTTTGTTGTGGGTGCTTTCACGCTCCTGAACCCTGATGGTTTATCAGAGTCACCTACAAACATCACACAGATTGAAAATCTTAATATAATTCAGGAGGTTTCATTAATTCTACACACATCTATGGTTTGTTGATTGTTTTTTGCTTTTTAACAGTAAGTGGGATCCATACCTGTCTCCAGGATCTCCTGAAGTACCTTGAATGAAGCCGACTGTCGAGGGGGCTCATCAGACTCTTGGTTCTCCTGCAGCATCTTGTAGACCTCTGAATCCGCTGCCACAGGCGGCCGCTTGCCTGTTTTTGCTGGATCTGAAGGAGCTCTACAAAGCAAGTGTGTTCATTTCAGTGTGTCTGCACGACGCAAAACTGTCGTAACGTTCTTGAGAGGCAAACAGCAAACACGCTGACTGTGGTGGCAAATTAAAAAAGAAAAAGTCCTCTCCTAACCACTTCTCTTTGACCTAGATAGACATGGTCATGAGGTCAAGGAAAGATGTGAGGTAGAATTCAGAAGCACATTTGGCTACATAATTATGCGGGGGCAGATGTTACTGATGTGGAATGGTTCTTTGCTTTAAATGTTGCTACCCCAAGGAATTGTGGGACAGGATTATCCCCTTTCCTTTCATTAAGATGGTCCTATGCTAAAGGAGGTAAGAAAGGAAACAGTGAAGCACATTTCCTTAGATACCACTTAGATACTTCCAGGTCATTTCACTCAGTGAGGAACCTTCCTAAGCAAAAAAAAAAAAAAAACAACTTGTCTTTTCATTATTGATATTTGTTGATATATAAAAGCTATAAAAGTTCACAAGATCACAAAATCTGAGCAAAGCTGAGATCTGAGACAAAATACTGCTGAACATTTTGTTTTTCTTAACGTTGTGCTACCTTGTCGTCTTTTCTGGTTTTTAAGCTGCATTAAATAATACAATTTTCTTAATTTAATTTGACGATAGCTGAGTGAACCCAGCCTCTGCTTGCCTGGCCATCACATCCACATTACTAATGATTTGTAAAGACTGTATATCACTCAGCCTTTTGGGAGCTTGCCTAAATCTTGCCAGCTCAGTTTTTGCTGAGCAAGCATCAGCTTGTTCCAGCAGTTTGAAGCCGATCAGTCAGTGATCTATGAGGGAGGGTTTCTCATCAATAAAATAAATAATCCTTAGATGCAATTTTTCTTTCCTTTAAAATTAAACAGAGGAACTTTTTTGATGAGACATTAAAAGGGTGCTTTCAGCATTTAAGTGAATGTTTTAATTCAACAGTATGTACAGTAAAAAACTAGCCTCAATGTTAAAGTTAAAAGGTACAAATAAAGTTGGGTAATAGTCGATAAATCTGTTTCACGTTCATCTTACTTGCTGTTGGGCTCATTGGTTGTGGTCATGGTCTTAACTTCGTCCACAGCCGAGTTGAAGTTCTTGATGTTCTCTGAAGAGTAGAGACCAGAGGGGTTGTTGTACTGGTTGGTCACAACTTTGGAGCCAAAGCTGGTGAAGGGCAGGGCGCTCCTGTTGTGGGTCGAGCCTATGTGTTTCACCTCCTGTGAAACATGACAGTAAAATGTTTCTGTTAAAGCTTTTTGTGAGTATCCAGGTTAAAAAAAAAAAGTGCAGGTGAGTGCAGGTATCAGATGTTTGTGAAAATAACTGGCACACTGCCTGGAACATGCAACACACGTAGTGCAAACTTGGTGCAGTGGTGGTCATATGTTTTGACACCTTCAGAGCTTGGACATATACAAACATGCAGTCAATATCATGTGGTTCATGAATATTAAAAACCTAACCACTAGTTGTTTACAGCTATTTCAACAGAATTCAATAATGTTGCAACTTGCAAATTAAAAAAAAAAAAAAACAAAAAAAACAAAAACCATACTTCCACTGAAAACATAAAAACACTTATTTTCCTCTTAAACTGCTGCTTCTAGTTTAACAGTCGCACATAATTTATCAGGATAATGTATGACTATGGACACTGCCTTAATTATAGCTAACCAGTTAACGGTCTTTAAAGACAAACACGTCACGACACTGGCATGCCATCAAAGCGGGCACATAAATACCACCAAATCTAGCTCATGCTTCACAGTGGAAACACGGAAATGCCTCCAAACATAGCTCATGCTTCAAGCATCTGACATCTAAATTACAGAATACCCCAGAGTCTCTGCAGGCAAGTAAACGTACAAAAAAGAAACAGACAATACTTGCATGGACCAAAGTTACAACTGTTCTAAAAGAATGATACAGTGGTTTAAAGACATAATAAATAAAGTAAAGAGGCATCAAAGTAACACACTCCAGACAAGCGCTTGAAACATGTGTTATTGTGTGTGTGTGAGAAAAATAGACAACATCTGTGACTTGTGAAACACACAGAGCCTGGGACACATCACACTGGTCGTACATGAATTCACACTTTGGCCTCAACTTTCCACTCAGCAGACAGGAACTGAGGCTTGCGTCAGAGTTTGGCTGATAAACTACCGTCTCCTAGGAAACCTCCTGTTGGGAAGTAAACAATGACTTCATCATTGGCACTATCAAAAAAAAAAAAAAAAAAAAAAAAAAAAAAAACCCCCAAACCCTTTCAAGCGTGGTAGACAAAAAAAAATACAGGCTTCCAAAAACTCTGTGGCTCCCTGTACATGGGATTTCCCCAATTTCAATCCAAATGACAGAGTTGGGGGAGTAATTTTAAAAGCTCAAGTCCTACGTCCAGCTTTGATGTTGACACACACCCGTGGCTCTGATGCAAGATTCATCTTGTACGGATGTGTCCTCCCTTCCTCGGATGAAAGCGGCGACCACAATTTAGCTTCTGACCTGAGGAGCAGAGGAAGGAGAAAAGGGCTTGAATGATGCTTAATCACATAATAATGGGTTTAAATGTAACAAGCCTGAATTTTTATTTTCTCTTTCCTAAAGTTTTTCTGTGTAGCTGCACATGAAAATGATGAAATGCTTGTGTCTTTGAATGCAACAGAGCCATGGTGTGGGTAGGTTCTTTTGCTTGGCTTCCCTGACGGTTTACCCCACCTTACACTCAACAGAGTCTCTCTTAATTTGAACAGACATATTTGTTTCAACCTGCCTGTTGAATCTGTTTTAACATCCCAGCTGCTCCCAGGACGTTATGATGTAATGCAGTGACAAGACACCGAATTACAACGAAGCTTGGCGCACGAACACTTCTAAAACTAAACATTTAACTAAAACAAAAGACAGGCTCGGCCTTTAAAAAGCATGACTAAACACAACGTCAATCCCTGAACACCTGGATTGTGGCTGAGCTGTCTCCTATTACTCAGTGTTTCTCAGGCCCGCAGCTTTGCACAGCAGACTGGCACATGTTGCTACATCCTACCTGTCTATGGAGAGCACCATCTCCTCTATGCACGCCTTGATCTTGTTCTGCGCTTCCAAGTGAGTCATGTCCTCTGTTGACTGTCCGTCAATAGCCAAGATCATGTCTCCGATACACAGGTTGGCCTGGGCTGCTTTACTCCCAGGGGTGACCTACGACACAGGAAACATAATTAATAAAAAAGCAACTCCTATTGGGGCTGTACGTGAGCTTGACGCATTGGTTTTGTCTATTCAGAGTGAAATTCTGAGACACAGAGAGGCAAAGTCGTTACATATGCGCTTTCACACCGTTTTAAAATGTTTAGTCCTGAGAGATAATTTAAAAAATTAACACTACACAAGCATTAAATAAAGGAGAAAGATATATTAGAGAAAGATATATTTTTTTAAAAGACGTGATTTCAAATTCAAATATATGCTTATCTTCCTATTTCTACACGTACTTTCTAAAAGCTTCTCCTCTAATAGACCTACAGCTACTACTCTGTTTAACTCAACCCTGAAGGACCTTCACACACATTTCTTTGTTTACTGAACACACAGGCAAAGCCACTTGCAGGGAGGTGTTTTCGGTGCGTGCCTCGGGCTGAGCACTGCCTGCAGGGCAGCCTCTCTATCGAAGATAAAGGCTTTGGGGCTCGGAGCAGAGGAAGACTCTGGCACGGTCCAGGAATTCCTAATCACTTTTCCATGGGTGGAGTGGACCGACCACTGTAACAACAGTTACAACAGGAACAGCAGCCTCCACTTGGGCAAAGTACACAGTGGAAACTCATATTCTGGTTCATTTAGTATCACAGGCGTGTCACACTGTTAAACCTGTGCAATGTTGTCTAGTAAAGTTTTCTTTGTGTGTACAAAGCTGCTGTAAAATAACAAACTGGGCTGCAAAGCTGTCAGCTCAGAAGAAAGAGGGGCTCACGGTTTACTGACCCTCAGGGATGTCAAAATAAGACACTTTTTCTCCTCCATATCATGCTTTTAATTTGAAGCTCGGACTCTGAGAGATAAGAGAGCCCATGTTTATATGAAAAGTCTAGACGTGATGAAATACTGGTATGTTTTGTTTAGACTATTGTTCCCACATCGTGTAACGCTAAAAGCTAGTTAAAATACCTCACCGCCACAAAGACATCTATTTATATATCATGTATAAAATAATGGGGGAACTCAGACCACCACACTGGTATCTGAAAACCTCGAGGTAAAAACACGCCGACACCGTAACGACAGCTAACGTTAGCTAAATTAGAGAGATACCAGCTTAGCTTCTGTGAAGTAACGGGAACCTTTTTTCTTTTTTTAAATTAACATTAACATTAACTAAGTCTCAGTTCCTGTGCTCCCTGTGAAGACGAGGGAGGAGGAGGTGAAAGTTTCGTCGGGACGAGCCCCAGGTGTGGTTACACTTACAACAATGCTGCAGCTAACAGCACAACTAACTTACCCGGGAAATAGCCAGTGGCTGTTCGAAGTCCTTTCCCCCAACCAGCCTGAATCCCCAGGGTCCAGGACCCTCCATTACCACCCGCAGAGGCATATCGTTGATGTAGTTTAGTTTGGTGTCTTCAAACAGAGGCGACTGTTAGTTAACTCGTGCTCCAAGATCCGTCTCAGACCACCAGTCTACTTCCTGCAGCATATGACATATGAAGTGATCGATAGTCGCAGCAGGTTGGAGCCTGGACACGACTCCGCAGCATTAGAGGAAGGGGTGGACCCTCAGGTTACAGCTGGACGAATGGATTTTGAAGTTTCCTCGCTGATAAGTGAGCGACCAAAGATCGCGGATCAAGGAGATGGATCACTCCGCTACACGTGTGTGTGTGTGTGTGTGTGTGTGTGTGTGTGTGTGTGTGGAATGCACGGCTGAAGCAACTGCAACTGTCACGTGACACATACACAAGCATCTATTCATTTTTCACAGATTAAAGGAAACTGCAGGTAAAAGACTGGAAACATGCCTTACTTTTCTCTCTGTCAACAAATCCCATGAAAAGACAGAAACCAGCACTGACCGACTGTTTGTGTGTTAAACTCTGATAAATCTCCAGTGATCATCAAAACCTATTAAAAATACATCAGTGAGCCACACCATTGCACTGAGTGACATGTTACCCCAATGGGATGAACATCAGCACTGCAGTTTATTACTGATAATAAACTGCTTAAACACTCACTGGCACAAGAAACAAGGATTAATCCACAGGATAATCCCTCTGAAAAAAGTCCATGACAAATGCATTGTTTACTCCTGTTTGAGTAATGTATGATAAAAAATTACAGAGCAAGGCTGTTTCAGGAAAACGATGACCCTTTTTAAAATGTGAAACTAAACATTTCTGCCTCATTTTTAAAAGATTTATGTCTTTAGTAGAAACAAAGAGCTTGGAAAAATGCATCTGGTGGCCCTCTAACTCTCCATGTAATGAAAAGACTTTGAAAGTAGAGCAGAGTGATCCCTCCTCGTGTTTTGGCTCCTCTCAGATAAGCTGCAGTGTTTGTTTTAGGGATGTCGGCCTGCCGGTACGTCACCGTGTTATATGCGAGCTTACCATTTATGGTAGAGCTAAATCCCAGGATGTGGAATGTGCCGCTCCCAAACCTTGAATTCCTGCCAGAGGACCTCTGCTAAAAGTGGAGAGAAAAAAAACTCCGGGTAGACAGACTGAGCGAAACACGTCCTTTCTTGTGGGGTTTCCATGCGTCCACAGCAGTCCTTCAGCCATACCAGTGAAGTCCTTCAAACTGTCTGTTTTTCACTGAAGCCCTTAGAATATATAAGCTCTCTTCACGTTTAAAGTACATCTGCTCCTGACTGTTTAGGCTGTAAAAACATATCAACATCATCACACTAATGGGATTTTACCCATCTACCATACATATGTGGCCCCCATAGGATCGACAGAGCAGCCAGTATGTGAACCATGTAAGCTGACTGACATTACATTAGTTATCCACAATTATTACAAGCTTATGTCTACACTCACAACATAAATAAAACTCTCAGCTCTATCTCTGCCATCATTCACATCTTGGCCAGGAATCAAAACAGATAACACACCAAATGGTTTAAATGGTTTATTAAATATTGCATAATACTGAAGTCACAGCAGTGTATAGTATCTTTATTTTAATATTGTCAATGTAACAGCACTGCAAATTGAAGCAAACAAACCAAACCTGTTGCGGGTTGTGCGTCTCATTACACTAGTCCATTCTTATGATTATTAATCATTAAGTTGAAGCATTGTGTTCACTCTTTTTAGGTACTTGCACAGTAACTGACAAGTTCTTAGTAAATGTTCTCCCGTCACAGAGACTAGGACTAATGGGAAAAACCATGGTTACATTAAATATGTCATGGATACATTTCAGTGATACCCCCCCCCCCAAAAAAAAAAAAAATTAAAATGAAAATGAGGCACAATTTTGCATCTAACATAAGGCATTACAATCCTCACAAATGGCAGCGTAATGTTCATATGCGTCAAACTTCCTGTGCTCAGTAACGCTCCACTCTGTGCTTTGCCAAAAAAAAAACCCTTCAGGTAAATAAACGGCTGCAGGTAACTGAGAGCTCAATCTGACGCTCTCATCGCTCGCAGTCTGCTTTTTTAAATGTACATATTTACAGTCCTTCTTGTGCCGTGCTGCTCAATAGTCTGCATGTTCATTCAAGATGAAAAGTCAGACTGCTTTTTTTTGTGTATTTTTTTTTTTTTACAAATTATGTGTACACAGTCTGCGCCACATTCATATATTCATACATTCATACATCCTGTGATGTTTTATGGAGCACAGTCTCACAGAAACAATCTATAGTGAGTTGCATTGCGACCGAATGAGCGATTGTTTATTCGTCAACGAGTCCAACATACAGTCTAGTGTGTTAGAGACAGAACAAACCTCTCTTCTTCTTGTTCTGTCAGGCAAACTATTTTGAACGAGCCTACAGGTCAACAGACTCCCAACCAATCAGCACAGTCAGGAGGAGCTGGAGTTACACAGGAAGAAAAATGTTTAGCCAGCAGTGGAAAGAAAAAAAATGCTTTTGTGGTGTAACAAAATACCTGAACAGTATATCAGCGTTACACTAGCAAACCCACAGTGCAGTGGCTTGTATTATGTGGTTTATCTTGCTGAGACAATACTCTCTTGCTGACGTTGGCAAAATTGTCAGTGATGACATGCACAGGAAGGAACACCTGATTTTGTCTGAACAGCAAACATCAGAGAGGATGAAACACTGATTGCTACTGAAAGTCATTAAGGTAATTTACTGTAATTGAAACTTCATATTTTACTGTGCGTTATGTGTTGGCCACATACAAGCCTCAGACCATGTTCCAATCTGGTCACTGTGTTATCATCAAAGCACAAATGTTGCACATTCAGATGCAAAAAAACAAAGGTATAGTAAAGATGTGCTTTTAGATACAGTGATACTTTATACTTCAGATTGTGTGCACTCAGGAGATCATAAAGAGCTACACTAAAAGGCAGGATCACTGATAGTCTGGAACTATTTGACTAGAAATGTGTGGACTGGGACGAGGATCTGACTTCAGCTACATGGAGCTTGGGACATCTCACTACACCAGCCTTCCTCCTAGAAACTAAACAGGCTTTAAAACACTTTGCAAACTACACCCATCTGCTGCTCCAAGCAGGTCATAGCAAGCACTAAGAGCTATCTGCATGTATGACAACGAGGAATCTGATGAAAACACAAGCAAATAAAAACAATAGCTATTATCCGTGCATGTGGAGGACCTCTTCTGCCAGGGTGTGTTACGCGATCTGATGGTGCTGGAGATGTGGGAGCTCTGTACTCTGCAGGAAGATGCGCTCAGAGAGCGAAGTGTGTCAACCCTGTCATCACTTCTGTTTTCCTCAAGCTCAATGCAAATATAGAGGCATTAGCTCATAGCGTTTCATGCTCCGATCGGATTTGTCAATGTCTTATTGATTTTACAGTGCATGCTGTCCTAATGCTGACCTATGTGCATCATTCCACTAACTGTATTACCCAAGTTGCAGTCATTACATATGAAAATATGTAGCCATATTTGGAAGGCCTCTTAAAGTTTTCTGTACACATTTACATGGTTAAAACATACAATCTTGTCAGTAAGGGCATGATTAAAATCTCAAAATGCTTTTAAAAATCAGTACGATTATCTTCTAAGACACCTCGCTGGCTTTCATTTAAAACATTAAATAGCTGTTTGTGTCATCACTGATTAATCTTCTGTCGTCTTGTTAGGTGGGATGCACCCTAAATGACCAAACAGGAAGTTAAGTGCTACCGCGCCTGTTCTGTGGCTGAGCTGGAGCCAGGCGTCTACCACCAGCTACCTTACAGGCATCAGCCATCAGCAAACACAGTTTACTTTTCAACAGAGGAGGTATAAAAGGACAAATAAATAGATTCTGAAAAATATAGGATGTGCATATACACAGTTTCTCTTCATTTTCGTGAGACATGCAACACAGTCCACGGGTTCGGCATTTGTGTTTGATGTGGTTACTGAGAGAAAGAGAAGCTAACAGCACACGTCAACATTTCAGTGTTTGTAGTCATGCACATGACTGTAATAACTGTTGTATAACAACCTTTGGATAGAAAATGAAGGCAACACTGAACCGGTATCTAAAGCTTTTGGGTTACACTGAGCTGTGAATGCTGTGATGTTCTTGAAAAATGGCAAATACAGAGTTTATGGTGATTTAGAAAGTTAAATGTAAAATAAAGCAAAATAGGTACATAAATAGTGTTATAACTCCAGAGGGCACTGAATTGACGTCATTTCGTAAATCTAAACTCAGGAAAACTGAAAAAGGTGGATAAGAATGAGTCCAGGAGTGAATCACCATATTAAACTCCTAACGTGTGATAAGCTGACCCAAACACTGAAGGTTTTCTTCTAGAAGTTAAATCAAAAGGAGGTGATTTTTGTTTTTTATCCATGTGATGCACGGTTAGCATCATACTTAGCTAATCACCTCTGGTCCTGAAAGGTAGCTCATGACAAACAGCTCCAACCCCACATCACACAAAAAATACATTCTGACCCCTCCAAAGTCCAGTTCAGGTAATAAGATCCTCTCTTTGATCCATAAACACCGCTCTGCTGCCGGCCTCCAGACTGAGGTGCTACATAAACACTTGTGTACTGTAAAATTACATGGACAAAATGGAAGCTATTATCTGTACAATAAAAGCTAGTTTGGGGGAGTAGGTTTTCACAGAGAGATTCCACATGTGGAGATGGACGTATTCTGTCAAGAAGTGTGTCAAATGTGATCAAGGTGTACACCATACTGAGGTTTGGGGCAGTGAGCTGTCTCTGTCTTCGCCTCGTGCAGTTTGACATACCTCAACCAAGCCGATCACTTTCCCCAGACAAAACGGATTCGCCTGGCTAAATGACTATTCTAACCAACAGCCATGCGCGATAGTAATGACTTCCCAAGCTTGACAGGCAACCATGTGTTACAGCCAGATTAGATAGCTTTACAGTTTCACCTCCTTCACGTAATTCCCGGGGAAAGTCCCAAACTGTTTTGTCCTCTTTGAGGTACCTGTAGTGAAAGAGAAAGAGAAACATAGATCAGGAAAAAGAAAGTAAACGAAGGATTTTGTCTTGCATTAATGGTTAAAATGAAATTGATTTTAGTACAAAATAACACATTTGAGCTACATTTAGTGCAAAGCCTGAGCATGTCACTCAGTCATCTACTGTCATTCTGTAGAAACCTTATATGGAAGGAAGTGACATTGAAGACGACTCTACTTCTCCAGGAGCCCTGAGCATGAACATTACACGCGTGCAGTTCTTTGCTGTCATTCTGCAGAAACCCTATATGGATTAATGTGACACACTGAGTGTGACTGCACCTCTGAAGAATCTGTCCCGAGGCCCGCGGCACATACCGACAAACCAGCCGTCGTCGCACTTCTCCATGACGCTGACGAGATCTCCCTCCTGCAGCTCCAGCTCGTCTTCGTTCTGCGGCACATAACTGTACAAAGCCTGGAAACTGGAGCAGGACACAAAGATAAGCTGTTAAACTCGCAGAGCTGAGAAGACACAAAATATGAAATCAGGAAAAACTAAAGCCGAAACACAGGCTTTACTCACATTCCACAGTTAAGACGACTCGGCTCCGGGCTGCTGCTGTGGGACTGGGGTTGCTGGGAAATGATGAGAGATTGTTTACTGGGGTGGGGGTGCAGTCTGTGGATAGAGTCATGGGGGTGGTGGGACAGGGTGCTGCAGTACCTCACCGAGGTCTCAGCTATATTCAAGATCTCATTACACACTGCCTCCTAGTAGTAGTGGGTGAAGTCGTCAGAGAAAGACAGACAGCGGGCCCAATGAGAGTCCCAGAAGAGGCCGAGGTGATGTTGAGGGGGGAGGTGAGGAGTTAGAGAGGGAGGATGACGAAGGACGGGGCAGGAAGGTAGGTCCAGTAAGTAGCAAGGAGGAAAAGGAAGCGATCCGTTAAAAGCCAGTAGGAAAAGCAGAAGACATGTTGGTGGAGCCCAGGAGGAGAGGCATGAGGAGGCAAGACACCAGAGTGAGAGCATATAGACGGGAAACATGAACTATTAGTTCACTTTTTACGAGATACTGCTGAGTATGAACATGCAGGATTAAAGGGACGCTGACTGGTACAGCTTAAAGAAATACTCTGACATGTTGGGTAACACTCTTACTCTCTTTCTTGTTCTGAGTTAGTTGACAAAAATCGATTCCACTCTCATGTCTAATCATTTAATATGAAGCTGAGGCCAGCAGCTGGTCATCTTAGCTTAGCACAAATTCTGAAAACAGGGGAAAACAATGTAATAGCAATGATCAGTGTTGACTTTCCTGTTAGATTTGGTGTTTAACAATTCTTTGGGTAAAAAAAAGCCAAACCTAGTGAGTCTTCAGGCAGACTGTAACTCCTTTCCCATGAAGTGAGTCAAGTCGATATAACTCTGTAAATGTGGCTCTGGCCCTCCGGACTAACACGCTCAGTCGACCAATTACCAGCCAGACAGAAATGTGAATGAGATATTTGTCTGGGGAATTCCTTCTCCTTTATTTTTGGTGTAAACATTTTAACTTGGACTATTTAAATTATTTTTCCTCAAAATACACAGTTTACAAGAAGGAGGAGTTTATTCCAGTGTTTGCATCCTCTCTGTTCACAACACTTCAGGTCCACAGTCAACAGCCTTCATAAAACCCATAACCCTCCAAAACTTTTTTTTTTTTTTTTTTTTTTTTTTACAGATCAAACATGAGTAACATGTTGATTATTGAGCTTTAGAGTTGCTGGCCGCTGCCTTCAGCTTCATACTGAATGGATGAACATGAGAGTGATAATGATCTTCTCAACTATCTTTTAGCAAGAGAGTCAAATGTTACATCCCCAAAATATCAAATCTATTCCTTTAAATGGAGGATAGTCCTCTACCATCTCACATGTCTTACACGTGGCACAAATACAGAAGACATAATGGGAGTTAAAGATGATGTGAGTCAAATGGGTTATAAAGTTAAACAGATAATGAAACTTCTCATTATTTCTGTGGATCTTCAGTAGAGATCCAAAGAAGCTCTGTACCACCTTACCGCAAATGAGTTAACGTTGTTGTTATCCTGGATGTCGAACAGCATCACAGGGCTTCTGGAGCTTTGTCCATGATGGTCAATCTCATTCTTCACAAACTGCAACGCAAAAATGTCACATCAGCCAAGACGTTTCAAAATGAAAGCTATTCTCTGGTGTTTGGACCTCGAATCCACCTGCTGTAAATTACTGGCATCCTTCAGAGACAGTCAGGTTGCACTTCCTTGTTTGTAGGTAGAAATTTCATCCTCACAGCAGCTTTTGAAACAGAAGCCAACATGTGAAACCTATAAATACTCACTAATAAATATGTCACTGTCCTAAATAAACGTCCAACCTCCAATGGCATCCATGTTACGACACCTCTGAATGGAACAACAACAACATGCAACCACACGCTAAATTTTATGAAGACAAAGTAACTTGAAACTCTTAAATAAATGCCAGCACAATAGTTCCTCTTACAGTCCTTCACAGTTAGGAAATCTGAAGCTGAACTATACAAACACTGAGAAACACTGTAAATCATTTGCGTGTTAGCAGCGCACACACACAACAACATGCAGACTTGCAGCCTTGAGCAGTGTGACAAGGTTTAACTTAATTCTGCCTTTACTAAAGCATCAGATTCACCATCCAAAGGACTAAAATCAACCTCAGGTCAAATCTACAAGTTAGTCAAGTCTTCAGTACTTCATCCAACTCTGTTTTAGGGAATCAAACTGTGGCCAAAAGCCCATGAGTGAGCCTGAGATGCAACACCGCACACCATGCAGAAGATACCTCTGCAGGGCTATTTTGCCTGCTGCCCGGGGCTGCGCGGCCCCTGTCCCCCTCTGTGCCTTCTCCCTCCGTCAACTCCTTTTCCGCCCTCAGCCAGCCCTCCAGCACCGGCCCGCCACAGGGGCTCACGCTGCGTGACAGACGTGCGGAGGGAGGTGAGAGCAGGAAGTCCTCCCCCTGAGGTGGGGTGAATGTGAGGAAGGGAGTGGTGGAGTTGGGTCTGGGCGGGTACGGCGGGGGCAGAGGGGAGGCAGATGGGGAGGCCATGGGGGAGATGCAGTATGGGCTGCCGGTGATGGGAGGCACGGGGCTGGCAGAGTAAGGTGGGGGCAGGTACTCGCCGCAGCGGTAGGACACGGTGGGCAGTGGCGGCAGGGGAGGGGTGGGGGCGGCAGGAGGGCTCCCTCCTCCCACAGTCAGGGAGATCCACTCAGAGGAGACAGCGTGGACCTCAGGGGACACGGAGCGGCGGGGGGAGCGAGGGAGGGGTAGGGGGGAGGTGGTCAGGCGGTTACGATACAGCTTTTTCGAGCAACAGGATGAAGGAGGCAGAAGAGAAGAAGAAGAGATGAGGGAAAAAAAGGAAATGAAAGATGAAACAAAATGAAATAAAATTTCAAATTAAAGGTGGATGTTTGTCTCTGGATTCTGAGATGAAGTATTAATAAAAAAAAATTCTGGTCAGCTCTCCACTACATCCAGGGATGTATCCCAAGACTGACCCACCAGTTTGGCTTTGAGGCCTCACCTGAGGAGAAGCATTGGTGCTGCGCTGTGGCGACTGGCTGACAGGTGGGTCGGGATACTCCACCCCGTTTTTGACACGGGGTCTTTTGTGCACTTCTACGTAGGTGACGGGGAAGATGCCTTGGCGGTTGGTGCCTGAGATTTTGCCTTCATACCAGTTCTCATCAACTCTACGAATTAGCGTGATCCTCTCTCCCTGTCCAAAACATTGATCATAAACAGTTACTGTCAAGTTCCTTCTTTGGATAAATGAATAATTAGTGACAAAAGTATTAAAATATCACTATTTAGAAAAAAAAGTGCTACTAAATGTTCATCAGTTTGTGTGGACCCATCCCCACTTCACACCTTTCTGAAGGACATTTCCACCACTGTGTCCCCGGTGAAGTTGAAGCGGGCGACAGCCTCTCCGTATTCCAGGACCTGTACTGGGGCACTTTTCTTTGGCTGGGCTTTCTCTGTGGGGGGAAGGAGCTGCACAAGGAGACAAACAGTATGGCTTGCAGAAAAATTTCCAATGCAAAATATCTTTAAAAATGCAGAAATAATTTCTGTAAGTCACTGTCAAAAAATGTGAATTACAATATAATGAACATATTATTCAGCGACAATTTCTGCTGCTAGCTGTCCTTTGAGAATCCTTATTGTGAGTGAAGGAAGAGAGAAGCCACAAACCTCAACGTAACTTCGGGGGAAAATGCCAACTCTTCCATGATGTTCCCCTTCATACCAGTTTTGATCCACCTGTCGAATGATGTACACAATGTCTCCTTTCTGAAACGGTAACTCCCTAGAAATGTTCCAAAGAGATGAGATACTGATAAGAAATGACAGAAGTAACAAGCTGTTTGACAGGAGTATGAGAGCATGGGGTACAGGTGATCACATTCTGGTAGCAGTTGGAAATATTTGACTATTATTCCACTATTTTGAGTCATTTCCTGTGATTGTCAGGTTTCCTGGCAGAGCTTCATCATCAACGCTACCTGTGAGGTACTCCGAGTCAAAACAGAGGTTAGTAATCATTTAAGTAATGTCTGCTCTGCTTGCAAGTAAAACACACAAGTTGGAGTCAATAACATCGCTGCTGGACTGGATTGCAATAAATCGTGAGGTGTTTCTCTAACAACTTCGACATATAAATTCAGATTATTTCACTTACTTTAGAGTTTCTGCTCTGAAGTCAAAGCGAGCCATGGCTGGAGTTTTCTGTGTATAAAAAAGAAACCTGAGTGAATCTTAGTTTATCACTACTACTACATAGATATTCTTTGCATTGCACTGAATCACCCAAAAAGTTTTCCATAAGACTAAACATTCGCAAATACCTACGTCTTTGTCACTTTTTGGCTATTATACTCTCTGTGCTTTGTCATTTATGTATGTGAAGAACAGATCTTCTGATCTTTGATGTGAACTCTAAATCTGCCTGAGTTGAGTTGTCCTGAGTTGTCCTTTCAGTGCTCCCCGTCCATAAATATTCTAGTAATGACAGGAATGAGGTGCTTGTGACTGACTGGGTTACGTGTCCTCTGGAGCATTCCCAGTTAGAAGCTACTGGAGGTTGTTTACTGTCAGACTGGTCTAAGACAGCAGGTAAACACAAGGGTGCAACTACTACAAACTTCATTACACCTCCATATACAGTAATCAGTGTGCACTACGAAGTCTAGATATCTATGGTAAATACTCAGTGGTAAACTCAGAAACTTATTGTCTCCCCTCTGTTATGGCTGTCACACAATTTTTGACCTGGAGGAGAGAGAGAGCCATCTGTGTCTACAAAAATCCCCCCCAGCCTGAGTCACACACAAACTGACAAAGCATCTGTGGACTGTTTTCCTGCTTACAGAAGGATAAGACACAGCCCCGTATTGTACCTCGATGCCTGATTTCCTTTTGTCTGTGTTATCTGTGATGTTGAGCAGGTCTCCGAAGCGCTCGTTGGTGATGAACTGGTGGTGCGTCGGGACAATGCCTGTGTGTCTCCTCGACGCTGTGTCAGCCTCTTCCTGTTCCCGCTTCAGCCGGCGCTGCTCCTCCAAAATTTTCTGCCAGGAAACCACACTGAACTATTTGTCCCCTCCACATATGGGTCAGTTCTACTCATTTATTCATGTGACACATTGTTTTGGATGTATAATATATGATTTCCTCATTCATAATACAGCTTTACTAAAGCATTGTCAGTGAGATGTAACTGATAGATGTGTGGCTTCATTTTTAAGGAAATTCACCTCTTTGTCTCCATGACGCCTCCGCAAGACTTCATCCTGGCTCTCCCCGTGAGCTGGGGACGAGTCTGGAACAGAAACAGAAAGAGGATTACGCCGTGAATCTATTTTATCGTCAACCTCATGGCAGATCATAATAAAGAACAAAACTTTTCAATAAGAAAATGATGATATTACAGTCAACTCCTTAATTTTCCTCCTCCTTCCAGTGAACTGAATCATTAAAAATATTGAATAACAACTGTACAACCATGCATGCTTTAAATGAACATCATAATCTCTGCAACACTAAAACAAAATGCACACACACACATCAAAAAAGCCAAATGTAATCCTGCATGCACATAGGGATGAACACAGAATGACCCAATGTGTGTTCATGAAAAAAAAAAAATTAAATGCAGGAAGGAAAATAGGAAACGGTATCTTGGCCATAGGAAAATAAAAATGACATCATGGTTTTACTGATCAACCAACCAGCATCCATTAGTTTACTGAAGTTTCACCTTATTTACTATTATGTAGTTTGCTTCACCATAGATTCTGTGTCCCAGCGAGGGCCACAAGAAACAGCTATGTTTCATGGTTTGTGTCTGATGCTCCAAGTACTGGCTGTTACGTAAAAGAAATGAAAGCAGGGAACACAACACCTGTCTGACTAAAACAAACCTTTCATGGTGAGATAATGAAAGATGGCAGATGTGAACAATCCCCAAAAAGCAGACAAAAAAAAAGAGAAAAATAGAAATACAGACATGATGAGGCATCAGTTTGAGAGAGCGTATGCAATGTTATATCTTAATATCCTGCTTAAACATTACAGATGAATGCTGGGATTGTATTTGTCAAAGTCATTGCCTATGTAAGGACAAGATTTTGTATTTTATTATGGAACATGAGACAAAAATCATATTTCATCTGCATTTTTCTGATGCCGCAATAAAACAGAGAATTCGGTCTGAATCCATATAATGCTTATGCAGGCTCTAGCACTATTGCATACAACTCAAACCTGATGTCACCAGGAGATATATACATTACCAAAAGCTGCCTGAACCTCCTACAGTGAAGTGTTTTGATGCGTTTGTGGGACCGTACTCAATCACAGTGAAATGGGAGAGCATCAAACAGCACACTCAGAATGAGATGGAGGCTTCCCTGTCACTTTGTAAACACAGCACACAGACTAGAGATGGAGGGTGGCGGCGTCGCTTTGTGGAGAAAAGGGACACGAGGTGAAGAGAGAGAGTCGAGATAAATGAGTGACCACAGAGGGACGAGAGAGGAGGGTGGTGACAGTGGTGAAAGGATGGAGATAGCCACCTCTGCGGTGAGCTGCCAGCGGCTGCAGTAGGTTCCCATTGGCGTCCAAGCCCTGCCCATTACTCAGGTGGTCAGTGTTGCCTCCTTCTCCGTTACTCAGCCTCTCCAACACCTCCAGGGACGACAGGCGCTGAGGGATCAGTGGTCTGAGCTCAGGGGACACACTGCAGGGCCTCTGGCTGCCCATTGTCACCTTGGTAGCTAAAACGGTTCTCCGGGTCTGGTTGGAGAGCAGGTTTTTACGTGGCCTGAAGGGAGAAGGGCCCATGAGGAAGAGGTTTCCTGGTAGCGTGGTCTTCTTCTCCTGAGGTGACGGCCTCTCTTGTTGGGTTGTGGCCTGCTGTCTCTCGTGTCTGAGGATGGTGGTGAAGCGAGTATAGGAGGCTGGGCAGGAGCCCTTGCATTTGCTGGGTTTGAGGAGGAGCTGATGGTTCAGGTGGTGCAGGACGTGGTGGTGGTGGTGGTGGAGATGGTTGTGTTGCGGAGGGGATACGGTAAACAGTGCTGTGGGACTCTTTGATGCGCTGTCGTTTTGTTGGATCAGTTCAGGGGAACTTTTACTGAAGATCTGCTCAACCTCGGCCTCAGTGTTAGAGGGGGACTCAGTCCTGATGTTGTGTCCGTCCTCTGAGGAGGAAGCAGCCTCCTCCACCGTCACACTGCTTGGTGACAAGGCCTCCTCCCCAGAGCTCTTGCTCTCTGCCTCCACGGGAGAGAAGGCATCCGTCTGGTTTGCGTCGGCTACCAAAAGGGACTCCGCTGACACCGCAGACGCCATGTAGAGGTGGGCGGACGTGTGGTCTTGGCTATGACTGTGGCTGGAGTGCAGGGTGGGCAGGGAGGAGGAGCGGCTGGGTGCCGAGCTGGACCGCTGGATGATCATTTCAAACTCGCTGACCCGTGACGACACCGCATCCCGTGGAATGTTACCCTCGTCATCTGCCTCTGACCTTTCACCCCCATCTGCCTTTGCCTTCTCAAAAAGGGAGGCCAAGCTCCGGACGCTGCCGTGGGGGCTGCAGCCGGCTGAGCTGGGCCGCTGGATGTGATGCATGGTCCTGTAAAGGCTGGAGAACTCAGATGTGCTCCTTCTAATTGCAGGGGAAACATTCCTGAGGCCGTCCGCACACTCGCTGCCACAGCTGGACTTAGAGTCTGAATATTGCCCACTCTCCCTCTCCTCTGCTCCAGCAAAGTCTGTGTCACATGGCCCTGTGTACAGATCCTCACAGCTGTGGGCCTTTGGGTGCCTGACAGCTTTAGTCCTGCTTTCCTGACTGTCGCCACTGGGTGGCAGCAGCTTGGGCTTGAATTTAGAAGGCAGGATTTGGGGTATGCAGGCTTTGGCAGCAGAAAGAGGCTTCTTACTCTTACACTGGTTACCTATTGCATTACTGGCAAGAACCGATCTACTATTTACAGAGGAGCAGGGTGAAATTATATAGCCATTCCCACCTTTATAATCCACTGGCAAGCATGCAGGACAACAGAATAAACAACATATTAGATTACAATGGTCACAGGTTCACACACATACACACTAAAACAGAGTCAGGCACATTTCTAAAGTAAAGACCAAGTTCCATCAAAAGTAGATGAGGAAGCAGACTTGATGCACTGAGCATCAAGTAATAGATGACTGTTAAACTAACAGCATGGTACTGCAGTAAAGAATAATGCCTCATAAAAATGGAACAAGGGGGAAATTAACTAACAGAATCCTGTATTATCATTATCACTGTGAACAGCAACATAACAAGTGAAATGTAAAGTATTAAAACAGCAATATGCCATGAAATGTTATGTGATGTTGAATGTTTAATAGGAATTCTTATCTCGCACTGCAGCAGCAACACAATTTAAAACAAAAACAAAACAATGTCTTAAATTTTTTTGGGTTTCCTGTTCTGTCTATATGCATCCTGACTCAGCCTGACCAGTAAAATACAACAGCCAGAAGCCTCTGAGAAATACTTGTGTCACGTCCCGGCTATAGTATGCTTGTGACAGCACAGCAGATGGAACCGGGAAATGACACAACACGTTCACATGCTGTGAGACACTTCTGTAGCATGAGTGACCCATCTGTCACATTATATCTGCCAGGAAAACACACGCTGAGGAAGTAAACCCCATATTTTATCCATGGCATGTGGTAAGTAAAGAGTTAGCATTCTGGTCACTAAAAAGTCACCGAGGCTCGAGGCTCAGTTCTTTAAAAACACAAAGATTAATACAGATATTTCCTTATTTCATGAGCACAAGACAGAAACACATGATTAAGTGTTTGGCTTCTAGCATTTTTTTTTCCTTTGGGCTTGTGAGCACTTTACCTTGTGTGTGGCAAACAGTAAGTGAGTAATGATCAAGGTGGTGCCTCTGGCAGGAGGCTAATGAAGGAGAGTGCTAGTCAGTTGACTGGAGTGCCAAATCCATTTACTGCACCTTTTCACAGTTCGAATGGGTAAAAGCTAAAACTACAACTGTGTTCTAAGACTGCAGACATGTATTATTCCTCCTTTTAAAATTCATATTTAGTCAATTTAGTAGTTATTATTGTGGAAATATACCAGACTTTAACTCTGAGTGGGGCGTTTCTAAAGTCACATCTGCTGCATGTCTTTCTATGTGTAATGTAATGACATGTATTGGGTCACACTGTCCCTTCCTCTTCCTTCCATCTCCCCTCCACTCCTCCTCCTGCGTTTCTCTCCCCGGCCACGTGCGTAAGCATTCCAGCCCCTGACCTCACACTGACAGCTGACTTCCTCATGCCAGCCCACCCTCTGTTTATCTCACCCCTGTCTGTCCCGGTTGTGAAGAGCAGAGCTCTGTTTATCTCACTCGTATCTGGCACTGGAACGCTTTGGAGACTTGCCCTAAGCCTGCCTAGCGACTGGCGGTTCGCAACTGGAGCAAGAGGGGGGAAAATCCCCAAGGTTAGCTTCCAAGACAACCTCACTCCCTCCATGAGTTTTCCAAAGCAGATGGCCAGTACGCGTTTGATGAAAACATCCATGGCATCAATAATAAATCAAAAGCTGCTGAGGGAATGAATGCTGCGAGGTGATTGGCCAATGCTGTGAGGTCTGGGCTCAAAGAAAACGTGTGGATTCCAACAGAAAGGTAAACGAAAACACATGTATCCCTGTCTGACACTCTGAACGGTCCAACATCAGTGTCTGTAACTCATTGGTTCTGTCTCAGCAGGAAAGGCCTTTAATGACCGGCTGTACTGTATAACCCCACATCCACATACACAAACATACACACAACTTCCGTTTTACTGCTCACATATGTGATGTGGTTGCTATCCTACCTTTAGAGGAGGAAGAGCTTCCATGGCGCTTGTTTAAGGCCCGTAGACCTTGTAAGGGAATGTCGCCGCCCTCCAGGACACTCTTGTAAACATGGCGGTCGCATTCTGGAGCCGCAGGCTCGCTGGCGGATGATCCGCTGTCCTTCTCCACCTCGCTGTGCCCAGACTTGCTCGAGGAGCTAGACAGTGGTGAGAGGAATGCAGAAAGTTAATTAAACACAGTTGAATTCATTCAGAGGTGTTGCGTTACAATTTTATTTTTAATGATAAACAGAGGCACACAAATTGGGTAATGAGCTGTCATATGGTTCTTGTTTAGCATATCTTGAGGTAATTCCTGTCTTTGCAGACTTGTGGGAGACAAAATAATCAGAGACAGAAAAAGACAAACTTGAGAAAAAATGCAAAATTTCGGAGGGTGATGCTGAGAGAAGGCACTGGCTTCCACACATATCTTGGCATTGCAGAGAGGCCAACAGGACAGATTTCTATAAATATTCTCTCAACATTCCTACATGGTGCATCAACCCCTGCCATGCACCTGTACGACTCTGAGTTTACTGTCTTTCACCCTGTTCATGTGTTACTCACACTGCTCTTCTATTTGCACAGACAAACATGGTCATTAAAGTGAGAGAGACTCGAGTATCTCATACAGGGGAGATAAAAACTGTTACAAACCCTTTTCAGTAGTGTTAGGAGAAAGAGGAATGCATTTTCCAAAATGTGTTTTACGTCTGCAGTGTTGCCAAGTCAAGAGTTTTACAAGCTTGCACACATGTATTGATACATTACTCTCTGTGTTCCCTACCTCAACAAAAAGCTCTTTCATAGCTTTTAGAAAAAAAAAGTGCACTGCTGACTGCAGAGAGCTGTTAAAATCATGTTGGTTCTATTCACATAAATGTTATACAGGAAATGTACAGTACAGGCGCCATGCAAGATTTAAGACCATCTCTTGGTGATTCTGGTGAAATCAGCAGTCAGCATGCCGCCAGAGAGAGAACCAGTGCTCACTGCAGGTTAACTGTAATGTTTATCTGGAAAGATGAGGAGTTCTTCTAGTTGCAAGCAGGCCTCTTCTATTGTGAGGCTAAATATCAGACTACCTCTGTATACTTTGACAAAATCCACTTGTTCTTTTAGCTTTTTTCCTGGCATTTTCTATGAGAATAACATTCATACACACTCAGTGGGTGTCTAATTGAGGCTCAGAGGTTCATTCATTCATCTAACCTAACACTGCACAGGCCCATATGGTTTTTAATTTTTACAGATATTGTCTTTACAAGAAAATCCTTCAAACTATCTCCAATTTCAAACAGACCCCAAAGGAAAAAAAAACACATCCTGCCCTTAACATATGTGCCTTTGAAGGAAGTCAGTTTAAGACTTGAGTTTTCCTTTGTAAAGTCAGAGGGAGTGGGTTGTTACCACCACTTTAGCAACAAATCAACAGATTAAAAACTTGGATTAGGAGTCTCTTTTCAAATACTTGGCCGTGATGATATAATGATTGTAGCAGACGGAAAGTTCTTAGCAGAGGTGGAGGGAGAAGTTTATTTTCCCTGGACTGTAGCGAAAGACAGTTAGCATGACTCAGTCCTAAATTCCTTACATTTTACTACACAAACTAAAGTAGAGGACAAAAACAGGAGACAAAAGCACAGGTGATCACGAGCCCAATAAGCTTTGTCTTAATATGAGCTAACATCATCCTTCATAATCCAGCTGCTGGTCATACTTCTGTACACACACCCATTCAGACGGAGATAACGGTTTTCAAGTTACGCAGCAGCTGGGCGAGTTCCCTCTATCCCAGTGACATCCAGGTTGCTGTCTTTAAATAAATCACCACATAGCAGCCATGTCTCCACACTACAACCACCCACCCCCTAAAAACAGCATGAAACACACACAGAGGACGCACTGTTCTGGTAGCTTTTTGCCTTATTTACAGGATCTCCTCAGGAAGCAGGAGTCCCCCCCGCTGTAGACGGGCGAGCTCTACAGGGTGGAGAAACCTCTCACTGACATTTATCCTCATAACATGCCTTAAATAATCATCTACATACTGGAAGAAGGAAGCAAGATTTAAAGCACAAATATCCAAGTAAGAAGCAGAAGCATGGACTTACTACTGCTGCAGGTCGGAGGCTGTTTCCAAGGGGCTGAAAGAGGGGGCACTCTGCAACAAACCAAACAAAGAAGTCATTGATAGATCCACAGGAAGGTCTCCTCCAGTTAGAACAGAGGCAGGAGCATTAGCTGTGGCCAGATTCTCTCTTCTTTTCCTCTCTGTCGTTCACTCCCTGCTCTGGGTTTCTGTCTCGAGCACCCGGGGTTCTTAGCTTCTCTGGACTGGGCTTGGCATGGACGAGTAAGCGTGTGTTTTGGCCTGAATGCAAGTTGGAGAAAACAAGCGGCAGTGAGGAGTGTGGAGGGGATGGGGGGGAGTGGGAGGGTGGGCGTGCATTGGTCAGGGGGCGCCCATAAGGGGAGGGGGCTGTCACAGACTCAGCCAATGGGCTGCTGTCTTTCACTGAAGCCGTCTCTTTTGTCTGGTATTGAGTCACTCTCATTACCACTGGACCAGACCAGGGGACAATTAACCAGCTGGTGGTGCAGCCAGGCCGAATTACACACACACACACACACACACACACACACACACACACACACACACACACACACACACACACACACACACACA